>OY740767.1:129062866-129610353 GCA_963513935.1 Aphrophora alni
AATGTTTTTGATTATTAGATATTTTCGGCTTCAGAATTTCTATTTTTCTGGTGAATATTTTGAAAGCAATACAAGGTTATTATAATTCAATTTGTACCTTAAATTTCAAAATTGAAAACAATTTAAAAAATAATTGTGATCAAACCTTTTCAGAATATCTTTGGATATCAGTAGGTGTGAGGGGAAATGACATTAATTATAGCAGGCATACCAAACTAAATATTCAAATATATATCGTATACTAATTAATTGTAATAAATAAACTATCGAGACATTTCGTAATGTTTTCACTTAATTAATGATGTGAATCTAACATAAAAATTTTACCTATAGTAACAAAGGACATGTTCAAAATAAAAGATAAAAACACTGACAATTAAACTGGGTAGTGCACACAATATTAGTAACATTACATTTCAAAGTAGGCCTAAATTAGTTAACAAGCCAGTTGACACCCATCTAACACACCCAACTGTTATTATAGGAAATTTGAATTCAATAATGGATCTTTGTATAGTCTGTATTTATAAAAAAAACAATGGACTATAAATTTACTTGCAAGGACATACAATTTTTCGTTATGTACCTTGATGTCAGATTGTTTACATCAAACAATTTGCAACTAAATAGTTCGTTGGAATGAAATCAGGGGGTAGTTTGTGGAATAATAAAGAAATGCTCAGACTTATCTACAAACATAACATACTGCCCACCAACATACTGTTGGTGATAAATTAGTAGGATATGTTGATATTAGATGAAGCTTTAAGATTAAAATAAGCCCGGCTAGCTCAGTCGGTAGAGCACGAGACTCTTAATCTCGGGGTCGTGGGTTCGAGCCCCACGTTGGGCGTTTATTTTTGTCTGACTCGTTACCATTTATTTAGATTATTTAATTGAAAAGAAATAGGGTTGTATCACTTTTACCTTACGTATTGAATACTACATCCAGGATAATTTGTTACAAAATATAAAATGTATTAAATCATATTTATAAAATTGTTTTTAAATAGAGTAGTTTAATATGTATATTGCATACTTAGATTGTTTGTATTCTTACAACAGTTATTCTAGACATAAACCAATGATAATATTTTTACAATACTTATAAATTTAAAGCACTGCTAATAAATTTTCTTACAACAGTTACTAAAAATACATAAACGAATGGCAATATTCCTACAATAGTTGTTCTAGATTAAAAGACTGGTAATAAATATTCTTACAACAGTTACTCTACACATTAACCAATGATAATATTTTTACAGTAGTTCTAGATTTAAACGACTGGTAATAAATTTTCTTAGAACAGTCCCTCTAAATATTAAAGAATGGTAATATTTGTATAATAGTTGTTCTAGATTAAAAGACTGCTGATAAATATTCTTACAACAGTTACTCTACTCATAAACCAATGATAATATTTCTACAGTAGTTGTTCTAGATTTAAACTAATGGAAATATTTCTGCAATGAATGTTCTAGATTTAAATGGAAGCTCTTATTCTTACAACAGTTATTTAAACAGATGTTTATATATCTTCAAATTTCAATATTTGTAGGCCTGGTAGCGAAATATAATTTTTACAGCATATTTATAAACAGACTTGTAATTAATCACTTAGCTTAATTAATCACTTTCTAACAATTAATTTTCTGATTGATTATATGATTATCTCTGCTCAGAGATAGGTATAAAGTATTAAAGGCTTAGTCGGGTCTCCTGGTAAAAATTTATATTGGAAATTTAAAATAAAGCTCATTATCAGATTACAGGTTTTTAATTTAAGTAATGATTAATTAGGCTAAAGGTGTGATTCTGAATATATTATGAACCAAATTACATTTGAATTGACTTCACTCAACATTTGTTCTAGATTCAGTGTCCTTCAACTTTTTCAATAGTAATTCTATTTGGTATCAACACGTTTATCTTATTGGACATAAGATAAAATTCTATTCCAAATTATCTTTGGCAATATCTAACCCTCATAACATTGTTGTGACTGGCGACTATCAAATGTGTACACAAGTTATAATTCCCCCTCCTCAGAACATGTTTTATAGTGCTCGTTATAAATCTATTAACAACACATGTAGGCCTATATCTATTTAGCAGTCTCGATTCTTTCTCGCTTACATATAGAGTAGTAAGTTTAGGACTCATGGGCGTCATCATCAGTTCATTATTGGGGGGGGGGACATATGCCGGGGGTCTGGGGGTATGGAAATTTTTTAAAATTAAACTTCTAAAAACATCGTTTTTATGCATTTATTTATGCGTTTGTAACAGAAATGTAATGTTAAAAACCCTAGTAAAGATAAAGCCCGATGTTTACCTTTTAAGGTTTTAAGTAAATCATTCGTTTTTAGCAAAAATATTTTTACATCTCAAATATTGGTGGGGACGCGTCCCCCCCCCCCCCCGGCGATGACGCCCATGGGTTAGGTTAGTTTAGGTCGTTGCAGATGCGTTTATCGTCTGTAAATGTTCTACAACCTAAAATTAGACTGATATTAATTAAATTTGATATGTGGACATAGATCAGAGATCTTATATATATATATATATATATATATATATATATATATATATATATATATATATATATATATATTTCGATATTTCAAAATTGGGGGGTAGGAATACAAAATACAAAATTACATTTTTCTCAAAATTGGTGATAATGATTTGAAGTTTCGAGTTAAAACGTATTGGTCGTCATATCTCTAAAAGTTTCAGTTCTTGAGTTATCCGTTAAAACCAATATTCGGCCAAGGAGCTGTTATAAAAGAGGTTGTACTGTACTGTTGTACTGATTTCGTTCAAAATTTTATGAAATGTGGAAAATAATGATACAAAGAAGTCTGCAAAATTGCAAATAATGGAAATTACCGTTAAGGAATAATTAACGAAAACGAACTTTAACTGCCGACATTTAAACTTGATTTCATCTTATAATATTTATGGCTAAGACGAGTGAAGCAAGCTTAGACCTTATTTAAATACATAAATATTATTTAAAATAATCTACACATTCTAAAACGGCGTCCATTGTTGATTATCATTTTATTTATTCGCATTTCTGTTCTGTTTGGTTATTATTTCGAATGTGAATGGATGTGTGAGAAAGTTTGTGCAATATTTTACACAGGTTATTATGTATTTTATTTATTTATTTATTTTACTTTGAAATATATGAAAGCGATTCTCCCACGGTTTGACTGCTTGACTTGCTCTGTTGACCAACAAAACTGTATACCTGACTCCTTTCTTCACTACGGTTATTGACTCAAGGTCAGCCATAAAATCATCCCTTGTCACTTTCTCTTGATGCATTGTTGTAGTTTTTGGTAGTAAAGAAACTATAGAGATTTTATAATAATGTGAAAGTAGTAGTTGCTACTGGACCAATCACAGCGGTTTCTCTCTAAGTTTTCAGAAAACTGCTGACAGTTTCGCTGTTACTGTTTGTTAGTTCAGTAACCAAATAACAACTATAGGTGAAAGATTCTTTGTGACTATCGTGCTTAGAATTTTTCGCTAATATTTCTCGGACTGTTCTCGGTATTACCCCGATACACTAGGAAAATGTCGGCACATAAAACAAAATACATTTCCATTTATTGAACCATAATATTTTGTGTGGACATTTTTTGTACAAACTGTTATTTGAACTATCTAACACAAGCATTTCCAAACAATTATTTTTTGAAAGTAAATAAGTGATGAGTTGGCTCTTCCGCTACAGATTTACTAACAATAAACTTCTACTTGGAAAAAATCGTGTCTTACAAAGTCAATTTCATCATTACGTCTTACTTATGAAGAAGCAGAATCAGCTCAGCTATGGTCCGAGTCACTAGAGGGTCTATATTCAGCTGTTAAATTATTAATTTTCTTCAGTTTAAAGCGCTCAAATAATTGTAATTATTTTGGCATGGTTCAAAAACATAAAGTGTATTGCATCCTGAATTATTAAAATAAATAAAAAATTAATTTCACATAATAGCTTCAAAGTCCAGCCACACAACTCACAAATGACAAAACAGTAAAACTATTATTTAAGCAGTATCACTCTAAATTATTGTAAAAAAAATAAACAATCACTCAATAAAAATCAACAGGCAATTGACTTCCGACGGCAGAATATAGGGAAGCGACGAAGAGGGGTGATGATCCCCTTTTCCTTTCTAGGCACAAGTGTAAAAATAAAGTTAATAATAGACTGTAAAGTTTATTGCCTGTATGAAAGTGGTTGGCGTGAAGACTGGCCTACCAGCGCCTCTCTCTCTCTCTCTCTCTCTCTCTCCTCTCTCTCTCTCTCTCTCTCTCTTCTCTCTCTCTCTCTCTCCTCTCTCTCTCTCTCTCTCTCTCTCTCTCTCTCTCTCTCTCTTTTCGTTGTAATCCTTCCCCCAAGGCTTGACAACGGCTAATTGCCGCCGAGTCATCTCACTGTGTGTTCAGTTTTTGTTTGCCTCTCGCCCAATACTGTTAAAATAATGTTATATTTGAAATCAGTGAAATAAAATGCCGCAAATTCCTTCAGTCTCGCCTGCACTTTCCTTATCGTGCTGCTATCCTCTATAAGTCCGACCACCACGATTTTAGCCCTAGCAGGAATTCGGGTAACGTCTGAAACTTCACACCTCTTTTGCTGTAGGCTTACTAGTCAACTTAAAAATACTAGAAGCCACTATATTCCTGACTTCGCTGTGTATTTTTTTCCATTCTTCCCATGGCTTCCGGTATCCGTGACAATAAAATACCAATATCAAACAAAACCCGAACAGATATCAAACTTATAAGAAACTTTAAAATGTAATAATCAAACGTGCACAGTAACAACACTACAAAAGCTCTCAACTTACTGTATAGAATTACTGCTGCTGATGTATGCTAAATGAGTAGTAGCGCTGATTTCCTAGAAATTCGAGGGGAGAGAAAGAGAGGTGAAATGTTTACCACAACTTCCTCCTCTTACCCCTCAGACGTCGCGGATACACTCGTAGTGGACGTACTTTACTTATCTGTCTGTATCACTCTATGTAAAATATTTAATTTAAAATATTAGTAGATTATTGTGGAGACTAGGATCAGGTTGAAACTAAATGTTATCATTTATTTCATGATAAAAAATAACTGACATGATAACACATATTTTTTTTACAATCTGACATGGAAAAACTAGGGGGGGGGGGAGGTGATGCATCCCTCCCTAGAATCCCCACTGTTCCACACCCTTTCTTTTTCATTACTGCGTCGTACATCTCCCACCTGTCCTTTAATTCTATTCTGGTTGTCAATTGCTACTGTAAATTCATATCGGTTGAAACATTTTTTGTTTTTATTACTTTAGGCTAAACGTAAATTCTACATAAATTTTTATAGCACGAGTGTTTTATATATTTATAGATTTCAACATACTCAAAACCTATTCTGCCAAGTGCCAATGATGATACGGACCTATTTCATGATTCTGGGAAAATCATTACCTTTGCAAAACCATAACAATAGGGTTAAAAATCGCTAAAAGGGAGTATAATACATTTGAATACCACTTGCTGACATTACATTTTACCCCAATTATTACATTATTTACTCGCAACATTATTACAATTGACAACAAACGAATTTTATTTGCGTGCTACACAGATAAGCAAAATATTATAGTAACTTTATAATGAAGTTCAGTTATACACTAAAGGTTTGAAATCTGTCTCATGACTACAGTTGAGCGACTGGTCTGTCATGAACTCTGTCATTAGCTGATATGTTTATTGAACATTGTGAATGATATGTCAATAAATGCAAAGTTTAAATTGTCAATATGTAAACAGTCGAGATTTTTTTTGAAGTTAATATATATTATATTTTTCCGATATGTCAAACAGAAGAGGTTTTTTGTTTTAACGAAATAACAAATTAAATGATCATAGGCCAACCTTATGCAATCTTGTCGTCGATTTGGTATTTTATTTTTTACGTTTTGATGGTGTACATTCATTATTAATTGAGGAGCATCGTTAAGGCCATTATGAATATGAACAAGGAAAAACCCCAAACCACAAAATAACACAACAACACAAAACTGTATAATGCGTTTATATTACCTTATGTACATTTCGATAGCTCTGCTATCATCTTCAGAGGTACACTACAGTTTTATGCATTATACAGTTTTGTGTAGGTGTGTTATTTTGTTGTTTGTGGGTTTTCCTTGTTCATATACAGTCACCACAGTGCTCTAGTAATTTGTTTGCCATTATGAAGTTTTTACTTTCTCTAATACGGGGCTAAGCAATATAAATATATTATGGGTCAAAAAATCGATGTCTAGTTTTTGTAACCTATTCATTTTGAGGTCCTCATTGTTCTAATAAGTGGTTTGTGGAATGATATATGCATATTGTCTGTCTGTCTATCGTATATGGAGTGCTGTACAGTCCAAACGCATAGATTGATTTTTTGAAATTTGGAAAGTAGGCACATTTTGGCCAAATCGTGAGACTTTTTTAACTCTGTCTATACCGGTAACTCAAAATTTGGGGGCCATAAGAAAAAAAAATTACGATTTTATAAATCGAGTCTTACAATGTTGATCAAATTTTGTTCAAGTAGCCTTTAAAGATCCAAACAAAACATACTGGAGACATTTTTTTAAATCACTCCCCTAGTTAAAAATAAAAACAAAATATAAAATCGGCCATGGGTCTCTTATAAAAGACGTAATTCCCAAAAACCGTAAGCAAAATCGGTTCAGGAATAATTGGCCGAAAAAAAGAACAAACATACATCTTGATCGCCTTCATTAAAATCTTGATTTTAATCATATATAGATTAAGTTGAGGACTCGCTTATGACGTAAGCAAAGCACATTTAGGTTCAAGTTAAATATATAAATATTTTGTTGAAAGACAGTTTCCACATAGTTTGTTTTCACTTTTTGATTGACAACTACCAAACTAAAATTTGTGCTAACGCAAAGTTTTGGTTGGCTTTGGGAATGGCTAAATGTGGAAGTTTGTGCATGTTTTGCACAGTTTATTTTGATTATAAAGGTGTAATTAATTATCAGTACTCTCCTTCAGGTCAAACAATTGTTAGTAATACGTCGTTGTTCTTCACCGGGTGAGAGATGATGGCAGCAGTTGTGGGGATGTGCAAACTGCCAGCTTCGTCATTACAATCACTCGACCTTTTATCACAGCTCGCGAAGGTTTGTGGCGAAGTATTGAACTTCAATCCCCATACATACCCTAATAGGTGCCTACTTCTTGTGATTTCTCCAAAGCTACAATCGTCTTTGAATGAGAAAAGATTTCAGACCACCTACAAAATTAATCATAACAGAACAATGCAACTGACTAACCCAAAATTGGACATGGTATTATTTTGATAAGGGGAAGAGAAGCTGGGACAAGTGTGTATGAGATCCAAGTGGGACTACTTTGAAACGGACTATTTCGCCATTGTACTCTGCACAGTATGCATTTGTTAGATTGTGTCTCAAAATATCCCAATACCAGAGGAACCCTAATTATCCTTGCTTACTATCTGGTTGACGAGTCTCAGAATACCCGCGGCGTACCCTACTCGGTCATGGACTATAAAAATTTAAATTATTATCAAGAAATTTAAAAATGCAAAAAGGTTCATTGTTAGCACAAATACAAATTCAACTTAATCTGGCCAAGTTCTTTTATGCAAGTTTCTGTAGTTCTTGTTGGTCAGTCCATTTTGATTATATAGGATATATCCCGCAAAAAAACTTATGTTTCCAGTCTTCATACTTTGCAATAGACCTCTTTATCCTTTCGTCAAGGGCACAATACTTATTCCTTCTCTTGGATCCTTCAAAAGTTCATTCTGGCAATTTTGATATCAGATGTCTCGGCCTCATCTTTCAAACTATATATTATTATTTTGACGCGTGGGTTAGGTTTGACCACGTGATTCCCTTCAACTGGATTGTTGGTGCGGTGGCGCTTGCCATAGCAATTCCTTAGTTCAATTAGAAGTTGAGCATTGTCAAGCAACTGGTCTACGAAATAATCAATAAAATTATCCAAATTCTCAGCTATCGGTGCTTGACTATGGAGTTCCATTCATCACTCTTACACATCCTCCGGTTTTAAAAAGCGAGTGTCGCACACAACTTAATACACTGTCTAACATCGTTGTTTTCTTTCTATATTTGGGACAGAAGTTCTTGCACTTTTCTCCAAATGCATTGTGAAAAATGGAACAAGCAACCGTGCACATGTGCATATGGGAACCTAACCTAACCTTATCCTAACTTAACCATATTTGCAGATTAGGCCGCACCTCACCAATATTTTAAACAGACTTCTCGGATATTTTGAGACTCGTTATCTTATTTATTATGGATAGTTTCCGGACACACCTCTTATTTAAATTGTTATTAAGAAATCAATAGGAAAATAACAAATTTAATTGTAACAAAACGTTCGTAGCGAGGTACACAGTTAATAGACCCAGAACCCGTCCTGAAGGTGTGATATCTGTTAGAAATATCTATTCGTTTGATAGAGCTGCTTTTTCTTTAAAATTGGCATTCATGATTATTGTGTATAAGACTATTGCATACTTTTAACTTTAGATGATATTCCTTATATTTTTAAAATTAATAATTAATTGAAAACGAGTGTAACTATTTAGAGTTAAAAATGTGTTCATTGATGGATTAATGTCCGCAGGGGCTTACTATAGTGAGTACAGGTGTGGCAACCTAGCTGGATTTTTTATTCTCGGGTTAGATTCCTCTCTTTCATCTATATTAACCAACTTTTGTTCTTTTTCGACTTTGACGTTATAAGAGTATTCGAGGGATAGATGTATCTTCGCCCACACTTTATCTTTCCAATTTATAAATATATAAGGAAATGAGAAATGAAGATTAATTTCGTTTCTATAAGTTCGGAGAAGTAAAAACGGATATCATAATGATGTTTGGTTTTTAGATTCGACTCATTGGTTTTATGTTAAGAAGCATTTTATATTCTGTTTTTGTTAAGGCAATAGTTTTTCGCTTTTAAAGAAACTAAACCAAAACATAAGTTATTTATTGTAACTGTTTCTAGAAGAACCAATACAGTTAGAGAACTTGCCCAACCATGAAAATACTCGAGTAATATTTTGTTCACCGAAGCACACTGTTCGGTAACTTATTTCTCCAAGGGACAGTAAATAATCGTGTAAATTTTAGCATTGGAGCAATCACAACTTCAGACCCTGCTTTCTAATTTGCATATTGAATGCACATTTGCTAAGGTCTGTATTTCTGCTAAGGTTATATTAGTTTTGAATTCAATTTATACCCATTTTACTTCTATCTAGATTATGGACTTGTTTTCGTTTATCAAGTTATGTAAAACTCTATAACGTATAATTGAAGATGTACTCGTACAATTAAAATAATAAAAACAGAAAAAGTGTAACACCACTTTTGTATGTACTTAACATAAAATAAAGTTTTATTTAGGGGGATGGGATTTTTGCTTGTTTTTCTTTCGGTCTGGCAGCTTCAAAATAAACTATTACACAATATCAAAAATGGAGATATTTAATTTTAAAATAACCCATTCAATTTTTTCATCAAAAATATTTGTTTTCAATATGGTGCTTAGTGAGGTTTATTTTTGGAATTTAATCAAATTTTAAATCCTTAGTATTCTTCCTGCAATAATTTTGTGGTTCCAGCAATTTTAAAGTTTTTATGATTTGCAGTTTAGCTATAATTTCTGTAAGCCCCCGGATGTTTAGCTCTTTGACTTCACGAGTGAGAGGTCCTGGGTTTGATCCAGGGGTGGTTCAAAGCTTAGAAGAACCCAGTTTAGTGAGAAATATTGAGAAGCTACAATTAGTAGCGAACTCTTTGGAGACGGCGGATTAAGAGCGACGGGAATTTCAGTGTGGTAACCCCCTATTATCCTACTGAAAATCGTCTAATAGGCCTATGCTCTTCAAGGAGTGTTGCGTATGAAGTTTTTAGTTTTTTTCAGTTTATTTAATTTCTGTCGAAGAGATATGGAGACATACACTATCTACATATCATAAAGGTTGTATCTATAACATTATTCGTCGGAATGTTTGTATGCGGCCGAAACAATATCGAGGAAGAGCTTAACAGAGATCGAAAGACAGAAAAAAAATGTCGGAGAAAAATATTAACACCTTCTCCTCACCCGAAAAAAACTTCTTCAAGAGAGTTCACCAACCACTTGAAAAAGAATCAGGATATATACGAGTTGTTTGAGAAAATAATGACAGCGACGCTAAAAAGAAAGCTAGCATTCTATCAATACCTGAAAAGGATGAAGAGAGAGAGAGAGAGAGAGAGAGAGAGAGAGAGAGAGAGAGAGAGAGAGAGAGAGAGAGAGAGAGAGAGAGAGAGAGAGAGAGAGAGAGAGAGAGAGAGAGAGAGGAGAGAGAGAGAGAGAGAGAGAGAGAGAGAGAGAGAGAGAGAGAGAGAGAGAGAGAGAGAGAGAGAGAGAGGGAGAGAGAGAGGGAGGGAGGGAGGGAGGGAGAGAGAGAGAGAGAGAGAGAGGGAGAGAGAGAGGGAGGGAGGGAGGGAGGGAGAGAGAGAGAGAGAGAGAGAGAGAGAGAGAGAGAGAGAGAGAGAGAGAGAGAGAGAGAGAGAGAGAGAGAGAGAGAGAGAGAGAGAGAGAGGGAGAGAGAGAGAGGGAGGGAGGGAGGGAGGGAGAGAGAGAGAGAGAGAGAGAGAGAGAGAGAGAGAGAGAGAGAGAGAGAGAGAGAGAGAGAATCGAAAAATGACTCTGCTACCAAGAAAACAAAATTCTTCGAATAGAAGAAGTTCGCCAAAATCTCTATTTGATCCGAGTGATTGAGGAAGAAGATGATAACAAAAATTGATTCAATAAAAAGATCGCGGAGGTAAATGATTTCACAACAGACAAACTGCGAAAACACAAGAAGGATTTTGCCAGAAGTGGTTAAGAATGAAAAGAAGCCATATCATAAAACAGTGGTGGTGTAAGAATAAAGGTGAAGATGTGTAACACAGTAGACTGAACGAAAAAGAAAACCCACACACAAGCAAACAGGCAAAAACAATTGAAATAAAGTAAAATACAGTATTCTAATAATTTATAACGTTTAAACAAATATCGAAAGTAGTAAGTTATTTCAGTATACTAGAGAACTCAGTTAGTCAGCAGCACTTGGTTCTATTTTAGAACACAAATTGAAAACATACGAATTATATTTAATTAAACCCTGGAACACATTCCAGTGCCCGGGATCCTTTGTAACATCGGCACATTCAGGTTTAAATGTAACGAGTTTTCAATAGTAAAAGACATTTACTTTAAAATAATTAAATGTGGAGTTAATTACGAATACCAAGACCAGTTGAAATGCCCGACTAGTATTGCAGTGAAATTAAACTATTTTTCGTGGACATAACGTTGATCCTCATAGTTTATGACATGTCACAAACATTTTAAATTGATTAGCTTTTTAAAAGGTGGTGTATTTCACAATATACACTACAGAATTGAACCTTAGGCTACATACACACCAGGTATGAAATAGGTTAGGTTTGTAAAGTCTCAAAGGGTATATACAACTTATTGATATTTTGATTTATTATTATCAAGTTATCATAGATTCAAATTCCAGAAAAGAAACAATTGCTTTATAATAACTATAGTATGAAATATCTAAATATGTTTTAAATATAGCGTCAATTGTATCCAGATTTAGTGGTAGATACATTGTGAACATTATTCATTTTCAAATTAAATTTACTGTATAAAAACTTAATCAAAGGTTGTGCTTCCTTCCTCTAAAGCAAAATGTATACTAAAGTTATCATTAAAAATAGTAGTTTTAAAAGTCATTTGCCTGGCTCTGAACTCCAAAAAACGTGGAGTTTTACTTTTTGGTTGCTTAACAACTTGAGGAGAGTACCCACGCTTTCGATTGGTCAGATGATGTTTTCGGCGTGGTAATCATATCAAATAATATTATTATCAACAATGAATACTGTTTTTGAGGAAGGTCTAATATTTCAAAATCGGTCAAGCTTTGTTGACGGGATTTTAATTAAATGTAAAGTTTTATAAGCCAGTATGGTAAACTACAAGTAAACCAAATTTACAGTTGACTCACAAATTTTAGAAAATATCAAAATTAACTTGTTGGCGATTAGGGTTAATTTTTATTAAGCACAATAGTTTGGATCGTAATCTTTCTTCCTATGTTTTGGCTGGTTTTGAGATATTTGAACCAACATGGTGACCGTAGTTAATTTCTACTTTTAGATCGATAATTCCTCAAAAACCTTTGGAGAATGGGGGGGGGGGAGGCGATGGCGACCAGTTTGGTTTACATGGATAAATGTTTAGGGACTACAATTGAACAAAACTTGATGAAAATCGTTACAGAAAATAAATAAAAGTCTTATGGGAATAAAGAAAACGCCAATAAATCAAAATTGTTCAAACTAGTCAATTCATTTCATTGATCCGCTATCCTTCCACTTAGGAGTTATGACAGTTGATATTTCCGCTATAAACTGAACATCGATTGTTTATCTAATCTTATAATATACAACCTGTACAATATGTGATAAAGCACTAGGTCATCTCTTTAGTTATCAGACAAACTGTTTTCGTTATTCGCCTTCTCCTAAAGATAAAGTATCTTTTAAATCAAATCCCATTCCATTTTAATGAAGGTGAAGGGAATAGTTTATATCGTACTGAATGAAAAACTACTACTTATTAACTGTAATTGACACAATTACGATTTCTTATTAAAAGCATAAATAAATGGCATATATAATTGCACTCACTTTCTCACACTCCCATTTGAAAAATTAAAAATAATACTTTACACCATCTCCTCCAAAATAGATACATATACGTGAGAGAAAAAAAAGAGGGAATTTCTATTAAAATTGAGATATCCTGTTTATACACTCATGGACAAAAGTATTTGACCACCATTGTTTTTTTAGGTTAAATATACAGTATAAATCAAATACGTAAATAACCTAAATAGCACTTATCCGTCATCCTTGTACAGTATTAAAGGGAAATTAATGGGGGAAAAAAAGAAAAAAAAAGGAATATTAGTTTTGATAATTAAATGAAATAATACAAAAAGGCAATGAGGAAAATTTTGATTTAAAAACCGATACAAAATTCAGATACTCCTGTTAAGCAATTTTTTCCCACCTCTTATTCTGATTATTTCTTGGAGCCTCCTTCTTATTTCGCCAATGGGATGTTGGATATCTTCTTGCAAAATCGTTTTTTAATCTTCAATTACTGCATCTCTTAGAGCCACCAGAGTCGTTGGGGTGTTATTTCTTGCTCTGTTACGTTTTTATTCAGTGTTCCACAAGTGTTCTATAGGGTGGACGTCTGGAGTATTTAGTGGCAATTCATTTGCTTTTATACCGACCCTCCCTCTACGGTATCCTCGGACAGCTGCTGGAAACTATGTCCTACTAAGGACCGGTCAAACGGAGCAAATGGAACTACATGTTCCTCTGCTATGTTTTATACATACCTATCTATAATTTCAAAGTTAGTCTAAGAAGTGCCACGAGCTATGCGCGAGCATCATAACTTATACCACCACAGAATATACGGAGCCCCCGCCAAAGGGCACCCTTGGGGAGAAGAAGGTAACCTCAGCTTGGGAAAACTTTTCACCACGCCTTCTCCAGACGCGTTGACGTCCATCTCTGGTCTCGTATGAGAACATAACCTTCTTCCAGTAGACATGATCTCGAGGAAACCTAAGACTAGCCGCTTGATGAAGTGCGGTGAGAAAATAACACGTGGTAGGCCTTCTGCTACGCAATTTACCTTCTCTGAGAAACTTGTCCCGCATACCAAATTTGATCAAAATAAAACCACTCGTTTGGTCTTCAGAGAACTAGACAGAAGACAGACAGACTGCTAGATCATTAAAGAATAAAAAAAAAGAAAAAAGATCTCAAAACCAAAAATTCTACTAAAAATTCAAGTAATATTTTTTGAGCCATAACATAATTTTCTCTATACTACGTATATGTGAAAAGGTAGAAGAGAATAAAATAAATCGAAACACGCAGCTTATGTGTACACGCTCTGGTAAAATGGCGGCTTTTTTTAAAATAATGAGTCGTAAAATGTACAACTTCAGTATACGTAAAGAACTACAATTTATTAGTGAATCACGAAAGATTATTTTAAATAGGTTAATTGTTTTCATTTTTGAACTTATTGTAACTGTAGGTTTCTGTGCTTGAGTTTCATATGGGAGGTTCAGTAATTTCTAAGAAGGGTGAAATTCAGATAGATGGACAGACTATCTCTAAATGTTTTAAATTTAGAGTTGAGAATTTCTCAAGTTCATTATTTTCTTCCAATAGTTTACAACTTCTACAAATTTTGTTGTTGTTCCAAAGTTTAAAAATACTTTAGTTGCGAAGTAAAACTTTTATCGTTATTTATATATTGCTCCAAATTATAAAATAATTAATTAATAAATGAAATAAAATATTTTGTATTATTAAATGCATTACAACTTATTTAATGAATTACAATACTTATCAGTATTTCTGGAGGGTTGACTAATTTATTTTAAGATAAAATTAACTCAGGGGGCGTAGCTCAGATGGTAGAGCGCTCGCTTAGCATGCGAGAGGTACCGGGATCGATGCCCGGCGCCTCCAAATCTTTTTTCGAACCAGTTCTTGGATGGATCAATTAACTATTAACTAAATTTGACAATTAAACAGTTATTTTCAAATTGTGAAATTTTGTATAATAAAGATTTAGATAATTTTCTTAATTAATACTAGATTTGTTACAGACAATAGTTTATTAATTCAATAATAATGAAATAAATCATTTTTGAGTTCATGCTTTGCTGTATTTATATTTGTTTTAGAATAGTGAACATTTATGTTTAAATATTTATTTCATGTATGTATGCTTCTATATTAATTTTATTGGATCGAGCTATTGGATCAATAGGTTGACATTATTCACTTGTTGAACTTATGGATGTGTACCTAATAAGAACAAAATTTTAACAGTGCTATGTATTAATATAAAAATAACCCAACTAAATAACTCCCACTATTTGTTTTCACAAAACTGTTTTATTTAAAAAAAATAAATATGAGTAAAATACCAGT
Source organism: Aphrophora alni (assembly GCA_963513935.1). Taxonomy (NCBI): domain Eukaryota; kingdom Metazoa; phylum Arthropoda; class Insecta; order Hemiptera; family Aphrophoridae; genus Aphrophora; species Aphrophora alni. The sequence continues at coordinate 129,078,051 of OY740767.1, forward strand.
TAATTTTTTATTTTTTATGTTAATATTTATATTAAGTTTTTACTTTCTGAGACTTTTAGGACTAAGCCTAATCAGTTTTATTTATATCATTTATTTTTACATTCACTAAATATTTAGATATAAAATTCAATGATTTTACTTAAACATTTTTTCCTTTGTAAATTCTACCCTGAAAGAGTTCATTTCATTAGTTATACTCATTTCTTAGTTTGTTATGAGAATGTGTGGAGTTTATTTGTGTTTACAAATGAATGAATTTATTTCTTCAATTTTGCATTACACACAAAATAAACCTAAAATAAAATGTATATGAACAATACTCATCTTGGAATCAACACTAAATCTAAAACAATACAAGCTAAAACAATATTCTTATATAAGGAATACACGAGAAAACGTCAAAGCTTAATTAGGCTACCTATTTTAAATAGTCAGAAAGCTGAAAACAATGGCAGTTGACCGCACGCGAATAAATTCAATTCAAAATAACTGATCAAAAGATTTAGCTTCTAACAAAATAATAAAGCATCGTAAAAATAAAAAAAACACATTCACATATAAATTCAAAAGATTAACCATTTTTACTACAGAAATTAATCAGCCGATTTGAAAATTAGTCAAATATACTTATTTCAAAGTTTAGGTTGTCTGTTTTGATTAGAAACTTTCTTAAAAGCTTGCACAATTTATTGTTTCAAAAATCAATATTAAGTGGTATATAGATGAAAAGTTTACGCGCTAGGTAGGATTAACCTTTCATAAAACATGTTAGGCTAGGTTTATGCACATGATTCGGCAATATCTGGGGAATGATGTTATAGCTAAAATTAAAATTAAAAGTTCACATAAACATAGGTACAAAACTGCTTCGTTAGCGAGTTAACGTAGCTAAAGATTTCCCCCGGATGCGGCCATATTGAATATACTGGGCATAAATTACGACGCAAATTTGGTGGTCTTGTACGTTGTGTGAGCTGATAATTTGTGAAAATAGGTCCCTGAACCGAATTTCTTGTAGTTTTTGAGGTAATTATTTAAAAATGTAGTGGAAAAACACTTTTAAAAATATTTAATTCAAAGTTAATTGATGGGAATAAAGCCAAAAACAACAAATACAATGTAAATAAAAACTTTTTTAAAATAGCCTTATTTGATTCTTAAAGCTTAAACTAAAAAAGATTTGGAGATATAAATAATGAGAATTCTAAATAGTTTGTTTTTAGTCTATTATTGAATGTTGTAGACAATTACAAGATAATAAATTGTTATTATGTTTTTGTCGATAAGTCGGTTATCTTTGAGCTACAAACAAAAAGACATTTTGTTTTTCTTTAAAAGAGAAAACTGTTGCTTTTAAAGATATTCGACATTGAACATTTTAAACGTCGGCCATTTTGTGAATGTTAAAATAAAGTCTTGGTTTTCTACTATAATGGTAAAAGGTTCATAAATAATGCCAATGTTCACTCAGTATCTTGTCTACTTCGAGGCATATAGTAGCGGGAAACGAAGCATTTCCATACTTATGTTTATATCAACTTTTTATCTTATTTTTATTAATAGAATCATTTCCCAAGAGGTTCCCGTGCAATTCCTATTCACTCTGTATGTGTTATGTTTATTTCGGGGGGGGGGGGGAATCTGGTCTTTAGACTTGCTTCTGCCTCTGTCCTAACAGATTTTATTTAAAAATTGTTTAATATTTTATAAATTGCAGAATATTCAAAATTTAAATAGGTGCAGTAAACTTTAGATAAGAAAATTACTATATATATATTTGAAGTCCACTTCTAGTTTTTTATTTGCCCATTATACAAAGTATGGGTAAATTTCACAATCATAAAAAAAATTAAATTCAATTTTTTGACTGATCTTCACATTTCATGGCCTCAGGAAACCGCAAAAGGTGAGTTTCGACATGCCGTCCTTCCATCGTTAAGTTAAGTTAATGCCGTTAAGAGCTCATATAGAACACTATTGTAGTTCCGAAAAAACAAATTGAAAATGGCGGCAATTTTAAACAGTGATTTATTCATATTTCGTATGTTATTCAACTTATAACATACTAATTAGATCAAAATATTTACATTTTAATTCTGCATGTAATGGTACCAACCCTACACTCTACGATGACAAATATGGAAGCTATTGTCAAAAATTTGAACCCTTATCTTCTAAGATAATTAGATATTCGTATAATTTACAAGATATATAGTCGAGTAACCAACACGAGAGTAACGCGTAGAGGCTTTTTCAAATATCTATAGCTTGAGATACGCTAGGGCCAGAGACTGAACCTTGCTCTACTATCACAATTTAACATCTTCTACAAGGTCTTAAAAACCAAGTTTTTGACTTTACATTTAGAAGATCTGTTTTTTTTTGCATTGTATGAATGGGCTGGGTAAGTACCTAGATGGCCTCAACTACTTGTTTTGAATTATATATCACGTCCTTGACAAGGCAAAATAAATGGTCTACTTTAAAGGAAAGATGGATTAAAAAGAGTAGTTTTGCATAATTATTTGGATCACGATGTTTTCTTTGTACCACTTTTAGGACGCCTTCACACTTTTCATTTCAAAGTTAGTTAAAAGATAAGAATAATTATTTAATTCAATTTAAATGTATTTCACAGATTTAAACGAGATTTGACTTGCATCTGATTTACTTGCCTTTTTTTTACAAAGATTTAGAATGTTTTCTCTCTAGCTGTTGTGAAAATTTAATTTTTAATTAAGTGTAATTAATTTAAAATGTTCTTTTACTCCCTAGATAATAATTGCTATTGTCAAAGTACAGTAAAAATAATTAGACGAAGATGAAATAATTAAATTACTTTCTTAGACATTGAAGTTTTCTTACAGTACTAGTCGTTTCCAGTTAATAAATTTAACACTTTTGAAGAAATAGATTTGTGTGGTTATTTCAAAAAAGCACTGCAAATATTTAGATTCATTAGAAAGATCACCTACATCAAAATATGGATTGTTAATATTAATGAACGTGCAATTTAAAAATAATGTGGAGGTCTGAGGTTCATGTTGGAATTAAAAAGTTGAACCTGTTGGTTTACTTTACAATTCATTGCCCTTCGATTTGGGTCATTGACATTTTATCGTCAACCAGTATGTGTTCAAGGGTTTCCTTGCAGTTTCCTGCGGCTGGCATTTTTTATTTATTTTTATATTGTATAAAAAATTTAATATCTAAGCTTCCATGCAATTCATACATTAACAATAAGCCATGTAAACCGTTAACCTTTTCGAGAAGTTGGAATAAATCACAAACACTATACAGTATGTTCAGTTAAGTCTTAGATATATAGATGTGAGATAATACATTAACCCAATGGTCACACAATAATAATAAGTCATATAAACGGTTTAGTTTTGCGAAATGTAGGCAATCAATCACAACAGAACGGGAATCCCCACAAATAAAGTAATCACCATGTAAGTTAATCTAAAAATAATTTAAAACAGCTGTTGTAAATTCTCAAACAAAACAATCTACAATCTGAAAATTTAAACCTTTTAATTTTGCGAGATGTAAGCAATCAATCACAACCTAACGTGAATTCGCAAAAATGAAGTAAGGACTAACCTTTATTTTTAAGCAGGTTTACGATCATAAAAAAGGCTTGTGTTTTATAAATTTAGCCAAACTAATTTTACAGAGTCACTTTAGATTAGTAAATTAATATTTTAACCTTAATTTGTTTTCATGGTTAGCTATCATGATTAAAATACCTTAAATTTCAAACGGGATAAAATATGATCCATATCTACCACACAATTCTCTTTATTGAAATAAATTTCTTTAATTTTCTCTTAGTAAAATCCATGTTTCATAAAATTAAAACTTTCTTGTTTCGTTATAGTTTTCTTGAAAAAATTTATCTTCTCTCTTCAAAGTAATGTAATTTTGTTATTATATAAAAACAAAGTTTTGTTACGCTTATGGGTCTAAACTCTGCCATCTTGATCGCGAGATGCTTAGTTTATTTTATATAGATTCTTTAGAAAATATTTCTTTTCATGTAAAATATTATACGAAGAAATAATAACTTATAAAATTATTCATACATTGTTGCCTGAGGGTTTCTAAGTTGTCGATTTAAATTCTCACTATGCTTTATGTTTTTTTTCTGATTCATTGTTATACAGATGTAGGGATACACAATAAGGATCTAAAATAGGAAGACATACAGCCAGAGGATATGATTTTTGTTGTTTAAAGGATAACACGTTATGGTATCATCACCTTAAGAAAAAAAGGCATACAATAGATACCCTTGAATATTCTACTAACAGCAGCACCAGATGTTATTGCTTTTCGAAATGTTACTTCATATTTCCATAACAGGTTTTGATCTATAGTTTACTATAATAAGAAATAACCCTCACGGGTGAGTACTGGCTTGGCAACGCCGAAGTAACCTATCTCGATTTAAACTTTTTTTTTCATGTACTGTAGTCTTGAATTAGATCCCTCCCATTATCTTTCCTATCAGGTCTCTTTTGCCCAACTGAAGATATTAGAGTATTTATTTTATGTTATTTTCTCCCTTTTAATTAAAGTGATGATGACCGAGAGGTGTTTCCCTTTTGAAAACAAGAAAAATGTAGAAGTAAAATAGGCCATCTTAAAAACAAACAAACAATAAATATGCATACATGGTTTTTTACATATTGTGTTTAAGTTAAGGAGTAATAGCTAATTTAAGCATCATCCTACTAAGTGAACAAGTGAAGAGAATTTTATATTGAATGGTTGTTTGAATCTAAAAATAAAAATAAATAAAATTAGTATATTATACTTAATACGTAATACGTTTATCTCTGTAAACGATCCTTGACTTGATCGCAGTATATCCTCTGAATTGACTTAAAATTTAACGTAATTTGTATCAAATTGTAGGCCTAGAAATACTGATAATAGGAAACACGCCAAAAGTGACGGAAAGAAGGTAAGTTTACATGTGAAATGCATGATGACGCTATTACGTATTTTAATGACCTAACCTATTTTTAAAAGAATTGACGATTGGGTGTAATCATGGTAATTATAACCTATCCATCATACAATGTAATACAAAACAGGTCCTCTAAATGTAACGCCCAAAAATTGGTTTCTTGGTCTTGTAAATAATATTAAAATGAATTGGTAGAGCAATGGGTTTTAATCCAGTAGGGTAAGTTTGTTTATAACAGTTGTTAAATAAGTTTTCTGAACCTCGTAATTGTGTATATCACTACTTTCTTGACGTCGGCTAGCCTTGTAGATCAGGATATATTATAACGTCTCCACTTGCTTCGCTCGTATTAGTGACAGGATGTTATAACGTATACGAATTTCACAATTTGAGAGGTCAGGATTCGATTCGAAATTACGGTTTTAACAACTTTGTTATTTATCAACGTAAAAAAGTGGGGTTGGTAACATTAAATGCAGACTAGAAACCTGCAAATTGTGTAATTTATTGTGTTTTAATTTTAGTAATAAATAAGATAAAACTGTTTAAAATGGTTGCCATTTTGATATTTTCAATTAGATTTTTATTAATTTCATAAGGGTTCCACACTAAAGTTCCCTAACCAATTTATTTGTACTTTTGCGAACGCTATCGTGCTTACGTACAGACGACAACGACGATGGACGCACGGCATGTCGAAAATCTGTTTCCTGAGTCCATGAAACGTGGATATTTAGTCAAAACACGGAGGACGATTTTTTGTTGCTACTACCATACTTAATATTTCGTACAATAAATAAGTACAATGTTATAGTTTACAAACATTGCAGACTTACAAAACGCCTATGTTATAACTTTTGTCAATATGTCATTCGAAAAGAATAAATTCCTAGAAACATTCTAGAGACTTATAATAAACATCCGTATTACTAGTAAAAATAAGACTTATTTCAAACTCTAATATATTGGATTGAAGAAAATTCATCTTTAATTTTAAAATTATATTAGTTTAAAATCTTTTGTTTACCCAGTAAGTTAAATATTAAGGTAATTTAAGTATATATGTTGTAATGCATTATATTTTTGTTTTGTTATATAGTATATTTCTTCAAAAATGATTCAAAACGCTTTGCTTAGTATAAATTGTTTTATTAACACATATAATTTAAATACGGTTTTTTTTACTAAATAAGTGTTTTAAATTGATAACAATAAGTGTCTGCAAACTTTCTTTACAAACCTCTCTTCATTGTAGCCTTAAAATTAAAGAAGAAAAAAAAATTTTAAAAGTAGATGAATCCTAGCCCTCGAATACTCAAATAGCGTCAGGGCTGGAAGAGAACAAGAGTTGGTCAAGAGAGATCTGATATTATAGAGAGCGATCTAACCCAGGACTACGTGAAAATATGTATAGATCCAGCTAGGTTCCTTTGGGAATACTAAACCCAAACCCTTTAAATTTCTGAAATACAAACTTGAAAATTGATGGAATCTCTCACTGACTAAATTCATACAGCGTTCATTAAGACTGATATAGTAGATCTCACTATATTGTTAAATACATTGTTTATTTTTAATTTTTGTAAAGCTCAGCATTGCTGGGCAATAAGAAACAATTATTTATAGTTTTACAAGATAATGTAACTTTAGGAATGGTAAATGTTCCTGTAAGCAGATATAAAAATATACTCAATTAAAGTGCAGCATAAGCAATAAGTAATTGGTAGTAGACATTAGGAGTTGCTGTGATTAACAGCGATTCATTTAGGCTTATAGATTTAATAATATTTGGGTGAACAGTTAAAATACTGGTATTAATTAAAGTAGAAGCACGGTGTTACACTATTTCTTTTTCTGTTTCAATTAAAACAACAATAAAAAGTTCAAAACGCAAATTTTCTCACTCCCGTCTCTAAATTAAAATAATATGAACCAAAACTAATAGACAATAAAAAAGTGAAAATTAACTATGAAACTTAAAAAAAAAAAAAAAAAAAAATACTTTCAATTGTTCACACAAGTTTGGGACATTATTCGTCACACTTAACTAAAACTTTGAGAGAAACAGGTATAGTCAATTTTGAGAAATTACGTATTTTATAACAGCCTAACGGATCAGTATTATTATTATTTTTTTTTTAGAGGTTAAACTTGATCAAAATTGTTACAGAAAATTATAATTATTTGTTTTTTATGGCACTTACCCCAAATTCTGGTGTCATAAGAAAATAATAATAAATACAGAGATGTGGTCAAAATATTAACACATACCAAATTTAATTGAAATAGGTTATCGCATTTGGGCTGTACATACGACAGACGATGAGACGTAATTTCAAAAACCACAAAACCACTTTTTCGGACTCATGGGACTGCAATAGTCTAGTTCTATTTTTAATTTCACCTGAATGTGCCTTTAAAAAATAAAGATTCTCATAAAAACATTAGAGCTGACCGCCATATTGGATCATGTAATGCCTCTAGTTTTAACTCAAAAAGTCCTGGGGGTTACTAATTCATTTTTTGTTGTAAATTTTGTACTTTTCGTATACAACACCAGTCAGACCTGTTTCCATCACCCTGCATAGCAAAAACTCTATATCGACATTATTATTCATCAGATACACTGTGTTCTGAATACGTGCGAAAGCAAAACTACACTTAAATTAAAATTTAAACACCTTACTTTATCCAGCTACTGAAGCTTATAAATAATTACAATTTCATGATTTATTACCTATGTCTACAAACTATATTTTGTCCTATAAATACAATGTATTATTGTAGGGGAGGTTCCATGTTCCAACTATATGAAGGTAAATTAAACGCACTATAAATCTAATTTATAGTATAACCAAGAGACTAAACTATTTAAGAGTATTTATAGAAACTTGTAGATTAGGATTATTTGAAAATCCAGGTACTAAACCCTACCCTATCGTTCGATTAAAGTAAATATTAAATCTACTTTAAATTAAAGTTTATTTCGTTAGGACAATACATCATTTTAGAATGTAAGCCCATAACTACATAGACTAGTATAGAGTAAATATGTAAATCAAATTTGAACCTTCGATTTTTGACAGATTATAATTTGGAGATCCCAGCAATTTTCAACATACTGTTTGTTTGTCATAATTTTCGTCTGCTTTAAGTCAAAAACTAAGAATAACTCTTTTTGTATCCATGTAGAAATCGAGTGAAATAAAACAAATAAAAAATCAGAGTAGTGGGTAGGGGTTGAATTAGCTAACCACGTTAAAATTCACAGCCATTGTACTTTGTGACGATGCCTTCTTGCTTCCGGTTTTAACATATTTGCTGTTAAGGTTGCGTGTACGTTTTTACCAATACAGGTGATTTGGTGAACACATCACTTTCAAAATACTTTACGCAACATATTATATCAAAATATAGTTTAAAAATTCTGTCTTTAAAAAATAATTATTAAATATTTCAAATTATTAGTTTTATTTCGGGTTTTTTAACGGATTCGGTGATGGATCAAGTACGAGACCTGGTTAAATTCGAGCTCAGCACTCACAAATGTTTGAATATTAACATTTTGAGGTATAAAAGGAAATCTAATAAAATTTTATATATTTTTTGTCTACCAAAACTTCTTTTTATTTCCTTAACGAATTTAATAAAAAATATAATAACTTCTTTGGACGTCTGCCATAACATTCAAAATTTGTGTCTTTCAAACCATCCGTCTATAAATTATAGTGTTTCAAAAGTGTCACAGATCGATATATAAAATGCATTACTCAAAACGAGGTGTAATTTATACAAACCTTGTTTTGTTACATTGTGAAGCTATAAATTGTACGAGTTTTATAAAATGTAATAAAATGTCAAAATTTAATTTAAGATATTATTACTTTGAGTAATTTTATAAATATATTACACCAGTAGGTTAACAACCAACCTTAAAACTACTAAACAGTGTACATGTTAGCATATGTGTCTTTTTTCTTGGGAATTCCCATCGTCGCAGTACTATGAAAGTATGTATTTTTAGCTCACAGATTCTGGGGGGAAACGTATTTTCCCACGAGCAAAGCTTTAGTACGCGAACGAAACGAAACGAAATGAGTCGTGTCTAATTTATATGCTTTTGTGATTTCGTGTGTGTTATTTTGTGAAATTTAGAAATTGTTGTTAAAAAAATATCAGTGGTTTTTTTTGTGTATAAACATTATAATTTTGATTATATATTCATAGGTTAAAAATAACACCTGCTGTTTTGATAACGAATTTTCATACATTTTTATAAGCAAGTTATAGTTAAGCATTTACATTAATTTATAATTTCAATAATAAATATCACAATTAAAACATAAAAACAAAACAAATTTTAAAATGCTTTATGTAACTTATGTAAACCTAAATCCATGAACTACAGATGTACTTGATTAGATAGGGTGCTTCGAAATTAATATACATGTTAAAATTCAGATTGAAGATTACTCTAATTAAACTATTAGATTAAAAATATTAAATATGTAAAGAATAATTACGTAATTTATTGAAATGTATAAACGATAATAAATTATTAACTGCATTTTTAGATTGAAGATTACTCTAATTAAATCATTAGATTAAAAATACTAAATAGTTAGGGAATAATTACGTAATTTATTGAAATGTATAAACGGTAATAAATTATTAACTGCATTTTTAGATTGAAGATTGCTCTAATTAAATCTTTGGATTAAAAATAATAAATATGTAAAGAATAATTACGTAATTTATTGAAATGTATAAACGGTAATAAATTATTAACTGCATTTTTAGATTGAAGATTGCTCTAATTATATCATTAAATTAAAAATTGTAAATACTTTAAAGAATTATGTAATTTATTGAAAGGTATAAATAACGTGAGAGTCCATGATTAATAATAAAAAAGTAATATCTTTATAAAAACACATAGACTCTGTCATTTTCAAAGACCTAACTAATTGTTGAAATATAACTGCATTTGTTTTTTAAATGTCTTTATACCATGTTTATAAATTTAAGTCTCAAATGATAACTAGCTATATAAAAATACACGTATATTGAATAAATTAAATCGTGTATAAGTACAAGTATATTATTACTACAAGAGTCATACTATACCATCATTATTTGCGTTTGTAAATTAAACACATACATACATCAATAGCAATATTTTATACCTATGATAGAATGCATATTTTGTGCAATAAAATAATCATTACAATCTTTGATTCACACAGTTGTAAGTATTTAAATATTGATTACAATATAATAAAATTGTAATTTTGTTGATATAGGCTACCTAATTATTGCTACAATTCAAGAAACAATTTATCATTTTATTTTTAAAATAGAACTATCGTTTTGGAACACATTAGATAAGATTAGATTTTAAAGTGTGATATTTCAAAAGAATAATTTTTGTTCTACTAACATAAACGTAATAGAGATTTTAACATTTTTAGAGTTCGCTTGAGGTGTTTAAAAATAAAGGATAAGGAAAAGATTTCGGAAAAAAAGTATGTGAGTAAGTTTTGGAAATACACATGGTTAGATATAAGTTCATTCAGTTTGATGTAATGCAGAGAAGTGTAATCCGTTTTGAAATTTTAAACAATAATAAAGTACTCTTCAAAAATGTAGGAAAAATTATTCCATTTTAATAAAAATGAATCATGAACAAGAACATAATCCAGAAGAAGAATCTAATTCATTAATCAGATTGAGTTTGAGGAAACCGAAGGAGTGGAACTGGTCGTTAGATACTTCATTATTATCATCATCATCTACAATTAATTTTCCGGCAATTCAACTTTGGGACGAAGAAGAAGGAAATCTATTGGTAGATACTCGACATCAGGACCTATGTAATGCTACTGCACTTTGTATAACGCAAAACACAATGCAGAAAGTAAATGTAGGCAAGCAAAGTTTGAAACTTCCTTCGTTGAAGTTGTCGAACTTATCAACAAATAGCAGACTGAAGTGTCAAGAGTTTGAGACTGATAGTAATCCTAAACGGAGAATAAAAACTTTATCATATCGATCTAAAAGGGATGACCACTTTGGTTCTGAAAAAAACTTTCAACAGAAAATTCCAGTCAGTGTGAACAGAAGTGATTCTATCTCTAAAGATATCAAGATTGAAAACGAAGTAAAGACTTCTAGAACTTTACCACATATACACCGGTGGGATTTACATGTTCAGCCTCAAAGCGACTCTAAACTGAAAATTTGTTCGAGTGTTGATAGAAGGAAAGAGCTTGAGACAAAACACGATTTAAATTTAGAATCAAATACTTTAAAATATTTGTCGCATAGAAGCAGAAAGGATCTTCACGAAAGTTCTAATAGTAATATTCAACAGACTAACGTTGAAAGAGTGACTCTCCGTAATAAGTCAAAGATTCAAAATTATCTGAAAAGTGAAAGCACTAAGAGAAACGTACCGGACGCTAGCAAAGGGAATGGTTGTGAATCAGAAAGTAATGTTAAACAGAGTATTCCAGTAAGTGTAGCCAAGAGAGCGATCAAAACAGCAAAGGACCTGCAAGATATTAAGACTTCACCACGGACAAACCATAAACATTTTGAAAAAACCTTTCAACCAAAATTGCCTACAAGTGTTTCTCAAAAGTCTCTCCTTAAAAAGCCCAACTCAAAACGTATTTTGAATCATGAAGACTCAGCTACAAATTTATCTCATAGAAATAGAAGTGATAAACAAGAATTACCTAAAACTATTGTCCAGCCAACTGCTACGAGTAAAATGTCTTTTAATAAAGAATTAAAGTTAGAAAACACAAAGAAAGCTGTTGATCCTTTTACTCTTGTGAGCTCAAAGTATGGTCATGTCGAACCTAAAACATACTTTAAACCCAGTGATGGTAGAAAACAGCGTCTTTCTAAAAACTTAAAAATTGAAAATGACCTGCAAAAAGAAGACACTTTGTCATGTAGAAACTTAAGAAAACAACATGAAGAGTTAGAAAATAACGTACAACTAAATACAGTTAGGAGAACATCTAATGAGTCCAAGACAGTAAACACGATGTGTAATTATAATACTGTTCCAAAAACCAAATTATTTTTGAGAAGTTCTGAAATAAAAACACATGAGCAGTTGGTTAGAAATACTAAAAAGAAAGTGGAATCAAATGTAAAACCAATTCTATCACTTGAAGGTATTGATGGCAAGGATAATAATGCAACACAGAAACCAGTCTTGAAAAGTAAACTACATAATACACGTATAGCTAATTATTCAAGTGTAAATGACAAATCTGTTAAATATATATTGTGCAAAAGTGAGCCAAATTCATCGAAAGATTTATCAGGAATTCCAGTAAAGAAATCTTTTACTTCGACAGGTAAATTTATTAAAGGCAGTTTTAATGACAGAAGTATTGACTCTTCCATTGATAGTACAATCAGAAAATCAAGAAAGGATGTGGATTTTGTAGAAAAATCCACTGATAATAGATTAGATATCAGTAGACCAGATAAAAGATCCTTTAGAAAAATAAACAATGGAATTAAACTTCAAAAAGTAGACTATAAAACCAATAGAATTCAGAAGTCTGTAACTACGTCTATCCCTCTACCAACGACATTTAAACGAAAAGAGAAGAAAGTGCAAGTGACAGATAAGAGTTGTAGTTGTTATCAAGAGGAAGATGGTGTTTTTAACAAGAGATGCAGTACAAAAAATAAGAAGAAAGTGTTTAGGAAACGAGTTCCATACCATGGAGATTTATCAAGTTCATCTTCAGAATCTGAGTTAATTATTCTGTGGGATCATCAACACTTGAGGAAGGGAAGGCCTGAGAACACAAAAGGTAAGCTTATAGTTAGTCAATTCAGTGATTATACAAAAGTCATTTTTTCTGTGTTTCTATATTATTCTCCCAAGTAAATGCATTTATTAGTAATTTTATCAAAAATTAATATAATTCACTAAATAGACAAGTAATAACGCTAAGAAAGAAAAAAATATTAATTATGAATACTAAAATAATATTACTGCGAATGGAATTTTAATTCTTGGCATGACATGAAAGGATCCGGATTTCGTTTGATGATTTTGTCCGTAGTATTTGTATATTTTTAATTGCATAAAATAGAATATTTTAGACTCATGGATGTATAAAAGCTACGGTAAAACATTTTGAAAAGCCTCCCATTTGAAATTTATTCTAAATAAATTTAATTCAGTTATAAATAAATATTGAATTTTGACATGTTTTAAAATTAAATTAAATTTTAATACAATTTCCTTACTGGTGTAGTTAGAGTTTGATTATTGTAGCTCATACATCACTGAGGTGGGAGACTTTGTCGTTGAAAAGCGTTTAATTTAATACATTCACTTGTGAGAAATTGTGTTCAAGTTTTATTTTAATTTAGTTATATTGAATAATAGTAGAAATGAATATATTTTTTAAATGGTAGATATTTAGAGATATGGGAGATGAAAAAACCAACCACTCTTATTATCCGCAAATGAGTTTTATAACATTACCAGCTTCAACCTGACTGACAATTTACAAATGACAAACTCTCTTTACTGTAGAAGTTAATTTGTCATTTTTAAATGACCAATCACATTGAAATCTGTAGTGATGCTAGACTCATTTGCGGATTATTACTGTTAGATTTTTTATTTTTTTTATGTTTGACTTCTATACAGTTAAAGTTTTAAATAACAAATTATGGCTGAATTGTTTGTTAAATCTAACTTTGAGATTACCTACTAAACAATATTTATTTTAGTAACAATTCTGATATTTTTATTATAGAAAACAAGTTTAAACTATCATTCACGTATAGCTAGATATTAAATTTTGACAAACAAAGAGACTGTTTATTGGTAAAACCGTATCATCGACAAACAGTTAAAAAAATTGAGAGTGGGTCGTCATTTTGCAATTTAACTACCTATTTCTCTAGTTAACAAGCTTGTCCAACCAATCCTACAAACAATATTTTAGTAGTATTTAGTTTAAAGTACTTTAATTGGAAAGTAGAACATTTACAGACAGAAATGCCAAAGGGTAGGATCGCTGGATATTTCATAGTTTCGGTGGTTGGTTTATCCATGAGTGAAGAAGATCCCTTACGGAATTTCTATAGATTAATTGCTGGAATTTATATACCAAAAATTAATTAATAAGTTTCCATTTTCTGTTTACCAATACAATTTAACATTTGCTACAAGGTACAATAAACCAATGTTTGGGTTTTTATTTTAGAGAATATGGTTGTATAATGGGTTAGGGTAAGTACGATGATAGCGCCCAACAATTTGTTTTCATTTGTATGAATCTTAAATGTTGTTATTTGTTTTGGTTTATAATTTACTGACTGAATATAAAAATAAATACTATTTCTTCATATCTTACTAATTGAATTCTTTACTCTTATATTTTACAACATTTATCTCAATTTTATATGAAATATTTGATTTCTTCCTTATTAAATATAATATGAGGTATTAGTTTTCATGAACTGAATTTAAAAATATTTATATCATATATGTCAACGGAATTTTGTTTTTAGACAGTCTCAACTCCTAGAAAAAATCGGGCTATTATGACTATATGTCAGCGATTTCTTTCTGGTAAACTTATGATTAATTCAAAATTAACACACATTTTGCTCTAGTCAATGACTTCCACGAGTTAATTATTGTCACAAATCTGTTCATTTGTTTAAAAATGGCAGCCATTAATTGTTGATTAAAATCCCATAAGAAAAATATAAGGATAATTTTGGCCGAGAGAAAAAGTAGTGTCAAGTAGTTTAAAAAATTATAGTTATATTAAAATAATTTGTGGAAAACGACTATAAATTAAATTACAATGTATCATTTCTCATTAAAAAAATTAAAATAATGATGAAATATGTTATTGAAAGTTCAAACATGTTTCAAAGTATCCTGATGTTAAAATTGGTAAAGTTTCGAAGAGAGTTTAGTGATAAAAACCATCGTTTAAAGTCTAAAATAAATTCTAGAGGACTAGTAGAGTATTACCAATAAAAAAAATCACTATATCAATAGTGCCATTTCGCTGGCAGATGTATTAGGCTAATATTTTTTTCTAGAATATATATAGGTTTTCTTTTTTCCATATATTTTATTAATCATTATTTTAGTTTTATTAATATTTCGTAATAAAATCAGTGTTGTTGACTCTATAATTTATTGTTGACATATATATTATAACTTTAGTATATTCTAAAACAATTATATTTTTCTGTTTTTTAAAATTATTTATGTAGCCCTTACCAGTTACTCAAGAGTATCAGAAAATTATCCAAGAACAATTTGAATTAGTGATACTTACAATTGTACTGTTTTGATAGATTATTTTGTCAGAAATGATGTATTTTTTTATAAATTTACCAAAACCATCTTCATTTTATTCACAGGAAAACTATACACTGAATTTGCGTCACTTTTACTCTAAAAATAAATATTAATTCACAACCTCGTATTTTGCACGTCTGCCAACTTTATAAAACAAAGTATGGTTTTTGTCTTCAGGATTGTAATTTATTGAAAAAAAGAGACGTCGGTGTAAACACTTTGTCCTTTTGAATTTATTAATGTATTTATGCTTTTGTTCATTCATTTCACGCCTTTCAATATAAATGGAAAAATAAACATTAAGCATGGATAACCTTTATTTGTATGTAATAAAAGTAGTGAAAAACAAATATAATATTTTGTGTCTAATACGTTTTAAAAAGCTTCCAAAACAAATTTAAAAATAGGTAAAAAAGAGCGTGTTATTTTTTCAAATCTTGAGTTAAAGAGTAATGAGACATGAGCATGAAAAGTGATTAGTCATCAAGATTTCAACTTAACTTTTCGTTGTTTGATTTATATGATAAACATTTTTATTATTAAAATTTTTTTTTTTTTATAAAGTCAATATATCAGAGTTTCACTTCGAATCAAGAACACTTGTAACAAATTTAACAAGTTTAAAGTTTAACAAATGAAGTTTAAAACTAAGTCAACGTGTTTATTTGTTTTACAGGTTAAGTTAATTGACGGGGATTTAGCCATAAAAATTAAAAGTATAATTTGTAAAAAAAACACATATTATAAATTGTTAGTAATGCTTAATGATATTTATATCAATCAGAAAGAAATCATTATTTTAAGTTCAAGTAGTTAAATTTTCGTTTTTCTTCGAATTTTAAATTTGAGTTTTATTCAAAATTTGTAGTTGTGTACATTTGTTGAAAATTTAACAGAAGTAAAATGTTTGCAAACAATTTTCTAGATCTTGCACGTTTCTAGACACATCGTTCTTCCATTTTATTATCTTTCTCTGAGAAAATACGTCACTTTAAGACAAACAAATTGAAGATGTCCAGTCGTCTGAAACGGTGGATTTCCTAAAGATTATTTGTTTTATTTACTACATTTCTTATCTATTAATTTAATACTTTAGAATGAACAACCATTGTTGAAGATTCTTTCACCAAATTGTGGAAGAAAACAAACAATTATACAACAAAGTACTGTAGTCTATTTTTAACATAAAATGTATAAATAAATATTTGTGGCACAAGCGATCTTGGTGACGTATTAGAATTTAACATAAATAGAATACATAAAAACGATTTATTTACAAGGAGGCAATGTTAGAGACAATAAGCCATCACTTTATTAGAAGGAAATGTGTAATGAAATACTGCACCCCCACTCCTCTAACAGTCACTGCGACTAGATCCCAACCAAGTAAAAACAATTTTTGTAAATAGCATAATATTAATTGGAGAGATAACTGATCCTCAGTCAGTCCTAGATAATTGATTGTCAGTATTGTTATAGATATCATAATCAAACTATATAATAAATAATGCGAACCATTGAGCAATCTTTGTCTTGTACTATAATGAATTTGTTGATAAACAGCCTATCATTTTGAGTTTCACAATATATTTTACTTCATAGGCGGCACAACTTTTGATTGATTTTGTAGATCACTAATTCAATTTGAAAATGACTAATGATCGTAATGTATTTGGTAACATAATTAGATAAAAATACATTCATTTATTACTTTAGTTATCATAAATTATCGCTTTTGTCGAATGTGAATCTATGGAAACTTTGTAATAATAAATCATAACATTCAATAAATTGTGAAAAAGCATTGAGATCTAGAGCTATTTCCAACCTGTATCTGCTGTGATTGAAAATATTGCGAAAGTTAAGTTTCACTTCTATAGTGTAACATTTTTTTTCCATGTTCTCCCTTTTTTGTAACCTTTTACAATTAATAATCCATATGCAGCTAGATAAGTGCCTTTGCCAATTGAGCAACACAGATATATTTATAGGCAGAAGCTATACAGAACTTACTTTATCTATGAAGATGATTTAATCTAGTAGTCTTGTAGAGAATAAAGTGTACGTAAAGGAAATTAGTATTAATTTAATTATACGGTACATTTTATATTTAACTGAGATAAATTTAAAAATGAAAAGCATTATTATCTCTTAATTACAGAGTTACAAAATATAGGACATTAACTTTAAATTAATATTTAAATAACTTTAATAAGCAGTTACTATAAAGCTGCTAATTAGAAGTAAAATATAATAGTTGACGTCTCTGATATACAAGTGTTTAATGACAAGCTGGCGCCCTAAGAATTGATTATTTTAACGTGTTTATTATTAAACTGCCATCTATAGAGTTACAAAGAAGAGATGGCGACTTGCCAGACAGTTCCCAAGTTAATGAAGGGAACGGAGCAAAATGGTTCGCTATTAAATGTCATAGACGTAGTTTAGCGTTAAGTTTTAACAATTAAATGTAGTTGATGGCGTTTTTATGGTTAAGTTTATGTGTCAAATAAATATTCTGGTGGTTTTGGATAATATCTAATCATTTCTTTATACATAGGCCATCTGTCGACTGTAACAAAAGTTCAAACTAGATTACTTTGCTTTATTCAGATTTTTGTTGGTACTGTAGGCACACATTTAATAGTATACATTTTCATTCTAGTATCCACCTGTCAGGGGTTAATTTATTAAATGAAGTATCTAGTACAGGATTATCACATACATAAATTGTATCTTCATTAATAAATATTGAGCTTGACTTGTGAGATAATATTATATGGAAAAAAAAACTCGAATATAAGATATCACAAAAATTACGTTTACTTAATCAAACGAGTTTCCACGACAAATTCGCCATCCTCAGTAATAAATGAGCTACAATAACTTAACTATAACTACTGTAGTTTAGTTATTTTCGCTCATGTATCACTGAGGATGGCGACTTTTTCATTGAAACGCGTTAAGTAAATGAAATTTTTGTGAGAACTTGTGTTTTTTAGTTTTTTTTCTAGCTTCTTCATAGAAAACATTGTTACACTCAACTGTAACAAAAATACAAATTTCATAACTTATGATTCAATAAAATTAAAAAATTCATTGGCATTGTCAGCAGTCATTTTATAGTTTTAATTTTTGTTTGTAATCAGAAATTTGTTAGCATTGTCAATAGTCATTTTATAGTTTAAATTTTTGGTTGTAATCAGAAATCTTTTGGCATTGTGAACAGTCATTTTACAGTTTTAATTTCGTTTGTAATCAGATATTTGTTAGCATTGTAAACAGTCATTTTATAGTTTACATTTTTGGTTATAATCATAAATTTGTTGGCATTGTCAACAGTAATTTTATAGTTTTAATTTTTGGTTGCAATCAGAAATTCGTTGCCATTGCCAACTGTCATTTTATAGTTTTTATAATTTTTGATTGCAGTAATAATATCTATTGGATTTTTAAAAGAAATGTATTTTTATAGATCTGCAACAAACTAAAGAACATGTTCCTCCGTTTCATTATAGTATCTCATTAGTTTGCTGTATGATTCCTACTTATACTTTCACACAGCTCTGTTTGTCAAGTGTGGTGGGGGCAAGTTTCTTACCCTCCATTGACCAGACTGATTTTGTGTTTCCCTAGTGTTGATTTACAAAGTTGATTTTTTTTAAACGTTAAGCTTTTCGCAAAACAGTTGTTTTCCGCACGGAGTACGCTTTGCTGTTGTTTTCTTTATAATAGAGGTTGTCATGGTAACATTAGTAATACGTAACCTAACCTAAACTCAATCGTTGTTCTAGATTGCACAAACGATTATAACACAGTTAATACATACAAGTTATTGCAACATACTATTTTCTATATATAAGACTAATTTATTTTGCTTTTCCAGCTTTGCAATCTACAACTGTAGGAAAACTTTTGTGTGTAATTCTTGTCATTTCCAAACTTGAGATATTGCCGCAACCCTCTAGTCGTCGGCGTCGTGCGACAAACCTTTATCTTCAAACTGTCACTTTGGGAACTCATATTACACAAATAACTATTGTTGTAGGCCTATATTTCAGTATTGCAACAACGTGAATAGGTTTATATAATCTTCTATTTTTTATGTAACTAAAATAAGTTATTTTAATTTGTTGTTGTTGTTGTTTGTTTCAGGTGAGTCAGCTACTTTATAAAACGCGTAAGTAAAAAAAAACAACTAATTTTTAATTATTTAGTTTGATTTTGTATCAGAGTTATAATGTACACACCGTCAACTATAGGCTACACTGTATTTCAAGTTATCATCCAAACTTGTAGTTCTTGGTCATCGCCTGTTGAAGTAAATGTCGAAAGCATAACGATATTTATATTTTGCTGATATTTTCAAAACTTGTAATATGAAGTCAAAATCTCTTAGATTGATAATCTAATATGAGTGAGAGACATTACAATATATCACACTATATATACATAGAAGAGTGATATATGTTGGGTATAATGAACTTAGAGACCTCTAGTTTTCGTCATTATTCTTATTTTTAAAAGACCTTTAAAATGAGGTGTCACTCAACAGGGGTTGCTATTTAAAATTCTTGACTTACCCCCAAACTACCCCATTTTGGGGGGTAAGGGTTGAAAATGTTGATACTTCAAAAAAACTCCTCCTTTGGTTATCTAAACTTTCCCCAAACCAAATCTGTTTATTTCCATTAATAAAAAAAAATATAAAGGGGAGGGATGGGACTTTTAGGACACTTGGTATATATAAACATATAAATTTTTTAATGTATAAGTTGTAGATTGTGAATTCACAACATGCAAAAGTATGAAATATCCAGCAATTCTAAACATAGAAATAGTTTGGCTCATTGCCAGAAATATTTCTTTAAAAAAATATCAAAACACTATATTTAATTTATTCCTACATAAAATTTAAAAATAGTTTATATTTTGATTTATTTTTAAAAGCTTTTACAAATGTCTTCACCATCCTGTGTTACAGATGTTGTAAGATTCTGATCTCTACCATTACCCGCCTCCACTCTCTTCTGTCCTCCACCTCTGGATATCTTTTTTCTGAGATCATCCACAATGTCGTCCAGGTTTTTTTCCTTGCGACTCCTTCTTCCTGGTCTTGAATGCAATACTTTGTTAACTATTCTTCCTTCTGTCATCCTTTGCAACGTGGTCTGCATATCTTAGTCTTGCCTTTTTTAAAATTTCAAATAATAGGCAATTCCAATTTTGTATTAATGTTGCATTTCCTTAACAGCTTCATATATTTTCTTTTCCAACTATGCACCAATACTCTTCTTATTGCAACTCAAGTTTCATTGCTATAGGTGATAAGTACACATACTGTTTTATAATATCTTATTCTTGTAGCCCTGCTCATTAAACTAAACTAGAGTAAGTGCGATGTAGGATCTTTTACCTGTGCCTATTCGTGTTCCGTCAGTCATGTAGTTTCTCTCCATTATAGAATAAATGTTTCAAAACATTGGACACTCATTCAAAAATAAAAAATAACCAAAACTAATTATCAACAAAAATGTGAGTTCGGTATTTGATAATTAAAAAATGAAAATAAACCATAATAAAAAAATAAATAAGGGCCTAAACTTGCTCACACTGTATCATGAGCATATTTTAAGCGTATTAGTATTTGATTAAAATCGAGTTTTTATTGACAATTAATTGTCAAAGTTCCTCTTTTTTAGCAATTATTCCTAAACAATAAAATTTGTTTATTTGCTGCTTAGCACTCACGAAAAAACAATACATTGGAAAAAATAGTTATATATCCAGAGCTATGCATTCGTCTGTATTTATATAATGTAGCTACGACTTCAGAAATATTCCATTGCAAGAATTAAAGTTATTAAAATACTAGACTTCCCCCTCCTCCCATTAACGTGTTTATTGTCCTGTCTATTGTCCATTAACTGTCCTGTTTATTGTCCTATATTCGTTACTAAATATCAGTAAAGAATATTCAAATTACAACGTTAATAAAAACTAATAAGTTGTTGTAATCTATTATAAATGATCATATAATGTATAAATATCTGGTTAAAACTTTTACATCTTACATAAGGTTATGTAAAGAATGATAATGTATGTCTGAAAGAGTGAAAATATTTCCCGTTTGGGCTGTGGAGCACTGTACATAGAAGAGACGTTAGATAACAGACATAATTTCAAAAAAATACTTTTTAGGAGTACAAACGAATATATCTGTAAAGAAATCGACATCGAATTTCGATCCATCACATACCTTTATACTACACATATGAAAAAGTCAAAACTCCATAAAAAATTCGTGTCCTAAAGTTGGTGAGTCTGTTGTAAGTATAAGCACCCAGGGTCAAAGGAGAGAAAATGGGATAATCGTTACTGACCTATAACGATTAGAATGGAATGATAAACCCGCTGAAGGGGAGCGGATTTAGTATATTAATAGTTTTAGTTTTTGTAATGGAATAGCCACCTTATATAAATAGGGAAGAATGAATAGCTCTAGCGATATTACTATTTCTTCCCTTGAATTGTTTCTGTACTCTAAAGCGTATGGAGATACGTGTTGGATCTGTGACAGGTAATTTAGAACAGGGAATACACATCCCTAACTAACATTAGCTGTACTGTCATTAATTATCTAATCGCAGATGAGCATGTGAACATACTATTCCTACGGCGACTTGCCTGGTATCATTCATTGTCCAGTATGGCCCCTTTGGGGGTCTGAGAATTGAGAGATAGGAATGAGTGAGTCATCCTTTATATCTCTCTAGCTATGTACGGAAGTATGAATAAATAAATTAAGGATAATTGACTGAAACAACCGTTCATACAGTTTGAAATAGTTACGATATCCGCAATGACACAGTATTTGTTACGAGTTCGTTGATTGATATTTATGTTGAGGTTAGGGCACATAATAAATAAGTCAATGATTAAGTTCAATATGGTTTTAATATAATTACTCTAATCTCTCTTAATGATAATCTGATACGTTATTTAGTACAACGGTGGTTCAATTACCTAAATTAATAATGGTTTTAGTATCTTTATACCAGAGCTAAAGCAATGTTGTGACAAGAAAGTTGGTTAAATGAAACTCTTTTCGTATAGATTGATCTACGAAGCTAATACAATAACAAAATACACACGAAGCTTGCTCAAATCTGCTACTGGAGCTTAACAGTGCCCGGTCTGTGATCATTCGTGATCCTTGGTTGCCTGAACTATTCTTGTGAAGGACTCAACGACGACGACGGCATCCTGGCAACTATCGACTGTCTCGCATTCTTTCGGCAACCCCACTGTCTACCTTCATTTAGTTCGCCGATCGACTGACGTAGAATTGTTTTAATTTCGTAAGATAGGTAGAAAATCTTCAAAGGACAAAGGGAGACATCCGATCTTCCCGAAAGTGTGAGATTCTTCTTCACTAAAAACCACTTTCCTTTCCTGATAGTACCCTTATGGCGTAGGGCAAGGAAACAGGAAAAGTATTCTTCTAAGTTTTAACTTAAATTTCTATAAGTGATTCGTGACGCTTTTGATGTTTGCAAGCTCAGCGGTTTCCTAACTTTTTTACATCTTGTCGCAACGGTTGTTTACTCTCTGTTAACTATTGTGTGGACTTAGAACTATATAACCTAATCCGTGCTTAATTCTTAACAAAATACATGTTAAGTAAATTAAAACATGTACACT
Organism: Aphrophora alni; assembly: GCA_963513935.1. Lineage (NCBI taxonomy): Eukaryota > Metazoa > Arthropoda > Insecta > Hemiptera > Aphrophoridae > Aphrophora > Aphrophora alni. The sequence continues at coordinate 129,101,108 of OY740767.1, forward strand.
TGTATTAAGGAAAACAAAGCACCCCCAAACTACAAACACAGGAAACAAAACTTAGACTGTAATAATAATCCAATTATGTTTATTATATTACCCTTAAATAATTTTTTCAGACAGAGTAATACATTTGTGTAGTATAATAAACTTAACTAAATGGATAATTATGCAGTCTTAGTTTTGGTTTCCTACTTTTGTGGTTTGGGAATTCTTTGTTTATTGTGAATATCGGCACATTCTTGGACATTTAATCTGGATTTGTATTGTCCTTAACTTTATATACCTGATCTAAGTTTCGTCTGTTACAGCGTTGTCAAAGATTACTTAACTACAAAAACACAGAGCACATTGTATATGATGGTAGTTACACGTCGTTAGCAAGTGTTTAATTTAAATATCTGAATTAAATTTGTTCGAAATTAAAAGAGTCGTTGGGATAGATCCACATTATAGATTTAAACGACCTTTACTTTTCCTTCTTTACCTGATCATGGTCTTTAGGTCAAACAGACCCTCTAACTGTACCATGTTTACCACTAAAAGTAACTGTTGAAAGTGTTGTAACAGGTTAAACCTAAGTTAGGTGTGCAATTCTATGAATTTGTTGATGTTACAAGTGTTTATGTTTACATTTACTAAATAATAAAAGAGTTTATTGTGTCCTCTAGGTTTATAGGAAATATAAGCTTCTAGAACCACTCGTTAAATATAAAATGGTTACAAAATCGTATTAGCTTTCCAAAAAACAGGATGTAATAGGACATCTATAAAAAGTTTTTTTTTAAAATATCATCGGTGCACAAATGTTGAAGAATCTTTCTTACTCACACATCCCCAAAACCAAATGAAAACCAAACAAAAATAGTCGGTACAAAAAATGTTATTTCTGTAATACTCAAACAATAAGCGAAAATGATCCATGAACGCTGCCTTAAAAAAAAAAATTAAAAAAAATTACATACCGTATTTAAATAGCTTCGCTTGTAACAAATACGTCTTCAGCGTGAAATGTTCTTTAATGACGGCAGGCAATGTTTGTTTGTTTTTGTGCACACAGGTTTGTATAAATTAATCTTCACGTTTAGCTCAAATATTAACGGAATCGGTACATTTTATCTGTATGTTTAGAGGTTAAATTTGAGCAAAATTCCCTCAATATATATAGAGCCATGTTTGAGAAAATCTTATTTTTTATGCCAGCCGTATAATTATTATAGATAAACGCCGAGTTGTAGTCAAAATATTCCTACCAAATTTGCATAACTTTCTCTATACTAAATATATGTGAGAAAGTAAAAATCTAACATTTACCAGATAGCCATTATTAAATTTAAATTTTGCTTTTATTTTACATGAAAACAAAATCAACTTTGTAGTCTTAAAAATATACGAAAACTGTCTTCGATCAAAATACGAAAAAAAAAAAAAAAAAAATGAATATTACGACCGCCATTTGCAATTAAAAAAAAAAGTTTAATTCTGGTCAATTTTTAAAACACTATTGTTTTGACTGTACTGATATGACATGTTTATTGCTTTTAAAATTATTGATCATGTTAAAGTATGAAAAATAAGTAACTGTCATATTAAATACCAAAATGTATGCAATAAATGCACGTAAAACATATTAATTTATCTAAGAAAAGTAGTATAATGTAGAAAAATGACTTAAAATGTCTGGACTGTGGACACGACTGATTTTTCAAAGGCCTGTGTGAATGGTACACAAACATTGCACGAATTCTCTCTCTCTCTCTCTCTCTCTCTCTCTCTCTCTCTCTCTCTCTCTCTCTCTCTCTCTCTCTCTCTCTCTCTCTCTCTCTCTCTCTCTCTCTCTCTCTCTCTCTCTCTCTCTCTCTCACACACACATACATCATATGTACACAAAACCAAAAATCAAGAAAATAACTTTTAGGTGGTGTGGGAGGCGCTAATCGAATTCCTAACTACAACAGAAATTCTTGAAATAACAGTGAATAAATGGACTAAAATGCAGGCTGTAAGGGTCTAAACAAAATGTAATATTTGTCAGCTCTCCAAAAATATCTATTTTGTATACAGGATAAGTAAAAAACTAATGGTTCGGTATCAAACATAATATTTTGTTTTGTGTTTTTATGGAAAATTAGATTTTGCAATTTATAACGGAAATCGAGATTATGATAAAATAATTGATTATCTGACACTATGTTAGAGTTAGTGTCTTTGTGTATAAAGGGAAGTCCTATATAGTAGGTCATACATGATGTACAACCCAACCTAGGGAACACTAATGTTATATCCGATGTACATTACTGTTGCATTATTCTATTACTTGCATCTCCTCATTTAAGTACAGATTTATAGTATGAAGTCATGGCAAATAACAATAGCTATAGAAATTTACCCTTAGTTTGATGTTTTTATTACGTCGTAAAATAAAAGTCTAAATTTCTTATACACGAACTGTGTGGCTTGTACTAAAAGCAAAACGATGTTGTCAGCGTAACCATTAACATAAATGATGCCCAACGTTTGTACACGTACACACAAAGTTAAAGAACGTGGAAAAATATATAAAATATTTCTAAGTGGTTTGTTTTACTTTCTTATCTATAACATTTAAAACACAAGACGCTTCTCTTCATAATTCCCAAGACAATCCCATTTGACTGATATCTCTTAAGCTACCTAACCGGAGTTTTTCAAAATATTATCATTTAGTGTTTCAAAAAATAAACGAATTTCGTTTACCATAGCAACTAATTTATCAATCAACACAACTTTATTTTCCAGAATTGGAGGGTAATGAATCGATAGTTGTTAACTTAGATGAAAGTGAAGATAGTAATCAGACGATACATTCAAATTTCGAAGGAAATACACAAGTAGAAACTCCTATATCTGAAGAACCGGTAAATTTAGGAAAAAACCAAATCATACTCTCATTATATTAAATGTTGAGCTTGACTGAGAAAAATTATACAGTATAACAAACACACAGAACACAATTCTCACAAAAAAATACGCCTAAGTATCAGACGCGTTTCAACGACAAGGTCGTCCTCTTCAGTGATACACGAGCGACACCAATCAAACTATAACTGAATCTACTAGTTTGATTGGTGTAGCTCGTGTATCACTGAAGAGGACGACCTTGTCGTTGGAAACGCGTCTTTTTGTGAGAATTTTGTTCTCTGTGTTTGTTATACTGTATAATTTTTCTCATAAGTTAAGATCAACATTTAATATAAATATGGCACTCAAGTCAACAGAGCTGAACCTGCTACATAAATTAAAGTTAAATGTTAGATTTTGATTCAGTGTTAGTTTGATTGGTGTAGCTCGTGTATCACTGAAGAGGACGACCTTGTCGTTGAAACGCGTCTGATACTTAGGCGTATTTTTTGTGAGAATTGTGTTCTGTGTGTTTGTTATACTGTATACTCTCATTAGTTAAATTACCAGCCAAAAAAGTTAATAATACCGAAATTATTTGGAGTAACAAAGATGAGATTATTAGTTGAAATTTAAGAAAATAATTTTGAACAAGACGTAATTAAATTTGTTAAAGAATGTTTTGTACCAAACGTAAAATATAATTTATATTTTGAGGATGATTTATATGAAAAATTCACTGTATGTATCTCAATAACTTCTAAAGTTCGCAATTATATTTGATTAAACATAATGTGAAACATAACTGACTCTGAAGAAATTCAAGAAATTGTAAACACTTGCATGTTAGTAAATCTAATCATACAGGGATTACTGAAACCTAGAATCAAATAAAGCATTGTCCCAATATCATGAATAGTGTGCAAGAAATTGTATATAACATTGGTGTGTGTTTATAGACGATGTATGAAAGAGTTCCATTGTAAAAGGAATCAACTCTAACGCCTATAGCAGCGTCGAGACCAATGGAAACATTATCAATTGATACTGTAACTCTTAACAAAACAAAACACTTGACAGTAGATGATTCATTCTCTAGGTATCTAGAAGTGTACCGAATTATGAGTCAAGATGCAACTGAGATAAGCGACAAGTTGATAAATCATTTTACTAGCTACGGCATCAAAGAAATTATCTATTCTGATAACGGAACTGAATTTAACAACAAGGTTATTAAGAATTAATAGACTTACACAAGATAAAAATCTACTATGTAAGCACGCAACATCCACCATCAAATGGAGTTTGCGAACGTGTTCATTTTACTCTAGTTGAAAATATTAGATTATTATAACCAACCTGAATTTAAAAATGATACCATTAGGAAAACAGTAAAATAGGCAGTTATATAACTGCCTATTTTATTAAAAGTAATATAACATTCTGTCACAAAATTAACACCCATAGAAATATTGTGTGGACACATAAATTCAAAGTCAATTTTGGACATTAACCTGAAAAACAAAATTGTTAGCGACTAATTAAATTGTAATTGTAATTGGAAAATTGTACATTTAGACAGACCGCTGCACTAACGGAACCATTTGTATTTAAGGGGTCATAGAAACTGACCTTTTCTTAAAAAAAAAAAGAAAAAAGAAATTCAACTCATTACCCTTTATGGATTCAACCTTTCTTGAAAGTATTTGAGTTGGACGATAACGGGCATTTTAATGTGAGTGCTTCTGACAGACATTCAGGACTTTCAAGATTTTGTAGACGTCTCCAATTTATAGAGTTTTCAACAGTCCTTGTTAAATCTGCTCCAAGAAGAAGTAGGCCTACATAGTCAATAAGAAAGGGAAGGGTAAGGGTTGCGGTATCAAATAAAATATTCAATGATGTCAAAGTCAAAGCCGATTTTCTTCTGATTATATTTACTACAAATTGAATTAAAGTAAAATTTCAATTTAAAAGCGTTTTTGAATTTATATGATTAATTTTGCGTATTGATATTCAATTATAATGATTTTAAGTTTAAAAACATTCAAATTATTTTCAATTTTACAAGTTACCGTAAAGAAGAAGCAATGCGATACGAGGAATATGAATTATTGAACAAAGGACGATTACAAAGGCTAATGTAATTCTCATCATAAAGTTTGTCTGTCTTGCAGTAGCTGGCCACTTAATAATGTTCTGTTAAAATTTTGTACATAATTTATGAGCAATATTTATTCAATTAATCATGAGTATAGTTGATTCTATAGTTTCTGATAAGTAATTGTACTCGTGATATATTGTTCTAGTTAAGTTATAGCTCTCAGGGGTATATATAGTGAGTACCAGAGTGGTAACCTCGAGGTACTTAGCTGCCTTGGGTTAGATCCCTCTCTTCATTCTTTCCTATTAAGTCTCTCCCATGTTTTCTTCCTGCGCACACGCTACTCAAATATTGGAATACCTAGTCTTTATTTATCTACTTTTTTATAGGACTTCGATGACCGAGTGGTTTTCTGCAAGAACAGAATATATTATAACTTGTTGTGTTTGTGTTAGTTAATACTCAGAAAGATGAGGTATGTTAAAAAATTAATGGGAATTTTTGAATTTCAAGGGTTTAATTAGTCTGATTGTTTCCTTGTTGTCTTGGAAATCATGTCTGAAAAGTATCTTTACATTTAGTCATAATTAGTCTATTGATAGCTGTCAAAAAGTTTACATGTGTTTTAGTATGATCGGCTTTTGTTCATTTCTTTAAAAAAAAATGGATGAAAGAATTTGCATTAAATTTGCTATAATAATGGGATAAATTCCAGAATTATTTATAAATGTTAAATATTGCTTTTGGTGAGTATGCTGTGAGTAAAACAGGGGTTTATGGGTGGTATAAGGATTTCTAAGTAGGCTTTGAAGTGGTTGAATATGAAGAGCGCCCCAGAATTTCAACAAACGATAAAACGTTATAAAGGTAACGGAAATGATTATGAACGATCACTGAATCACAACCTGAAAAGACGCTGAAGATGTTGGCATATCAATTGGCTTACACCATGAAATTGTTTTGGGTGTTTTAGGTACGAAACGTTTGGCACCAAAGTTTGTTCCAAAATTGTTGAATTTCTAACAAAAACAACCTCGAATGGGAGTTGCTCAGGAGTCTCTAATTGAAGTTAGCAACGATGTAACTACTGAAACGTTTCATAACAGGTGATGAGACATTGGTCGTCGTCCATTGGATATTGCCGTCGAACCTAAGGCTTAATCGTCCCAGTGGTGGCATTCACCAAGACCAAAAAGCTCGACAAGTGCGTTCTAATCTGAGGGTTATGCTCACTGTGTTCTTCGATACTAACGGCATAATGCATGATGAGTACTTGGCGCAAGATCAAAAAATAAACAAGGAATACTACTTACCAGTCCAATGCCGTTTGCGTGAAGCAATCCGAGAAAAAAAATATCCGGATTTTTGGCGAATAAATCCATTACTTTAACACCACTACAATGCACCTTTCTCACATTTCATTGCTTGTTCGTGATTTTTTGGCCCAAAACAACACTGTAATGATGCCCAAGCCTCCACATTCGCTAGATATAGCCCCACGTGACTTTAAGGGCCGTCGTTTTGCAAGCATAGATGAGAATAGAAGAGCATCACTGTGAGAGCTAAATGTTATCCCAAAGATCGAGTCCTGGAAGTGTTTCGGGAAATTAAAAACAGTTGGTGTAAGTGTATAACATCGATTGGGGACTACTTCAAAGGGGATAAAATTGATGTATACAAATAAATAAAATTATTTCCAAAAAACAAATATTCCTATTACTTTTTGAACACACCTCATACATTATTAACATTTTCTTTTAAAAATCAACAAAACAGATTTTTGCGTCACTCAGAAGAGACTTAGCTACACACTTTGATATTTAAACATTGCTACTTTTATTACTCCCACATTTAATGTTTTGAAATAAGAGAACAATTTTCACAACTCTGATTTCGTATTTGTCGAAGGTAATACTCTAGTCTAGATTAAGAATTTTTAATATCTTCACGTTGGTTCTTTGTCAGTAACCCATCTGTGGTTTATCTCGGAATCAACTTAACTACTGTAGTAGAAATGTACAGATCTGTAGTTAGTATCACAAATGAGAACAGAGTGAAAACATTACAGTAGTACGATTCATCATGGGGAATTTTTAATATTGATTAATTGAATTAGTCTTTATAATATACCCTCTAGTGACTTGACATTAGGTATCATACGATATCACTATTTACAATAAAATAAATATCAATGCCTACAGTTAAACCAACATCAGAAGTAATTGCTTTTATTGTAGATAATTTATTGCAATTTAATTAATGTAATTAATAATTATGATAATCCACAAGGAATCGCTATGTCATTTCATTAGAAGTAATTTTAACTCATGTTTGATTGGCGTTTCTAATAAAAACATTTTTCACTTAGAATATTTTTGTTTTTGTCGATAATTGTTGAATGTTTAAATAACCATGGAATTTTAGTAGAGTGAATATAAATAAGCTGTACCGAAACATTGCATCAACTTTCTTATAGACATGTTCATAATTGAAATACTAACAAAACAAAATTAGTCATATCCAACAATGTCAGTTCAGTAGTTCTGTTGTCTGTGAAATTGTGAAAATCAACCGTAGACATCGTCTCATGCTTTGTAAATTAAAAAAAATAAAATAAAATAATATTTAAGAAAGTTATAAAATTGATTCAATCGCGTCTTAAACTTATCAACGTATAAATGCAAGATTTAAGTATAAATTTTGGTCTAGTTAAAGTCAATAATTACCACAAAGTATGGTATAATAAAATGATTTATTAGTTATGTTGTCTTTTTGAATCCAATAAAAATTCAAACTGTTCTAAGTACTCGTCAATTTCAAAAACTGAAATTTGAACAAGATGAATGTTTTAACGATTTGTATGAAGTGATTATCTACAATAAAAATTAGTTTGTTTTATTAGTTATAAAAAATACATTTCACGTTTCGCTTAATTACCCACGAGACAAAACAACAACGGTCTACCCTAGGTTATTCTACTGATACGATTAATATTATAACCTGGAGCTCTATTGTGACTTAATATGTCATTAGAGTGTTTGTGTGATTCTGAGTCGGAGAAAGTTAGAGTGATATTAGTGTAGTGAGTTAATTATGTAAACAATTAATTGTGTTATTACGGAAGATCATATATATATATATACAGGGTGTTACAAAAAGGTTGGGCTGGCTATGCATTTTCATATTCTATGTGTGATTCTAAGCTGAAAATGAAGAATAAATATTTTTCAATTTCCACCTCTTTTAGCAGCTAGACGCCATTTTGTTTTTTTACAAAAACTCACTATAACTCTGGAAATAGATAAGATATCGAGTTCAAATTTGGAATAAGCATTTTACATGTTACGATTAACAAGTGTACCAAATACAAAGAATTTATTTTTATAATTTTCAAAATGGTGGCCGTTACAATTTTTTAACGTGGAATAACTTGAAAACCGTTAACTTTACAAAAAATGTACAAGAGACAAAATATTTTTTGTCGATAACTCGGCTATCCTTTGACCTACTGAAACTACAAAAAAAGCATTGTGTCTGTTGTTAAAAAATAAAAATATTTTGTATCTTGTACATTTTTTATAAAATTAACGTTTTTCAATTTATTCCACGTTAAAAATTTGTAACGGCCGCCATTTTGAAAATTATAAAAATCAATTCTTTGTATTTGGTACACTTGTTAATCGTAACATGTAAAATGGTTATTCCAAATTTGAACTCGATATCTTATCTATTTCCAGAGTTGCAGTGAGTTTTTGTAAAAAACAAAATGGCGTCTAGCTGCTAAAAAAGGTGGAAATTGAAAAAAAAATTATTCTTCATTTTCAGCTTAGAATCACACATAGAATATGAAAATGCATAGCCAGCCCAATTTTTTTGTAACACCCTTTTATATAAAAGTCAAAACCCACTGACTGATCACGAAATCTCTGGATCTAAAAATCCTAGAGTTATGAATTTTTTAACATGGTTTGAGGTAGCTCTGTAGACGCGTAATATGAAAGGTTTTGAAAATGTTCTACTCCAAGGGTGTTTTTAACCCCTAAAACATATCTCTGGATCCAAAAAGCCTTTAACTATATTTTTTTAAAAAATGGTTTGGGTTAGGTCTGTAGACGCGTACTAAGAAAGGGTTTTGAAAATGTTCCACTCCAAAGGGTTTTTTACCACCAAAGCATTACTCTGCATCCAATAAACCTAGAGCAATGATTTTTCTTAACATGGTTTGGGGTAGGTCTGTAGACGCGTATTAATGTTGTGCTAACAATTTTGAATCTGAAAAATACCGCTGGTAACAACTAGTTGTTTCATATATTTCAAAATAGTCAGAAATTTCTCATAGCAGCATGTTTGCGTATAAATACAAATTTCTTAAAGTTATGGTCAATTTACACAGGAGATAATGGACATTTTTGTTTGAACGTGTTTATTAATAGCCTACATATAAATTGACGTAAATTTTATTCACGTCAATTACGTAAACATTTGTGTAAATTAATCCACTATCAGTAGTATTTGTGTACATGTAGCAACTGAGGATGATGACTTAGTCATTGAAACGCCATCTTGTATTTGTGTTGCACAAATAAAATGATTTTTTGTGGATTTTTTTTGAATTTCATTCATTTGTTTAATTCCGTAAAATGTACGTAAAAACACAACTAACTTATGACAATTCCAAGATGTGTAAAAAATGTGCTCAAAATCAGACATACACCAATGTACAGAAAACACCAAAATCGGTACAAATACAAAATAAAACAAACTCTATGATTCCAGCCTTGTAGTACTACATGCTTACCAACAGAAGAGTAAATGGGTTATGCCATCATCAAAATATCTCCTTTACTTTATTATCTAAGCTATTCAGTGTTTCATTGTTAAAAATACTTAGTAGTAAATACAGCTTATACTTCTCGGAGCGTGTCCCTATTACTTTGGAAAGACTCAATAGAAACCCACTTCGTGATGTTATTACATTTAGTGGGCTAATGGTAGCGTTTTCAATCCTTTTATTTTAAACGGAGTTTTTCAAAACCTTAATATTATATTGTTTATAATATTCCGTTATCGCTGCGCGCATATCTATAAAGCATGAGTTTGAAAATGTTTGTAAATTGATTTCGTTTTATAAAATAAGATTTAAAATAACGTCTAGGAAATTAAATATAGAGACAAATAACAGTACACAGACTTTTTTACTTGCCAAAATCTATAAAACCAATTAAAAATCAACCTGTTCTATTTGCACAAAAAATGTCAGTGCAGTAGTTATTAAGAAATTATTTATTTAAGTAGGGGATAATCTTGTTTTGCTTGTGCTATTGACGTCACCGATTATTTAGTAAATATTTTTTACTTGCTATTTTGCACACGAATTTATATTATTAAGCTTCAAATTTCAGTAAAATTTAAATAAAATTGAAAAATTACGTCTTGTTTCAGCGCCATTAGAGATTTTTTGTTTTTTTAGAAATTACTCACGAACCGGTTATTTTGTTATGTTGGGTCTTTACAGATACACCGGGGCAAAATTTGATCAAAATCTTTAGAACTGATTTTGAGAAAATAGTCTTTTTGTGTTTTTTTATTGCAGATACCCCTAAATTTTGAGTTATTATTAAATGTTAAAACATCCTTTAGATAAAGCCAAAATATTCCCCAAAACAACACATTATTAAAATCGGTCTTTTAATTTGCGTTTGGACTTTAAAGCATTGCATTTAGAGCATGGTCGACAGACAGGCATTTTTAAGCACTCAGGGGAGCTCAAAACTGATATATATATATATATATATATATATATATATATATATATATATATATATATATATATTGACCCATCACTTAATTTTCTGTTTAATACTTTGAATAAATAATTACTTAATAGGCTACCAGACACAAATATGTCACTGACTGTTTTGTGTTATATAACACAAGTGGCAATTAATCAACCATCGTTACGTAATTTGTTTACTCGAACCTAGCGAAGCGAGAGAGTGCCATTAAGTCAGAAAGCATATACCCGTCAAGGATTTTTTATTTGTGTGTCGTTCCTCAACGCGTTTAAAATTCCCGTCGTACTATTACTAAGAAAGTGAGTGTATTTTTAGTCAAGAGAGACGCTGGGAGAGCCACGCGTCTGGCAGTCGTACGCGAACGAGACGAAACGATGTGTGTCGTGTGATCTAACAGTGTTTGCTTTGTGATTTTGTGAAAGTGATGTTTTTTTAAGTGAAACAGTTTGTTTGGGTGAATATATATTGTGTCGTGTTGTTGTGTGTTATTAAATGCAATATTTTAGTTAATAAATAGTTGCAAAAAGTTTCTCACACACTCAAACACTCATTCCCACAAAAATTCAATAGCAAAATATCGATTTTCTCAAAATTGATTTAAATTATTTTGGTCAAATTTTGCTCAAACTTAGTGTCTAAGGATCCAAATAAAACGTATAGTTTACTCCCCAAAAGTGCTTTTCCGGAGTTTTTAGTTAAAAAGTGTAAATAGTCAATGGAGGCGGTTTCATAGTTTAAAAATCTTTAAATCAGGGCCTTTTATTTTATAATATTTTAATGAAATGTGAAGATTTATAACCAATAGCACAAAACAAAACGTAAAATAAAATTACGTTTTGTGAGTACTTTAGAGGAAATAGAAATAAAACAGTTCGGATTCATTTCTGTATTTTCAATATTATTCACAAACTAATTATTCAATTTTTTAAAACGACGCCCATGGTTCATTTCCTCTTTTTAATCGATAATTTAATACCTCTATTTTTGGGGATACAGTGTCTAATTCGTTTTTTGTTTGTCTTTTTAGAAGTTAAATTTTAACAAAATTTTATCCAAATCGCTAGTGAAGATTGTGAGAAAATAGGAATTTTATGTTTTGGTTTTATAAATAGGTACTCCACAGTATGAGTTTACATGTTATTAAAATTACAACTAAAAATTTTAAAAAAATATTGGAACACACAATTGGTGTTACCTTTTTCAATTATGTAACTAATTACTAAACAAAAAGCTAGAGCTCTATATAGCAAAGATATTAAATAGCAAATTGTGCATTGTATTTGTTTAATAGTCTTTTTCAATGATGTCACTTTTATGTCATGAAATGAAACTTTTGTTTCAACGATATATTATTCTTTTGGATGAAATTTGAAAGAAACCTTATACATTTGTCCAATTTGAGTTAAATGAGAAAATGTTAAAATTAATTCTCACACGATTGTACATTGTTATTTTTATTGGGAAGCATAAAAGCCTTTTTCAAAAATTAAAAAATAGAAGTAAAATAAAATCATAATAAATAAATAAATAAAATAATAATAATAAAATAAAATAACAACGGAAAAGAGTCATTAATATAAATTAATACAAATATTTCTCTCTTGCGAACAGTATATATTACAGATCTACATATATATTTTTTATATAATAATAATAAATGTCAGAAAACAAAAAGCGAAAATTCAGTTGAAGATCTTTGATACTTTACTAAAATAAAAATAAATTGTTTCCTCAGAGAGACTATTTAAAGAATATTCTCTTTTAAAAAGCAATAATAGATTATTGTAATATAAACTTAAGTAAAATGATATTACTTTCATACCTTGGTATCGAACAACAGAAGATTGTCAAAAAACTCTTACCTTTTAAAATATGAAATACTATAATAAAGCTGCATCTAATTTAAAATAATAAAGAATTTATTAAAATTTGTCAAATATTAGTAGTTAAATTTGAACAAAACATTTTTTGAACTATTGACATAACAGAATTGTTATATTTTTTTACCATTATCAGTGCTTATCCTCTGGACAGATTTTTATAAATTTATATTTAAGCCTAAATTCTGACTGAATAAATAAAAAAAAATTGTAAAATATAAAATAACAACTTCATTTAGGTTTTTATAATTTACGGTTTATTAAGATTATATGAAGACTATAATATTACTTACCATATCATTTGTACATTTATTACAAGGATACAGACAATTAATTATTAATCATGATTTTTTTTTATCCGTTCTATAATGTATCAATGAAACGTATTTTTTTGCCATTTATTTATTATACTTTTTGCTATCTAGGTTAGCAGCGAAAAACTGTTACAGCCCAAGAACGATCCTATACAATATGATAATCTTTTAATCAGCAAATCATCACTACATTATATTTTTTCCACCTTTCTCTAACATATCTAGATCATATTTTAAACCTTACTATAAAATTATAGTTTTAGAGTGCTTTATTTTTAATAAATTTGTTTAGTAAATAAATTATAAACAGTTTACGTTCTAAAGTTGAATGAGTAGTATTGCTACTGGAATATATTTAAATTTAAATTTAGAAATTATATTGTCACCGTAACAATATTGCTTCCTGACATAAAAATCTAATCAGATATCTATTCCATCGGTTACCAGAATACGTTATATGAATAACTTCACAATAATATAATATATAACTAATAGGAACAGTAATACATTGTAATTTACATATATGATTACTAACATATAGAAAGTGTCAATTATTGCCGTTTTGTAACTTAGTGTTTGACTAAAATTGGATAGAAAATTTAGTAATGCAACAAAGTTAATGCTCAAGATTTCAGTGTTATTATAGCAAAGTTGAAGCCGTATTTTCAAAAGGAGAATACAAGATAATTATAAATAACATGATAGTGAAATGTGCTGACGAGGATAGTTAAATAGTTATAATATATTACAAGAAATCGTAACGTGTGCGATGATTAACAGAGTGTACAATACGTTTAAGTTAAAAGAATAAAAAATCTTAGACGAATTCGAAATGAAGCACCAACACGAAGATAATTCAGAAGATAATAAGAACTCATCAAGTGTAATCAGGTTGAGCTTGAGAAAACCAAGAGAATGGAACTGGTCTTTGACTACGTCGTCATCATCACCTGCAATTCTTCTTCCTACAATACAACTTTGGGACGAAGAGGAGGGAAATTTATTGGTAGACACGCGACGCCGCCAAGTAAGAAGTAAAACAGTTGAAATTTGTCCTCACAGAAAGAAAAGTCCTAAAGAAAACACTGTAAGATCTCCTTCAAAACTGCCAACATTGAAACAGTCTAATTGGCCTAAAGATGTAAGGTTGAAATCAACTACAGAAGGGGAGAATGTGAAGAATGAAAGGATTTCTAAATTTTTATCCCATCGTAGTAGGAAAGATGAACTCGTCCGTACTGAAAGCAATAGCCTACCAAGAATTCCTGTAAGAGTTGCTAGGAGAGTATCACTCCCTAAGGACCCGAAATCATCAAATCCTCCAGATTTTAAAACGTTAGCAAGGAAAAAACAATCAGGAATACCAAAACCTAAAAGTGGACTAGATGTTGACAAAAATGATACGATAAAATATACGATTCCAAACGTAAAAGAAAGTGAGTCATTTAGAGGTATCGATACTAGAAATCTTAATATTGATGGAAATAAAACTATTTCAAACTGGAAAACAAACATAAAACGAAAATCACAAGAGAGTACAAACAAAAGTGTAAATGATAAGACAATTAAAAATAACCAACCTCGTAGTAAACAAGACATGTCAAAAGATAAAATAAGCATTCCAGTATTGAAATTAAATTCTTCTAAGGCAATTATAGAAAGATTTAATAACAAAAGTAAAGAAAATTCCATTGAAAACAATAAGAAAAACGATGTTCCTACTTTTAGAAAACAAAAAATGGAGTTGTTCATTTGCGACGGACCGGTAAAAAATAGATTTAATATAAGAAGACTAGACGAGAACTGTGAAACAAGTGGTAACAAGCCATCGACCAATAACACAAATTCTGCCGTTCCTGTGCAATCGGTTTTAAAAAGAGTAGAAAAGGAAAAGATTGATTCTAAAGTGACTAAACCATGTTATAATAGTGATCAAGACCTGTATTATAGTACGACAAACCGGAAGAAAGTGTTTAGAAAACGTTTGTCAAGGAGAGGTCGAGAAGATACGTGTTCTTCTTCTTCAGAGTCTGAGTTGATTCGTCTGCGAGAGCGACCCAGGAGGAAGCGGAGGTCAAAAAACAAAAAAGGTAATAATGAGTTCTTTGTGAAATAGTTTTAGCTGTTTTAATGTTGTGGCAGTTATTGTTATATTTAAATTAGTCATGTAAATATTATCCAGTGGCGTGCTCATGCTAGCAAACACAAATATACTGTACTAAAAAGATTGTAGAAACATTCACTGTTTGTCGTCAAAAAGGCCAGTTTTGTCGTGGTAAGTAAAATTGTAAAAATCAATCATGGACGCAGTCTTAATTTCTTTAAATTATTTTAAAAACATTTATATATTTAAATAAGGTCTAAATTTTCTTCACTTAAACTTGTTTTGAGTATAAATATTACACGTGAAATCAAGTTTAAATGCTCACAGTTAAAATTAGTTTTCGTTTTTGTCGAAATTATTCCTTATCAGTAAATTTGTATTATTTGTAATTTTAAATACTAGTTTGAGAGATGAACATTTTACCAAAATTTAAACGAAATTGGTAGGGCCGATAAATCAAAACAGGCATTTTTTTAGGGTTGGCGACCAATATGTTTTATTTGTTCACGTAGGGGCTTCATTTTACCTATATTTGATCAAACTTTTGTAGTCGATTTTGAGGAAATCGGAATTTAGGTT
The DNA here is from genome assembly GCA_963513935.1 of Aphrophora alni. Taxonomy (NCBI): domain Eukaryota; kingdom Metazoa; phylum Arthropoda; class Insecta; order Hemiptera; family Aphrophoridae; genus Aphrophora; species Aphrophora alni. The sequence continues at coordinate 129,116,755 of OY740767.1, forward strand.
TTTGGTTTTGATTTATGGCAGGTACCTGTCGGGCGTAACCTGTTAAAACTGAAAAATATAGACAAAGCCATGGAAGTCTACTAGATCAAATTAATTAACATACGTAATTGTTATAAAATTTTGGTAACTTGTGAAGGTCTATGACCTCTAAAAATGTTCCAAACAGAACAATAATGACCATAACATTTTACGGGTATTTTGGAAAATACTAACGGCATTCAAGATTTATTTTTGTATTTTATAAATTATTCTGAATTAATTAACTTTGGTATATTGGTTTTGCTAGTTTGAATATATTAACCATTTCGTTGCCATATGATCACAGTTAAAAGTAATTAAGAATACAATATTAATGTTATAAAAAAAAAAAAAATACAAAAAAAACATTCTCTAGAAGTGTCTTCATCCCATATTTCTATAAATCGATCCCCTCGTTTGGGCTGTCGTACAATGAACAGACGCCAGACGCTAGATTTTATTTGGAAAATTACTCTTTAGACTCAGAGGATATCTAAATTGATATTTCAGTAAAAACTTCCAGATCCGTTTTTGATCCATCACATAATTTTCCCAATATTGCGTGTATATAAGGAAATAATACGTATTCAACATATGTTTTATTACTACCATTTCACAACAAAAATCTTTTTCCTATAAAAACAAAATTGGACGAAGGAAGCTCAGTGTATTTTAAAATCGATACACATCACTTAAATGCTAAAATATTTAAAAAAAAGTATTTATTAGTTCATTTTTACTAGCTTGTTATACGTACAGAGAGTAAGTTTGGAAATTGCAAGAAATTAACCTCCATTGTTTTACTGATTTGCAGATTTGGCCAAATGGATCTGAAAAAGTGATTTACGACACGTCATCCGTCTGTCTGTTGGCCTAGGGATGCGTACGATAGAGGCCACATAATATTTATGTAGATCTGATATTTGATACGGGGTGTTCTTATGTACCGAAAATGTGTAGTTTTAATCCAACGCTGTACGATGTAAAAATAAAGTATATTTGGTAAAATTGTATTTTCGTTCCCTGATTTCTCAAGATAATTTGAAAAACGACGGTGAGAATTCACTGTGAAGTTGTTTAATATACGCTTTTCTGCGCCTAGTTAAATTCGGGTCGCTATTACGAGATTAAATATGTGTGTAATTATGATGTTAATGTTAGGTTTGGTCATTTGTTCTTCTTCATTGAGAACATCGACACATATTCAAATATTTGGTAGTCTTTACAAATACTAAATATAACATCGTGTTTTTAAAAATATTGCATACACAAACTTAATGCCGTTAATGTAATGATTAAAAATATGTTTAAAAGACAAAATAAAAGAGCAGACTAAAAACACAAAAATCCTATCGTTTATACCCCATGCACAAAATGAAAGTTAGAGTAAACAATTGATTTATGTCACTAATTTTGGGAAAATTCCAATCGGGCGTCACCTCTTAAAAATGAAGAACTTAGACAAAGCCGTGGAAGTCTACTAGATCAAAATTAAATCTATGTGATGTTTATCAAATTTTGGTAACTTGTGAAGTTTTATGGCTTCAAAAATGCAAAAAAAGAACATAACGTATTACGAGTATTTTGGAAAATACTTATTGCAGTCAAGATTTATTTCCGTATTTTATAATTTACTCTGTATTAATTCACTTTGGAATATTGATTCTGCTCCTTTGAATATATTTACCATTTCGTTGCCAAATGGTCACAGCTAAAGGTAATTAGGAATACAATATTTATGTAAAAATAAACGGAACTGTGAGGATTTAATAGGCTATATGAATGGGTAGGAATGGATTGGGTTGGCAAAACTTCTTATATACACGTGGGATTACAGATGGGGGTAGTGAAAGAATTTAATTTTTAGTTTGATTTTAGGTTTTGGATAACTTAATGAAATTATTGTTATTGGTTTTAATTTTATCTACTATTTTTTTCACCAATCTTTATTATTATTTTTATTTTTGTGTATTTTGATTATTTTTCTTTTTTTGTCCCTATCCATGTTTATTTCTCTACAAAGAAAGAAGAAAATCAACAAGAAAAGTATTAGAAAGAAGGAAGGAATTTATTTCATTGGTATTATTGTTGTAGTTATTGTATTAGTGTTGTTCGATTACTAATCAACTTATTGATTATTTATTTGTTATTGTTATCAAACGTACTCAACTATTTTAGTATGAAGTTGTTGTATACATTTGCACAATCATATAGACGGTCATTGGACCAAGATGTAAGATCAACAACCTGACGTTGTAGCTAATATGAACTTTAAACCCACCCTATTTTAGCTAGTGTGAATCTATTGAGGTTGAGTTTTTCAGCATTGTGTTCTACTCCTTTTGGGCCGTCCCCCTGGAAAGGTAGCGGTCCACTGAATACGTATTAACATAGGACTGCTTTGTAAATCTATCTGTAATGGCAATGACTACATAAATACTATAAAACACGACATGGCCATGTTAAATATTCTACGCTTATTCTTGAGTTGTCCAATACCCGCTAGGGTGTGGAGCTGTCGCTCTTTGCTAGAGAATCTGAAGTTGATGTGACTGGCGCTAGGTGGCTCTACGGTCAAACAATGTTTCAGTTGCGCACTGATGCCACATATGAGACCAGAGATGCGAGCGCAGGTCGAGAATCGCTTATCTCAGCGCACGAACTGACAACACTGACTATGCTGTGTCAACAGTTGTACAGTCTCAACCAAGTGGGATGCGTACAGTCAAGCACCTGCTGCTAGCGCTTTCTGATAGCTGTGTGTCAAACTTGTGACGAACAGCACCCGTAAAACGTAGACTATTTCCCTATCCTATGTCGTGTCTTATAGTATTTATGTAGTCATTGGTAATGGTTAACAAATATCAAGCCATTCCGGGACTTATTTAACACGCAGTATAGTGTCGTACTATTTACGCTTTAGTGGGTATTGTCTTTTTTATTATTCTACACACATTTCAATGTATGAATCACTAGTTGAACATAATGTGAACTCATGTTTGGACTATGAATAATGGAATAGTTTAACTAATGAGGTGTGTAATAACGACAGGTGTGTAATCATCTATTTAGAAGACAAGTAAAGGATAGACTTGCTTGAAATTGGTCGTTGTTTGGTATTATTTTTTATTACAATTACAGCAGAATCAGAAATATCTCCTATAAATTGCACGGTAAAAAGATAGATTTTGTAATGAGGTGAGTTGAGTGAATTTTCGAGTAGGTGAATCACTCAGAACGCCAAGGGTCAGGTATAAAACCCTCTGTGTTTGTGTGAGTGAGGCGAACCTTTCCCAGCTGTCTTCGTTCGTTTTACAAACTACAGTATAGACTTTATAGTTTCCCTCACCCCTACTCCACTTTCTATCTGAAGTTAATTTTTGTGTACAAATTATTGTCTATTTCATATTGCCTTAGGTCTGGCACGGTAACGGGACCTGAGGGGCTTGTCGCCGGCCTGGCCAATAACAGGCCGGTAGGGGTAGCTGCAGCCCTGCTATGTTGTCACGAGGCCGTGAAAGTGAAAGTAACCCACCCCCAGTCACCGCCAAATTTGACAACAGCGCAACCAAACTCTCCCCTCCCAACGCTAGACCCAGACCTAAAGCAATATTAAATAGACAATAACAGTGTATTGTCCTAAATATGTATGCATGGTTTCCTTTTACAGTAATAATTATTTTTCTTATAGTCTGTGTTATACTTTTAAATGCCCCAACTGACGAAAATTAACAAAGAATAATAAAGTTGTAGAATTTTAAATATTTTGGTTTTGTCACTTAATTTACCTCAGATTAATAGTTTTCTTAATTATTAATGTTCTATTAAAAAAATAAGCATGAACGAGATCTGATTGAAGGTTTTGGATTAGTTATTACTTTGTTATGTAGGGTCTTAGTAATTGTTAATTCAATAAAATTAGAAACAAGAATCAAATTATTGTTTGGAAAACACTACTATGAGTGAATGAAATTAAAGTAAGTTGGAACCAAATGTCGAGTACATTAGAAAACCCCCTCCAGAGTTATTTTGACATTAACGTTGAACAGTAAACATATAAGATGATTGAGCGTGTGTTGTAAGCTCATATTATCACATTCTCTTGAAGTGTTTCTCCTGCCAAGTGTGGAGTGTTATATCTGAAGTGGGAAGGAGGCGGCAAGAATGATGCTTTATTTTAACCTAGAAAACATTTTCACACAGGGTGAATTTTATCACAAATTTAAAATTTAAAAACTGCTTTAGAGAATTAATTTCCACATTTTACAAATTATCATTTCATGTGACAACCACCCCGTATCATATAATCATGTTTCGAGTGGTTGGATATATAACAAGCATCATTCTGAAAATTATGTTAATGTGTTTTCCTTAGATGCTCAAAGAATTGATATCGAATGAACATGCATGTTGGTAGTGGCTAGCGGTCTTACAATACTCTTAAGTGTTAAACAAGTTACAATTTTGAACCACCATCGTAGGAAAAAAGGGAACTATGATTGGTAGCGAATTCTGGTTGAGAAAATTAGAATTACGGCGTTAGAAACTTTATAAAAATCGTATTCTCTGAGGACCTCACTTATAGCAATGACTACATAAATACTATAAGACACGACATAGGATAGGGAAATAGTCTACGCTTTACGGGTGCTGTTCATCACAAGTTTGACTCACAGCTATGAGAAAGCGCTAGCAGCAGGTGCTTGACTGTACGCATCCCACTTGGTTGAGACTGTACAACTGTTGACCTCACTCTCACAAACCTTCTCACTTACTTCCGTCTTACTAGTTGTTTTACCCGGCTTCGCCCAAAGCTGTGTAGATTGGAGGTTTATTATTATTTCTATAGTCTTGAGCTTGTACATGTTTTTATTTTGATAAGATAATTTTTAATTTGCACATATAATTTAGTATTTATAGGCCTAATGCACAGACATGGTTTTGATGCATCCCTCTACATGTATGTATAGTATGCCTTTTTAAAAAAATAAAAAATCGTTTTCTTACTCTCTGAATACAAAAAATTGGTTTCACGGTTATGTATGTCTGTGTGTGTCAGAAATATCCAGCTTCAGATTCAGATGAAATTTTGTATCTATTCAATTGAAAACCAATATTTAATTGACAATTTCACCACAATTCCAGACGTTAGTTTATATTTATATTTTAGGGGTTTATGGCCTCCCCCAAAACCCCTAAAAACTGAAAAAATCTAAATTTCTCAAAAATTGTCAATGTTTATGGGTACTTAAAAAATACTACAACATTTTTATAATTTTTTAAAAGATATTTAAAAGTTTAGTAATTTAGTCTAAATAGAAATATAAAAAATATATAAAAAATTAAAAAAAAAATCCTTACCCTAAAATTAATTTCAAATATACCACATCATACAAAAAGAAGCAGCGTTATGAACTATAAGTTTGAAAAAAATGGTATAGTAATATATTTTGGGGAAAGAAAGCCATGAACACAAAAATATGTCTTACCGTTACAAAACTTTTTGATTAACAAAGTTATATAACATAGCAGAATAATTTTTATAATTATTTTCAAGATGTACAAAATTTTAGTAATTCACTTGTGAACACAAATCTGTAAAATTATTTTTCCCGCGACTTTTCTGTATATGTTTTTGTCGCGACTTGTCTATAGTTGGGGCCACGGAATCGGGCGGTTTAGTGATTTTGCGATGGCCTACATTGGTTATAATAATGTGAAAATGCCTACATTGGTTATAATAATAAACTTGAAAAATTGAGTTCAAAATAATTAGGCCTAGTATAATTTTTTTTTAAAATTACTTCCGTTATCGTATTTCTTAATCTGTTGTGTGTAAAATTATCGTTTGAAAACAAATTAATTTATGATTTGTTAAAAAAGGAAAGGATAGTGGGAAACCCCAATACCATACCCACATCTTACTGTAACAATGTCGTGAGGTGTTAAATTGAAGCTCCTAATGCTTTTCTGTTAACTGCTTTTCTTCTATCTGTTTTTAGGTTTTTTTGCTTTATTTCAATGTTGATGTAGTGAAGTAAGGAGTGTTTGGTCAGTGTAAACGTTTATATCTACTTTGTGAGTTGTTTGAAAATTTTAAACATGAGTTGTAAAATTTGTTATGCAAACATGTTTTTGATTGTGAAATCAGTCATAATTGCGTTTTCATCCATTTTATCATTTGCGTTTGAAAAACTAGTGGTACCAGTTAAGGGTTAATGTAATATTACATCCCATTACATCCCTTGCCACTCAAGTTTTCAGTCAGTCTGTCTCTCGAGGATTAAAGGCGGCTTATCACTTAGGGGTGATAAAAAGCGAAACCGCTGAAAATACTGCCGACTTCTTAGGTAGGATGAATGACATACTGGATGCTTTGAACAGTTGCTCACCAGAAGACAAATGCCCCATGAGAAGACCTCTTTCAAGCAAAAACATCCTAGTGGAGAAATGTCTGAAAGAAGCATTGAAATACATAGACACGTGGAAATTAAACAAGTATAAAAAAACAAAGAAAGGAGTTCTGAGACGTGCAAGAAACCCTCAATGTTTCGCAGGTCTTAAAACTACAATTAATGCTGTACTATCGCTAAGTGAAGATCTTAAAGCCGAGGGAAATGAGTTCTTGTTAACCTCAAGACTCAACCAAGACCCTATAGAAAATATGTTTGGCAACATCAGGCATCATGGAGGTTACAATAGTAATCCAACAGCGGGACAATTTCGGAAAAATCTACAGAATGCTATATCTGTTAGGCTGTTGAACCCTCCAAGTACGGCAAATTGTGAACCGGACAACGACATAACAATAGATTTAAACATTCATGATGAGCTGCAAAATGATTGTGCTGATCCTGAACAATTACAAACAGTATCAACTCCTGTTATCAGTGAAACTAATTTCACAGATACATCACTAATTTCAACTCCTCCAAGTAGCTTTATGCTATCCCAAATAAATAACGGGAATATTCTTTTAGAGGACGCAGTAATAAGCTATTTGGCAGGTTGGATAGTCAAAAGGTGTAATGACAAGTTTTCGTGTAAAATCTGTCAAACCAGACTGTCAAAAAATAATACTACGGTTGTCCTTACAGACTCTTTAATTAGATTCAAGGACTTTATGAAGCACTTTCCCGATGGCAGAGTAGAAGCTTGCCTCCAAACCCCTTCAAATGAAATGTTTTCGGTAATGAAGAACTTTTTTACGACATTTTCGAAATATTTCCCTATTGTAAAGTCCAAGCCAAAAATCCTTAAAACACTCAGTACAATTATAAAACGAAATACTGCAACACATCATCCGAGTTGGTTCAGTAGAGAATGTAAAGAGCACCATAACTTTATTTTAAAAAAAATTGTTTTTTTGAAAATAATGTATGCAGTGAAATGGCATTCTCAAGATCTTAGGGACGGGACAAATCTTCGACCGAAACGGAAAATGGTAGACAGCATCGGAAAAAGAATAGAAGAGAAAATAAAACGAAACAGCAAACTAGTGAAACTCAATCATTTGTGATGGATAAACATTTTTGTTTAATAATATTCATGTTCTATTCATATTCCTTAGTTCTATGATGTTATTTCTTATCATATTTTTTATGTAATAATATATTTTATAATTTTGCGATATTTTAGTTCTATGTTGACTTTATAAATTTGTATTTAGTTATTAGTTTCACTTTTTTTCACAAATTTATCAAGCTATTATTAAGGTTTTTATTTTATTATTTTGACTACAAATGAATTTTATCTGTAATATTTATGATTTTTACAATTTAAATAATTTTCTTAGTCCTATGATGTTATTTCCTGTCATATTTTTATGTAACAATATATTTTAAAATTTTACTATGTTTTAATTCTACGGTGACTTTATAAATTGTCTTTACTTCCCCCCCCCCATAAATTTATCAAGCTTTTCTTAAGGTTGTTATTTTATGTTGTTACGTATGTAAACAAAGTTTTCAAATCTCTTTTGTAAAATATTGTAACAAATATTATTAAAACATTTTTTATAAACGTTTTCAATAGTATCCAAACAATATTTTATTAATATTTTCGAAACATTAAACAGTATTGCAAAACATTTTCCCATAAACCAAAATCAAATATGTTTTTAACTTCTTAAAAAATATTTTCCGGCGTATATTAGAAAAATGTTAAGAAAAGGTTTATAAAATATTTCATTACAATATTTTCAATATATTTCAAAATATTTCTAAAACTATAAACGACCAGTGTTTCCGTAACAATTTTTTTTTAAAGATTTTAAAAATGTATAAGATCACACGGATATTTTACTCATAATTACGATCGTCTTGGGGAAAGTATTATTTTAAGGTTTTTGTTCTTTTAAATAGAATTGCATGATAGTATGAGTATTTAGAAAATGTTTTCAGCAAAAGCGGATGTTTTTGTGCTGTTAGTAGTGACGAGTCCGGGCGCAGAGAAATGACCAGTGCAGTAGGTTAGAATATTATTTATTTACTTAAGAGGGGGTTCCACCTAAACAAAATTTCGTCGTTGACTCTAGCGCTCCCTTGCACGTGGTATCGGTTGGAACTACAATAACTTGCACTACCGGAAGCGCTCTTCGTCCCATCTTCTGTCTCTCTCTGTCTCGACCGCCCCAACCCCCAACCCCCTCCCACGAACCGGTACCGTTAGGCAACCCACTCCTCTTTCAGTATCTCAGTAACCGTTTGACATAGAGCAATAATTCAAAATACTAAATTGTTTATTTTTTATAATCTGAATTTAATGGTGCGAACAAAAATTTGGATTTAAAAAAGATTATATGTAAAAAGTTCAAAAAACTGATTTTTGGGGTACAGAACCCCACCCCCCCAAAACCCCCTTAAATCGTGCCTACGGACACACACATATATATATGAATTTGAACGAATGGTGTTTTTGTCATCTGGGGGCCTGAAAACGAAAAGTTATGATGGTCTCGGGCTTAAGTCTTACCATGCCACCTACGGTAATAGCTTATTCCCTACATGGGAAATTCGCTAATAATAGTATTATTCATGACATAAAGTTAAAAACACAGGTTATTTTTGGTCAGAAGAGTCACGTTTGTTAAATTTTTGAGAAGAATAGGTTATTACCATAACTTATAATTGCCACAATTCCTCTGTGTCTAGACTCTAATTTCATCTCATAATATGCAGAATTCAGATATTTAGGAAATATGACCGGGAAATAATTGAAAGTTAATTAAGTTAAATAAGCGGGAAATAGTTGATTGAATGAAGTCAGTTGTATTCACATAGTTACTTTAGGTAAGAGAGGGCTTAAATAGCCCTACTATTGTAACTTTAAATAAAATCGATCAATCAATCATTCCCCCTAATATTATTCTTTGGTCGACTATTATTCTTCTTTGCTCTTTGCTGATTAGGACATGATTTGAAAAGGATATGTCTTTTTATGGCATGCAAAATTCAATTTATAAATAATTATAAATGCCACACAACTTACCACTCCAGATAAGGCGTTGTAGTTAGTCCGATATGAACGCTTAGACCAACTGCCGTCTGCCACTACGGTGAGTAGAGGGACTCCGTTGGCGTCGACGTCGCCCCGTTCCTTCGCCAAAGCAATTTCTTCATCTGCAGCGGCCTTCATTTCTTCAGTTGCTACCTCTGCCCATCCATTTGAAACTGTCGTTTCATGCTTTGCGAATGTTTTGTTATTGAAGCAACGCACATTCAGAGCACCCATAATTTTCTGGAAGGCGCCGAAACCTCCCCCAGCGGTGATCGTACCGGCGACTGCACAAGAGTTAATATTCATTGCACCGCAGGTTTTGGGATCACTCCAAATAGTTTTCATCAATTTGCACATTTTGCACTTGAAAATGAAGCCAGAGCGCAACCCTTCACTTTTTTCTCTGACGAGCATCATGTCAGCAAACGTACAGCCAAACATAGGGCTGTGGTGGCATAGTGACTTTATTTGTTCAAATAAAAATTTGATGTCGACAACACGACGACCAGTGATAGGTTCCTCTGTAGAGTTGGTATTGTCCTCATTGACATCACTCTGAAACACATGATTCTCTTGTCCTGTGGCATTATTGTCAACACCATCACTTGAGCACACGGCATCGTTGTTCTCGCTATCACGGCACAGTTCTTGATCAGCGGCGTTGCTGAGCGCATCACTTGTAACACGTCCACGACATGGTTCACTGAGGTTTGCTGTTGAAGTTTCACCATCAGATTTTCGGCGCTTAGTGTAAGTGGGGGATAATCCATAGCTACTCAACACCTTCCATTCGTTCAAAAACAACCCCTGTCTGTTTCGTTTTCGTGATCCAACATATATCTTTTTATTCCCCATACTGCACAAACACACATAACACAATGGTCAACTCACTTCGGCACTACACCCACAAGGTCGCGGTTACCGTCACGACTGAAGTGGCAAGAAACAGTGTCTTGGGGTGTGGAACCGACAAAAGGGCGGAAAAACCCGAGTATGAGTCATCATAAGCGTATTGTTATTGGCTCTCCTAAACAATAAGCCGAGACCGGCGCGACGGTCGGGTCGACTGGTCGATGATGTCTGGTTCTGGTGACAAATATCTTTGTTTGAAACGAGGAAACATTATTTTCATAAAATAGAGAAATCACACTAATTCTTTGGTTATTACTTGAAAAATAAATATCAAAATGAAAAAGTAAGATTGTAAAATACAATTTTTAATTCGTGTTTCATATGTTACCCTATGTTACCCATGAACATAATTAATACTATAATCATAGACAATTTTTGTTCTTGAACCTGGTAACTATGCATTTAATATTTTCAAAATAACGCGCCACTCGCGCTGCAGGAAATGCTTTTGGCGAGGCTCTAAGTAGTCTGACGTTTGACACCGGGCAGCGCTCGAATCAGTGGCTGTATCAATTTTCTTTTAAAGTTTGTCCAGCGTTTAATTTTCAATATATCGTTTTCAAATTTTGTATACAAGTAGTATTCACCATTATCTAGCAATTTCAGTGAATAAAATTTTCATTTAGGGTTTTAGATCAATTAAAAAAATAATTAAAATTCCCGTTTTTATGGCTCTATAATTAAAAAATGAGACCTAAAATAAAAATTTTGCTCACTGAAATCGCTTTGTTATTTTTTTCTCTTTAAAACAAGCCATAAATTAACTAAATCCGATTACCCATTCAGGCAGGAGAAACTTTGAAAGTTAACATTGCTCTTATGGGCTTAAAAATATACCTGGATTCAGTGGAACCCCCTCTTTACGTCGCAACGCAACTGAAACATTGTTTGATCGTAGAGACACCTAGCGCCAGTAACGTCAACTTCAGATTCTCTAGCAGAGCGACAGCTCCACACCCTAGCGGGTAATGGACAACTCAAGAATAAGCGTAGAATTTTTAACATGGCAATGTCGTGTCTTATAGTATTTATGTAGTCATTGCTTATAGTGAGTGACCTTGGGTGTGGCATCCTGAGGTAACCTAGTTGGACACACCTCTATTTATTTAGTTTTGGTTTAGATATTTCACTTTTCGTATGTGGTCTCTATTGACCAACATTTGTTCTCTTCAGACTCTGACGCTAATAACGTATTCCAGTGTTTATAGTATACTGTTTTCTTATTTATTTATTTCTTAAAGGATAATAAAAGACGCCTAGCAAGCCTAGGTCAGCTTGGGCTGTAAAGTCACGTTGTAGAAAAATAATAATAAAAATAAATTTTCTTACCTTTGTTTCCGTTAAGTAACCTCTTTTTTGTAATCTTGACGCGTTTCGGGACTTTTACCCATCTTCAGACACAGTTATATTAATTTAAATTACTCGACCAAGGTCGTCAAACACTAAAATTATTCATAAAATACACACATATCACATTAAAAGTCCTATTTGGTGTACACCTTCCGGCTACCGTACGTCAACTAACCATCTGTTATCTCGCGCACTCCGAACCTGTTCTTACCGCGGGCTTCTTGAATTCTTATCGCCGCGCCGTGTCATATACCAAATAGGACTTTTAATGTGATATGTGTGTTTTGTGTGTGTTTTATGAATAATTTTAGTGTTTTAAAGTAATTTAAATTAATATACCTGTGTCTGAAGATGGGATAAAAGTCCCGAAAAGCGTCACGATTACAAAAAAGAGGTTACTTGACGGAAACAAAGGTAAGAAACTTTATTTTAAAATAATAGTGACCTGGATACTGAAAATGAATTCATTATTATTAAAATACCTTATTACGCAATTCTATGGAAAGAATGGCTAAGTATATATTTAACCGTGGTTATATAGTAGTCTTATGAAACAAACATCAGTAACAATTTCTTTGAAATATAAAAAAGGATTTTATAACACGAACAGACTTACTTTTCAAACGGATTCTTCAAAGTACATTTAGCCAGTGAAGAAAAATGAAGAAATTGCCGTCAAAAATTGATTACTTTATACACCATTCATGCTTTGAATGTGTTAATAAAACGTTTGTGAATCGCATTGCAAAATATATTTCAAAGAATGTAAGTGTGGAACGCCAAATAATGGAAGTTAGAAGGCGTTATCTTGGCAGCGACGAATCTCTTGGCACCTTTATTTTGACGTAACTTTTAATCGAGCTAATTAATTTAAGGTTTTAAATATGATATTTGGTTATTTTCAGTTAAAAATATAACTGAGATATTTGGCAGAAGTGAATGCTGTGCTCTCTCCGTTCCATACTTTAACCACTCTATGTCGCTTTATTCTAATGTTATGAGTCGACTTCAAGTATACTTTTGGTAGATTTAGGTTTAATACCAAGTATCAAGGATCAGAAAATTGTTTTAGAATGTCGTCCGTCCATAGCATTCTACTCAAACTGTTGACATGATTTTTATCAGATTTGTTGTAAGGTAGTTATATAAATTGTTTTTTCTTCGTTTTACAATAAAAATTGTGTCTGCCAAAATTGCATTTTTATTAAAATAGGCTTACATTTTTTGATAAAATCATGCTCATATAAAGCCTCGAAAGAGCCAAAAAAATCGGGTGCCTCTTAATCATTTTTTTTTCGGAACGTGCGATTATAAAATTAGTAATGTTATGCAGTCTTAAACTTTTTTTTTTGAAAATTCACTCACGATTCAACTAGTATTTAACACCCGCTTTGGCACATTGGTTTGCCCTGTAAAAAGCATATTTAACCAAAATTATTCGTTATATCTTAAGCTCGATTTGGATATTTGACCTTTCAAGAAATCGTTAGCGGTTCACTTTTATTGTTTGACATTTGTACTTAATGAGGATGTTGGAGATTCGGTGACAACTATTGTTTTGTTCTTTATGTATTCACTTTTATGTAAGCGTGTGTGAGAAAGTTTGTGCAACGTTTCATTGCATGACATTTTACAACCAAAAAATCGCCTTAACCAGCTCATTCCATTTTTGTCGTCTTTACTTAATTATGAATATTAAGTTAGGGACTTGTAATTTGGTTAGGGGAATTTTTTGTACCCACGTTGAACTTAAAAAAAAAATGAAACAATTTAAATTGACACCAACTTTAAACAGTGTTTCGTGTGCATATCTTAACAGAATTAATATTAAATTTACATATTGGAATTATGTTTGTAATGGTACTTCTTGAGATGAAAAGTGACTACGTTATTAAGACAACAGCAATTTCGGATCTTAGAACAAGTCATCAAAATTGTGTATTTTCAAAGCTACGTGACGTGGTCTAGTTACCATTACTCACGTAGCGAGTGGATGTTCGTCGTATATGCTCAGATTCGAGCCCCGTAAAGATTGATCAAAACAAAGAAGATGTATTCTGTGCAATGTGCTTTCCACTTCGTGTCTCTTGACAATAACAGTACATAGTATTAAAGTTCTTCTTGTATTGAGTGTTAGAGAAGTTATAAAACACCCGCCTCATGTAGAAACCAATCTTACTTTATCTAATTATTTAATAGAAACAATACAACATTCACAAACTGTTGGGTTTTATAGTCTGCGTGATAAAAACTAATGTATATACAAAGTGTATCTACTAAATAACGAGACTGATACAATAACTCATCTTTATTTATATTAAAATTCTAGTGCTTGCCCCCTTCAATACAGTTCAAATTCGCACAAACACACCGATGCATTCTTGTTTTCCATTCGTCGAAGGCGTATACTATCAGTTTCTTTCATCTTTCTTTCAGTTTTCTTTTTAATGGATCAACTGACTCAAATCGTGTTTTTTTAAGCACAGATTTCATTTTAGAAGGTCAAATGGTGTCAATTCTGGTATATATGTTTCAATGTGTTTATCGGACAAAAATCGCTTCACAGAAAGTTTTGTGTGAAGAGGCACATTGCACTTTCTCTATTTAATTAAAATTTCCACTTAATAAAGCTGTTTCACTGGTGTTTCTTCTGGAACCCATTCTTTTTATAAATTACACCACTGACATCAGTAAACACATGAACAGGGCTTTGAAGTAGTACTTGTTTTAATTGTTGATGATGACGGTGTTTTCCAGTGGATTGACTGCATTTCAGCCTTAAGTTTTTGGAAGACAGCAACTGGAAGTTCCAAGTTTTTATATAAATAATGATTTTTTTATTAAATGGTTGAGGTTGAGATCAAGTTCCTGCAACATGTCCCCGCGGAAATATTTTTTCAGTGTTATTTTTGGTCTAGTGGGAGAACTTTAAGTACCATTTTGATACAACCTTTATTTATGTTGAGATCCTCGTGCAGGACTTTTATTCAGAGTGTTTGTCACTGCCACAGCTTCTATTATCATTCGGACAATGACTCGCTGTCTTCTCAACAATCCGGCTAATTTTTATATTTTCTTCTGTTCTTAAAGTTGCAGATTGTCTACGGCGTTCATATACTTCACGCTCTCACGTTTTTCACTGAATTTTTTCTGCCACACAAACAACGTTTAAAAGAGATGAAGTCTTTTCTGTAAGCCTCGGTAAACATTTACACTCAGTTGGTGTTTTGCTCTATTTAACTAAAAATTTCAAATTGACTCGATGCTCATTTTAAGCTGCTCAAAACAGAACGATAAGTTTGCTTCAATAGCACAATTAATGCGGTGTTATTATTTTACAGTTTAGCCACAGATGAAGTAAAACATTATTTTTGTAATTGGAAGTTTGAAGATAAACTGTGGCATAATGATTATATCAGTAAATATTTAGTTACGGTCAACGCATTGAAGTCAGACATAAACTAGGGCACTATGTCTGGCAAGTTGCCAAGAGTAAGTTGGTAAAATTACGCTAAACTGTTCTATTAATTACTTTGACTCAACGGCAACCAAAACATTTAAAGGATTTTTTTTCTTTAAAAGTTGTAATTGTGATTATACATTTTTATACGATTTAGGTACTAAATAGTATAGTACATAATTAAGTACTACTGTATGCGAATACAATGGTCGTAAGTCTGGAAATGAGGCATTTGGTATTGGTTGGTCAGAATGTATATCTTGTAGATTTGTATAACTTAAACTGCTAAATTTCTATCACATGTTATGGGCAACATCTGATGAAGAAATCAATTTATTTTATATTTAGATATTTTTTTATCACACTGTTAACAAAAAATGTGGTATTTATGATAGTAATAGTTAAAAAAAAAGTTAGTTTTTTATTGCTTCCACAAACATACTCTAAAATATTCCCGAAATTGATTTTTGGTCGTCTGATATTGTCGTGAGGTGTTTCAGCGAAATACAGCTTTCAATCGTTGTAAATTATAGGAATACATTTATTTGCAACTAGACTGAACAAATATAGCAGCCACGAAAATGAAGACAGGCTCGTAAAACTTGTTATAGGGGATTCTTCTACGTTTAAACGCCTATATAAATCCAGAAAAATCCGGTAAAACCATAACAAAATGCGGAAATTTCAAGTAAATTTAAGTGGAAGTTGTAAGACAAAATGTTTAAAATGAACTTAATCAGTTAGGTTCATAAGTCCTAAATGTTTAAAGGAAATAATGACAACTTAAAAAATACCATTAATGGTGGTTTACTTTTATTATTATTTTTTATCATATGTTACAGTACTAAACAAATTCAACCTCAATTTCAAAAATAATCTTAAAACATTTTCTTGGCATCTGATAAATGGAAGATTTTAGAGGGTGTCATAAATTTTTTCACACTATCAAACTTTGTTCCTGTAATGAAATACACAAGGCTCGAACTATGAATATTATATTGTTACATGTCGAACATAAATCAAAACAAAATATACGACAAATATGATTTGCATGTGAATAATTGTTTACAATTTAGACTGATTTGTTTTAAACAAATTTTATTCGTTTCCACAAAATACAAAACGCAAATATCTCACAATGTTTTGACTGTAAATATTGAATAATTAAAATCTTGATTTTTAAAACAGCATTTTTTTTTGTAACTACGTATTAACCCCTTCCCCCATTCTACTACAATCATGTAGATAAAAAGTGTAAAAAGCAACTGAAATTATAGTTTTTCTATAAAGTTAATAAAATAATGTGACAATCTCTCTCACTTGAATTAATTTTGAAATAAAATTTTCAATTAATTTGTAATCACTTAAATGCTGTACTGAGAGAAAATTATTAGTTTTCTACCCAATAGAAAACAAAATTCGCTTCAACGCTTTTAATGTAATCCCATTATTCAGTTTTTATATATCCCGATTTATAAAACATGGTAACTATGTAACAAAAATCTCGTTTAATTATAGCCTATACATAAAAAAAAGGTATAAAAATCAACCCTAAATCTAGTCTTTTTATGAGGTTAATAAACCACTGCGAGACAAATTTTACATTGTCTACCCTGGACAGATAGAACTTGTTTAAAAATAAATAAATAAATAAAATAGTTAACCAATAATATATTTTAATTAGTTTACTACTATTTATTAATTTTCTAAAATATTATTTACTCAAACGTGTATATATAAAAAAGCATCCATCTCGAACAAAAACTTATTCTTGTCAAATGAAGTAAGTCGAAGTTCAACTGTTGTTTTTTAAGTTGCATAAATACAAAAGACGTAATCGTTCTTTGTGAATTAACATTTATTTTGAGAGCCGAGCTGACAGCCTCGAATCTCTGCTCGCATGGTCTCCTACTTAAAAATATGCAGAATAGTTGTCCCAACTTTTCAAACAATTTTGACTTTGTTTCAAATTGTGACTTTGTATTACGTTTGTAAATATTTAAAGTGACGTGCTACCGCATTGATTGTAGTTGTCTTAAAAACCTATTGTGGAGGGGAAAAAAAAGTATTATATTTTTTATACGACGTGGAAAATTTTTATATTTTAAAGTGAAATCATTTTTAATCCCTTATTTATTTTATAAATTAAACAGTACCAAACATTGCACGAACTGTCTTACTCGCCCATCTAAAAAATAAAATAAAAACCAAGCAAAACTATTAGTCACTACAAATGACAGTTCGATAATTATTATCATACTTATATATTTAAATAGGACCTAAGCTTGCTTCGCTATCCTTGATCATCGTCATTAAAAGTTCGATTTTAAAATACGATTTACGATAATTTTGGTTTTTACCAATGTTCTGAACAGAAATATTTTGATATTTGTGATTTTACACACTGGTTTGGTTATTAATTTAGTATTTAATACATTAAAGTAAAGTCGATTTTGACACATAATGTCTTTTAGAACAACGCTCTACAGTTTCGTCCCGATGACTCACGAGCAAGCATTTTTTTGAAACATGGCTAACAATTGGTTTAGTTTTGTTCTTTAGAGGCTACACTTGAGTAAAATTTGATCAAAATCGTTAGAGTTGATTTTTAAAACTTTTAAATTTTTGTGTGTTTTATGTTTACTACCTCAGAATTCATAGTTTAACTACCCTATAAAATGGGGGGAAAGGAAAGGAAAAACAAGAAATTAAGTTCAAGATATGTCCAAAATACACTCAGCCACCAAGTTTAATTAAAATCGGTCAACACGTTTATGTCACTACACAGATGACAGATAGAGAGTTAACATTCCTAAATCGACTTTTTGAACTCGGGTGACTGCAAAACCTACAACCTATATTTTTTTACACATACATCTCTTAACTTTTTCTGTACTATGTACATGTGAAAAAATAAACATATTAAATAATTAATTATTAAATAATAATGTTTATTTTAATATGTTAAAGCATACTTAAATAATAATAGAGAATATACTCTATATACTATATAGAGTATATTATATATACTATTATATATCTATTATATATATAATATATTATATATAATAGAGAAGCATACTCTAATAATAGAGAAAACTATTTCCTGTTTGGAACACAAATTAAACCCTAATTACCGCTTAAATTATCATATAATTCTTTCCTCGTTATTAATGAAAAGGCTGTTTTGTGATAAGGAAAACAAATCATCAACTCTATATTTGGATAAAATTTGTATCTCAGCAAATCTCTCATCTTGATATAAAAACAACACTTGATGTCTGTCTATCGGTTCATTCTGTGTAGAAAAGCCTGTAATATACTTGTCCGAAATAGGTAGTAAACGTTCTAGAATAGTAATTGTAGTCCGATATAATTTAAACTTATACACATAAGCTTTTTACTTAACCATTTTTATTAGCAGATGATATTGTTAAAATCACACTTAACACAATATTATACAGTTTTTACTCATAAAGACATCGAGGAAGCATAAATGAAAAACGTTGATAATTAATTGTGTATTGTACTGACTATGTAATGAAATATAAATTCAGTACAATTTCTTATAAAACAATAACTTTGATACAAGTATTAAATCAAAACATCACAGATAGACCTTACCAAATCCTTAGTTCTGCCTTTGTTCTCAAAACAAAGCCTAAAGCTTTATCGACGGAAGGAATTGGACCACTTCAAGAGCAATACTTGAGAATTAAACTACAATTCCTCCCAAATTATTGATTTAATATGAATTGATATACAACCATTTCAGATGATATTTTGTTTTAATAAAGGTATTAATGGTGGGTGTTATTTTAATTATATATTTGAAATTATCAATAAATAGCAGTAGTTATATTAATAGTTATTATAATAATCTACATTTGTACATAATTAATTCAAGTACATTGTTCTTTCACTCCCTAGCTTTGAACTTCTGCTGACGCGTTTCGGATTAATTGCATTTTCAAACCTCTAACAAATTGAAAAATTTGGAAATATTCAAAATAAAATTTAATGTATAATATATTATAAATAAGCAAATAAATAATCAGTGAACTATAATGTATAAAATATACCGTTATTTAATAAGCTTAACCGCAACGGAAGTAACCAATAGCATAGCAGCAGGATGTTAACCAATTATTGAAGAAGGGGGTAGTGGATATGATATATACTATATGTAGTGGATAGGAGATGTTTCTTTGGTGTATAAGGCATTCTTTTACAGTACGAAGCGGTTAGTAACAGCTTTTAAAAATGGCATTAGTCCGAAATGCGTCAGCAGAAGTTCAGGTAATGCTAGGAGTGGCTGAAGAATGTACTCACATTAAATATTTTAATGGCATTTGAGTTTGAATATAGGATGGCTTATTCTATTTCTATTATATTAGTTAAAATGTAATCAGATTTTTTGTGTTTTATATTAATAATCTTAGTACAAAATCGTAGTGATATAATTTATATTGTTTTGCAACTACCTCTATCTTTGTTTTATACCAAGTAATTTGTTTCTTTGTTGTAAACCAAGAACAGCTGGATAGAAAGTATTTGTGGATTTGACAAATTATAGCTTGTTATATATTTACAGGGAGTAACAAGGTTGTACATAATATTGTATACTTGGTAACTAGTAAAGCTATGACATTACATCCCTTAAATTATTTGACGTGTTGTGTATAATTTCAGTTATAATTTAATCAGTTTGCATGTAATTTTAATATTTAATGACGCAAGAAGCAGAGCCACAAAGCTACTGGGTGCAATGAAAAAAGTAGTAAAACAGCATTTGATAGTCGACTTATTTTATTTTATAAGAATGTGTTTTTATTAGCCGATTCTTTTGTGCATAAACTTGTTTGTGCAAATTACGTTTTAGAACATTATTAAAAAGTAAAAGTTGAATAAATTATATTACACCATTTAATTAAATGAATGTTTTCATTAAAAATAATTTCCAATGAGATAGCTGTCCATCCAGGCTGTGAGGATTGTCTCACAATAATTTATTAACTTAATTAAAAAAACTATAAATTTATAGTTGATTTTTATACTTTTAATGTTTGTAATTAAACTAAATTTTTATTAGATAGATACAAAACACTGTTGTAAAAGTATCGATTTTATTTATTCAATAATTACAGTAAAAACATTATAAGAAGTTTTCGTTCTCTGTTTTGTAGGAAAGCAGTGAGAAGGGAACGCTCATTCAAAAGTATAATGTTTGTCTTAATTAGTTTATTTGTCTCTCCGCACACAAATACACTCTATTTATAGGTTGACTCTTGGCTATTTCATTATTGGAACAAAGTGAGTCTCGTAAGAAAATATGACGAAATTTACGACATTATACACCTACTATTGTTCAGATGCCAAGAAAATATAGTAAAATTATATTTGAAGTTTAAAGAATGAGTTCATTTAATACCGCAACTTATGATCAAATGTGCATTTAACTGAATTTTCACAACTAACATTGTTGTTGACGAATAATTTTGGTTGGTTTTGGTGGTAGGTGATGAAAAAAATTTGTTGCACAGTTTAATATACAAGATATTTAAAAATAAGTTCGCAAAAATGTCGAATATATGCTTTACCCACTTCACTTGACTTTTGTTTTACAGTAGTATATAATTATATATATATATATATATATATATATATATATATATATATATATATATATATATGTTACTGGCAATGTGTTAAATCAGGCATTGTATACAATATCTAGACATTTTATTGGCAGGCAAAGTATGAAATCAAGCATATTTAATACATTCTTTAGAGATTCTATAGAATGCCCTCTACACTTCAGACAGAGTTTGGAATACTGGTTTTTCTGTGGCTTTCAGGTTAGGTTATGTTGGATTTATTTGTTTCAATAAATATTTAGAAAACACATCCCATTTCATATTTTGTTTATTGTATATATATATATAACATAATTTTCTGAGCAAATCTGTTCATTTAATACTTTGCCTAGAAAACCGTTGGCAATGCCTAGGGAAATTGAAAAAAGATCTAACAAATTTACTTTAATAATAGTTTGCCGAAAATACTTAGGAAATGTGTAGAATGCTTGGATTTTTACATCGCCGGTATAACATGTGTGCACTTCAAAATAAACTAACTTCACTATATATAAGAATATTACGCCCTAAATGGCCTTTGGGATTCACTTATATACTTTCAGTACAACACCTTTTTTCCCTATAGTTTTCGGTAAGATCCCCTTCTTTTATCTTTCCTATCAGGTCTCTCTTCACCAAATCTTGTTATTCCACACTGACTATATTAGAATATTCGAGAGGATAAGGGTAATAGACTTTTTTCTTTTTATTTATTTATTTTTTTAAATAATGTGATGATAACCAAGAGGTTTTTCGACTTTAAACAATAAGAAAAATATAAAAACAATAATAATGATAAGAAAATAATAATATCACGCGCTTCCTAAATGTTTGCTTGAATGATTTTGCCTTCCTTCTTCATATTTAAACTAATTGCTAATTTGACATATATTACATTACTCCTATGGGAGACTTGGTTTGACAACAGTTGTTATAATTAGACCTAACTGAATGACACCCAAGAGGCCCAATGTACAGAAGATCACCTGCTTCGCTCTGGTAATTGATGGTCATAAATCCCACAAGGTGTACTGTGTGTCGGCAGAGCTTAGCATAGAAATACCCACTTGGCAATACGTTAGTGGATAGGGAAATAATGGTTGTTAGAATACTCATTGGTGTGATGTGTAATACCAAGTGGCTTATTTATGAAATATTGAGAGTTAATTATTTAAAGGAAAAGTTTATTGAAAGAGGGGTTGGGGAGAGAGATTTCTAGGTAAAATTGAAATATTTATCAAATACATTGGACAGTTAACTTTAAAAACACAAGTTATTTGAAACGATATGTAAGTTAACTATGTATAAAGATTTTTCGAAATGTTTCTTGACGGATTAGAATTACCCTCAGGGGCTCATTTGTAGTCTGTAAGGGTTTAGCAATCCCGTGTATCCTAGTTGGCTCTACACCTTTTTCCGTGTAGTCTTGGGCTAGACCCCTCTCTTTCATCTTTGTTATCGGGTCTCTCTTGACCAACTCTTATTCTTTTCCGAGCCTGACTTTCGATTTCAAATGAATATCTCTTTCGTGCTATTTTCTTACTTTTTGACGATGGAAATGAAGGAGCTTTAATTATTTTTTTTAAATTTTTAGCATCCGATAAACTCTAGGACACTCTAACATAAAATATAAATACTCATTCTATCTAGAGTGGATCGGTGTTTGTTATTTTTGTTGTTTATACATAGATTTTTTAAATAATTTTTTACCAAGTAATATATTAATCCATTTTATTTTATCAAATGCAGCTCAGTTCACTGATAAGATGAATACGTTGTCCTTAAACATCAAACAATGAAATCGGTTTGTGTATAGTAAAGTATATTTTTGGAACTAAACAGAACCCTATTTAAAAATAACGATTTTTGTTTGTTTTTACTTTCTACAGACTTTGAGAAACATTAAAAACAATCAACAAAATCGAATTGTATATTAAATGATTTGTCTTTATAAATGGAAAATTAAAACTTACCCTCAATACGAACAGTTGTAGATTATCCAAACTTTAAACAACTCTCTAAATATGCTCAATTTGTCGCTTTTTCAATATATATTGTTAAATCTACTTCAAGGCAAAACACATCGAATAACAAGGGCATATTCTTCATAATAGGTATGGATTCTTTACAACTTCAGATTTTTGAGTATACAAGCTGCAAATCCAATATTGTCTCATAAAATCATATGATATTTGTGTGGTGTCCTTTAGAGTTCTATGCTTTCTAGGATTAAATTTAAAATGCTCTCATAAGCATAATAATTTCATGAAATACTGTACAGTGTGAGAGTTTTCAAGACCTGTAAATATTACGTTTTGTTTTCTTATTTATGTACATGCAAATTGTGTACATTGTGTATAACAATTTATATAATTGCATATAAACACAATTTTATTTCCGATTGGTGGAAATATTTTTCAAAACTCTTAATGAAATTAAGTATTTAAAGTGTTAAGTAAATGAAATAAATGTTTAACTTTATGTATTAGCAAAGGTTGAATCTTCTTAACTTTTCTTAACATCCTGAGAATTGTCAAAGCTATAAATGAAAATGGTCATAATAAAATAAATTTGAAAGTATCACTTAAAACGAACAATTAATTATTTTATTTTCGGGAAAATTAAACAAAAAACTCAATACAGTTTTCAAATTTTCTTTAAAGCCAATTTTTTAAACACATTACAAAATTTTATTTTTTTTCAGTTTCTAAGCATCAGGACAAAGTTGTGAAGCAAACATTAAGCTATAAAAACAATTTCCACTTTTAACAATTTAAAAAAATCAATATTAGATCTAAAACATCTCTAGTAAATAATGCCAACTATAAAAGTTTCAATACCTCTATATATTGTTTATCAATAAAACACAATTTTTCTTTTGTAAATTCTATAAATTTATTTAGTCTAGCCGACCATGGTTTCGCCAGTTACGGCATTGACGAGGCTCTTACAAGACTAAATACAATACACACAAGAACTATTATAAAAGGTTGAGAAAGGCAGGAAATTCTCGTTAGCAAACAAAGCACAAAGACCCGGGGGAAACCCCCCTCCCCACAGGTTATTCACACAGGTATTAACCAACCTTGAATAGAGGTTGAAGTAAAGGAGAAAATCAAAAAAAAATTTGATATATCAAACAAAATTATTTTCAATTTCAAAATAAGTTTTTTGCACAAGTTGATGGGTTGGCAATGGGATCTCCGCTATCTCCATTGTTAGCTCAGATTTTTATGAATACTTTTGAATCTAGTTTTTGATAGTACATTGCAATAACAAGTTTAAGCATTGTATTAAATATTGGTATAGATATGTAGATGATGTTTTATGTTTATTTGAAGGTACAGACCGCCAACTTGAGCGTCTTTAAATCATTTAAATTCTATTAACTCGGCGATACAATTTACTATGGAAGTAGGACAGAATAATCAAATTAATTTTTTAGATCTTACAATTAAAATCATTGATGGTAGGCCTAATTTCAGCATTTTTAGGAAACCTACATTTATTGACAACATTATACATGTTACATCACAACATCCTTATAATCATAAATTAGCTGCTTTCCGTAGTATGTTGTATCGCCTCATTAATATTCCTATGTCTAATGATGATTTTTGTGCTGAGCTTGTATATATCAAAAAAATAGCCATCAATAATAGTTATGAGATTAATCTCATTGATAAAATGTTAAAAAGAAAATTAAAGAATAATGCTAAATTATTTATTTTCCCAATAGTCAATTCTAATATTCCACACAAAAGTGGCGTAGAATTAACTATTTTGGTAAAGTTAGCCAAGCAGTTGGTAAAGATTTAGAAAAAAAACACTGTAAACCAGCTTATTATTATAAACAAAATTTAGGAAAGATGTTAGTAAATTCCAAAGATAAAATAGAAAAAATGCAAAAAAGTGGTGTGTACAAACTGATATGTAATATTTGTAATGCTGCTTATGTTGGCCAAACAGGCCGTAGTTTTAAGTGTAGGTTAGGTTATAATGATTCTAGTATTTCTAGAACAAATCATGCACTGACAGATTTTTATTCTAATATTAATTTTGAAATTCTACATGTGAACGTAAAAAGTAGAAAATTAAATGTTTTGGAAATTTTAGAAATTAAGAGACTTTTGTGTAATGATGCTAATCTAGTTTTAAATGACCAAACGGAATTTTTGTCATTTTCTCCTTTACTTCAACCTCTATTCAAGGTTGGTGAATGCCTGTGTGAATGACCTGTGGGGTTTTTCCATGGTTTCGCCAGTTACGGCATTGACGAGGCTCTTACAAGACTAAATACAATACACACAAGAACTATTATAAAAGGTTGAGAAAGGCAGGAAATTCTCGTTAGCAAACAAAGCACAAAGACCCGGGGGAAACCCCCCTCCCCACAGGTTATTCACACAGGTATTAACCAACCTTGAATAGAGGTTGAAGTAAAGGAGAAAATCAAAAAAAAATTTGATATATCAAACAAAATTATTTTCAATTTCAAAATAAGTTTTTTGCACAAGTTGATGGGTTGGCAATGGGATCTCCGCTATCTCCATTGTTAGCTCAGATTTTTATGAATACTTTTGAATCTAGTTTTTGATAGTACATTGTAATAACAAGTTTAAGCATTGTATTAAATATTGGTATAGATATGTAGATGATGTTTTATGTTTATTTGAAGGTACAGACCGCCAACTTGAGCGTCTTTAAATCATTTAAATTCTATTAACTCGGCGATACAATTTACTATGGAAGTAGGACAGAATAATCAAATTAATTTTTTAGATCTTACAATTAAAATCATTGATGGTAGGCCTAATTTCAGCATTTTTAGGAAACCTACATTTATTGACAACATTATACATGTTACATCACAACATCCTTATAATCATAAATTAGCTGCTTTCCGTAGTATGTTGTATCGCCTCATTAATATTCCTATGTCTAATGATGATTTTTGTGCTGAGCTTGTATATATCAAAAAAATAGCCATCAATAATAGTTATGAGATTAATCTCATTGATAAAATGTTAAAAAGAAAATTAAAGAATAATGCTAAATTATTTATTTTCCCAATAGTCAATTCTAATATTCCACACAAAAGTGGCGTAGAATTAACTATTTTGGTAAAGTTAGCCAAGCAGTTGGTAAAGATTTAGAAAAAAAACACTGTAAACCAGCTTATTATTATAAACAAAATTTAGGAAAGATGTTAGTAAATTCCAAAGATAAAATAGAAAAAATGCAAAAAAGTGGTGTGTACAAACTGATATGTAATATTTGTAATGCTGCTTATGTTGGCCAAACAGGCCGTAGTTTTAAGTGTAGGTTAGGTTATAATGATTCTAGTATTTCTAGAACAAATCATGCACTGACAGATTTTTATTCTAATATTAATTTTGAAATTCTACATGTGAACGTAAAAAGTAGAAAATTAAATGTTTTGGAAATTTTAGAAATTAAGAGACTTTTGTGTAATGATGCTAATCTAGTTTTAAATGACCAAACGGAATTTTTGTCATTTTCTCCTTTACTTCAACCTCTATTCAAGGTTGGTGAATGCCTGTGTGAATGACCTGTGGGGTTTTTCCCCCAGGTCTTTGTGCTTTGTTTGCTAACGGGAATTTCCTGCCTTTCTCAACCTTTTATAATAGTTCTTGTGTATATTGTATTTAGTCCTGTAAAGCTTCGTCAATGCCGTAACTGGTGAAACCATGGTCGGCTAGACCAAATAAATTATAGAATTTATAAAAGAAAAATTGCGTTTTACTTGTTAAAATGGAATTCTATCAAGTACCGTCGGTCATCAGTGTAAACAATATATTGTTTATATTAAAATGTTTATATCCATTATTATTGGTTACGGTACATTATTTTGTGATAAGAAAATTAGTTTTTAATGATACTAAGACTCGTTGGTTTATTTTAATTTTTTAGTACTTGTAAGCTTGTATAATGTTACCTATAGGGAATTATACAAATTTGAAAGAGCAGTCAAATTGTATTCTATTACTATGACTGATGAACATTTATTGAAATAAATGACGAGAGATAAAATAAATCGAAACACTTATTTTATATTTCATTGAAGTTTGAATATTTTAGCGGATAATTTAACTTAGTAGATGTGGTATTTTATACAAATGTTACATACCATCAACTAATTTTAACTTTTTATAATTTAGATATAAAATCCATCCTTAAAATCCTTAATTAAATTACATTTCATTATATAAATTTTACTGCATGAAAATATAACATACATAATTTCTATAATTTAAAACCAGGTTAAGTAAGTGAATTATAAGAGAATAAAGTCAGTAAACAAAACACGTTTTTTGCTGAATGATATCTTCGTAGTTTCATCAACAATGGTTGTCCCGTATTCCTGATAAAACACTGTTGACTTGAAACATCACCAGAATGACAATTTGTAGTGAGGAATATATTTGTTTTTGTCGAGTTTACACTTTATAGGAACTCATTTTGTTGTTTTAATTCAATTTACACTAAATTTATGTTTAACTTTGAATTATAATTTCAATATTATGTTTACTTAAAAAAAAACTCTAATTAAATGAATGTAGTAGTAATTTCTTTGAGATATAATTTGATTTATATTAAATGTTTAAATGATTAATGCCTATTGTATAAATTTTGAATAGAAAATGTACTATTGCTGTAATTACGGATTACATTAGACACCTAACATATAGACTAATGATTTTAAATTCAAATTTCATATATTAAATTTTTAGAGTTACAGTTAATTCCTAGAATAAACATCGTTACTTATCAACCATAACTTATAAAAAATAAAGCAGTCTCTTTGTTTTCCATTTAAAAACAAAACTTTTAGAGGCTGAAATAATAGTGAGTAGGGACTTGGGAATCCCGAGGGACTGTTTTCATCTAGTTTTTGGGTTAGATCCCTCTCTTTGTTTCCTATCATTTCTCTTTTGACAAAATTTTCAAACCCTGGCGTTATTAGAGTATTCGAGGGCTAGGTGTATTTATTATGTTATTTTGTGATCGAAAGGTTTTTCTTTAAAAAAAAAAAAAAAAAAAATTAACGTTTAAAAACTTTTGTGGCGGCCTTTCAGCTTATCCACAATTAGGTATAAGACTAAAATATGGCTTCCTGATTAAATAAAATCGACAATTAAATTTTAACAATCTTAAAATAAACAGTGTAAAAACCATTGCACTAACTAACTATCTCACACACCAAAACTATTCACTACTACCCATTAATCGAAATACTAATTTCTAAAATACTAAATACTCAGATAAAACTATTCGTCGCCAAAAATGTCAGTTTGGTGTTTGTGAATAAAAATTTGGAAACTAACTTAAATTTTAAACATTATATTAAACAATGTATCAATAAGGTCTAAATTTACGTCACTTAGGTCGTAAAGTTGTAGCAAGCTTACATTTTATAACATGGAAATAAAGTTTACATGATTTAGGTAATGTTTCGTAAATCTTTTTTTTTATAGAAATTATTTCTTAACGATAATTTGATTTTACTTTAGATTTCGTAAACGGGTTTCAATAATCTTAACATTGTAGAGACAAATTTGATTAAAATTGGTGAAGCTAATTTAAATAAATTACATTTATTATAACAGTTCCATGGCCATATTGTTGTTTATTTTTAATAATATAACATGAACCCGCATTTTAGGAGAACTTAATGGCTGCATTTTAAACAAATATTTTTAAGTTAAGGATTTCCTTAATCATTTCTTGTGAATCATTTCTTGTGGCAGGTACACCAAATTTTTTATGTGATTTTTGTATCCACAATCAAACTTTCTCTATACTACTATTACACGGGAAGTTAAAAATTACAAATAAATTGGAATGTTTAAAAATTGAATAGCCTAAACTTTATGACAGTCTTAAATACAGAGATAAAAGGAAATCGTTTTAACAGGAATTTATTACTGGATTTTATTTGAAAAATAATATAGTAGGTATCGTTTGTAAATTCAAACAAATAATGATTTTAACGGTCAATAACTCTTTTATTTTCAAAATTCGTATATTTCTCATCCACAAATTATAGTGATTCATTCTTGAACGTATATTTCGTATTTGCAATGCATAAGAATACTTGATGTAAATTTAAGAAACTAAAAAAAGGAAAAAACTCCTTCATGGCCTCTATTAAAGATTTGAGTATTTTCCTTTCAGAGGCAAAAGCGAACCTTTGTTTGAACGCTAATCTGCTTACTGTGCAAAACAAAAGCCTGCGTCTTAGGATAGGAGAGGGAATTCCTTTTTTATACTGGAATTCTTTTACAAGTTGCTTTCATTCTGTAGCTAATACTGTATGCAAATTAAATGAAAAAAATTCTTGAATGTAAATTAATTATTTTTGATTAAAAGAAATAATAGTGTTATAAATGTATTATAAAATGTACGTTGCATATATACCATGGGTAGTTTATTTACATGTTTAAATAAAATGAACAACTAATTATTAGAAGAGAAATTACATATATTTATTTATGTAAACCTGTAATGATTTTGATTGTAATTTATTGGAGTTTTTATAATCTGAGTTGTCAGTTCAACTTCGTGACCTTTTTTTGTAGTAACACGTTTTCGCAATTTGCTCAAGTTTTTACAAACTACTAACATATCGATTTAGTCTTATACTCAGCAAGTAATGTTAACTCATTATTGTATTTGATATTGGATCGTTTGGTTAAGGTTATATAACATCCTATTTAGAGTAAGGAAACTTATTTGTTACAACCATCGGGTGTGGTTTTGACGAATCTATTTTACATTTTAAGTCAATTAGCCCCACAAGGGTTAATTTGCCATTATGAGCGTATCGAATACACGTAAGTCAGATACTATATAAGCCCTACGCTCTAGTCCATTCATCGACAGAAGCGAAGAGATTGATCCCGTGTTATGTACTTATATTTACTTGGCCTGACGATGATTGTTCTCGTGAAAACTGTATATATATATATATATATATTACACAATGATTTATATTACTGCATATATTCAGTTATTCAGTATAATTACAAGATCCAAATACCCAGTGTAAGGTTTAGTTTCAAGGAAAGGGTCGATAAGTAATCTTTAACTTGTTTTAAATGACCCAGTAAAACAACAAATTGAAAGCTTAAAGATAAACTGTAGTATAACGAACGTTTGTAAGCAAACATTTAGTAATGTTAAACGTAACAATGTCAGATATAACTAGGGCAGTGTGTCTGGTAAGTTGCCAAGGGTGTAAAAATAATAGGCTGTAAAGTATGCTAAACTGATCAATTCCATGAACTGAAGGAAACCAATTGGCTACGAACTACGGTTTTAAAAGAATTTTGTTCACCAAAAAATATGATTCTTAATTTTTTAAATTGCCAGTGTTAAAAAAAAATTGGTAGTTTATTAATTACAATTCATTGAACAATTTTTCCCGCGTAGTTTAATTAAGGATGATCGTTTCGTCTAGTCTATCCCGTCAGACAATCAGCACTTTATTGTATTAGGCGGTATCCCTATACTACTACTGTACATGTTAACATTAGGAACATTTTCTCAGAATCCGTTCGATCAATCACTTTCAAATTTTTTTTGTAAGAGTAATATTGACTCTTGGTACATATGCTGAGTTTTTTTGAGTACATATATTGAAAAGAACTGTAGTAAAAAATGTTTTTACTAAGTAGTATTTAAAGTTTAAAATATTATACGTACTACATTTTTTAAAGTATGTAAATATTATTATTTTTGAATAAAAATAACTCAGCTTATGTGTTAATATAGTTAAATGACTGTGTAAAAATTTCAATGAATTCAGACAATTACTTTCTGAGAAAATGTTCCTTTATTGCCAAAAATATAAACATTCGGAGAAACGCGAAAAACAAAATATCTCTAGCTGTGATACTAGGCCTACTTGAACTCCGGTGTTTCGTATTTGAAGGCTATTTTGTTTGCAATTTTTACACAAAGATGAATTAAATAACATTTCAGATAATAAGGTTATAACTACTATATCATGGTTATAATTATCTTTTGGTGGATAGTTATCATAACAACTATACGACAGGCCTAACTTCTTTGATGAACTAGACTCATTTTTGGTCAGGTTAGGCTTGTTTGGAGTAGAACAAGAACTAGATTCTAAAATTGTTTCAGAAGTTTGACTATGTTGTTTTCTACCTCCAATACCTTTACGCTTTTTTACAACTCTATTTGTAAATCTAGGCATTGTATATCACTAATTCACTAACACAATACACTAGTAACCACACAACTCACAAATCCAAAAAACTGAAAATTGGGTTATGTTATTCTGCTTTCAAAACACAGCTGAGCTGAAAATAATGTTACAAAATGTAATGAACACAGATGTGTTTTATTGCCAACAGAACAAAACAAAATATATATAGAAACACATAACATATAGTATAACAATGTATTGACAGGCACATCCCACTTACTGCACTCGTAAAATATCTGAAAATATTAGTGCAGAGGTACTTATATTATTTATTTGTATAATGAAATACTCATATAAAGTACACTTATTATACATCATTTTAACCAGAAAAAGTTCTACTTTCATATAAAAATATTTTAAAAAATGAAAAAAAAAATTTTTTTTGCCTACCGCCTCCCCTTAAGAATAGGCTCTACTAGAACGATAAAACAATAAAATAATGTTATGCTCAATTTATATAATGTCTTGCAAACCCGAATATGTCTAGCGAAATTTAAAAAAAATCTATTTATTTTTATAGAAGCGAATATTTTCCAGGAAACATCTATGTACAAAATATCATTACACTGAAAAGGTGTTGGTTATTTATTATAATCCGAATAAAATTTATCAGATTTTTTCCCAAAATAATACCTTCTTTGGAAACATGTTTTCAATAAATCATCACAAAGAGATCTTATGAATGACTTGTAGCTCCGTCTTTGTTCTCAAAACAAAGTAGAATGCTTTATCGACGGATGGAATTGGCCCACTTAGTGAAATTTTCTGCGTTACAGGGCAATACAATTAGTTAAAACTTTGTGTTTGTTTAAATGACGTGGGGTAACTTGGTTATACAGGTAAATTTTAAAGTGTAAAACGATTAATTAGATTTTTTTATGGATTTTTCATTCTAGCAGGTAGACATTTGTTTGGATTTTAGTAAAATTAGAAGTTAGATTCTATTTACTTTCTCACATATACGTAATATAGAAAAAGTTATGTGATGTGTGAAAAAAAATCGATGTCTATTTTTGTGCTGACATATATCGGTTTTCAGGTCCTTTGAAAATAGTACTTTTGGAATGATGTCTGGCTGTCGTCTATGAAGTTCTTCAATTGTAACGATTGCACCGATTTTAATGAAATTTGAATGTGAGAATATTTTAACCGTATCTCGGGACTGTTTTCATTTCTGTAATTTCAAAATTTGTGGCAGCTCATAAAAACGCACAAAATTACGATTTTTTTTTTCAAAATGAACTCTTAAGATTTTAATTTAGTTAAGCCTCTATATACCTAAACAAAACGTATTGTTCTCCATCTCTAGAAAAATGCCGATTCATGAGTTATAGGTAAAAGAAAACCCAAATCAGCCACAAAGACGTAAATTCTCAAAATGAGCTCTACAGATTTCGTTAAAATTTTAGTAAAATGTGCCCCAAACCAGTGTGAAAAATCACAACTAATAAAATCACGGTTCAGGAATAATTTGGAAAAAACAAATTTGAACCTTGACATTTGTCATTAATCAGCCCCGATGTCATATACGAATTACCCCGAGTACGCATTTGTGGCACAAGCGAAGCAAGTTTATCCTCTATTTAAATATGTAAAATAAATTTCTAAAATGACATCCACGATTCATTTTCATTTTTGACTGATAAAAAACTGAACTGACATTTTTGGTGACAGATATTTTTGGTTAGTTTTCATGTAGTTTTGTGAATGGATGAGAGAGACATTTTATTTAATGTTTTAGAAAAGTTTACTTACAGCGTATTAAGTATATTTGGTTAATTATAATGGTTATTTGTTGTTTATTAAAGGAGTACATTGCTCCGCCTTTCCCAGCTTCGTTAATCTCACGTTTGTTGACGCGTTTCCGATATACTCCATTTTAAATATATTTAATAGTACTCCTAAGTGTTCTGAGAATGGAGTATATCCGAAACGCGTCAACAAACGTGAGATTAACTAAGCTGCGAAAGGCGTAATAATGTACTGATTTTAATTTTAACATTCTTAGTGGAGATGAAAATGATATAAAAAAAAGTTAATATTTGGATTTATTTTGTTTTAAATGTAGACGAAGACGATAACGAGTAGTTTGAACAGCTAAAGAACATTGTTTTCAAGTTTTTCGGAATATTAAAGAATTTTTTGGAACTAATGTGTATCAATATTTGTAAAACGAAAATATTTCTACCTCTACCAATGCACTATTTTATTTTAAAATACTTTCTATAATGAAGAGTTCTGTAATAGCAGGAAATATTGAAATAAACACCAATCTATATGTTATATTTGAAGCCTCGAAATGTTTGAAGTAATTTATAAATCGAGTTTTGAAAACAGATGGTAAAATATAAGATCTGCAACTTTTATTCACACTAAGGAACAACTATACTGTTACTCAAATATGATTTCTTGTGAAGAATAGGCCCTTGTTATTGATCAAATTTAACAAGGTCTTTTGGAAAAGCGACAAATTGAGCATGTTTTGAAAGCCCCTTATATTCTGAAGCAACTCCAACCATATTTTTATTGAGGGTAGCCTCCGTTTTGTTTCAAAGAATCCAATTTATCTTGTATACGAACAGATTGGATTGTTTGATGTTTAAATAAACAAATATAAACGAGAAGAAAGCTGTATATAGTTATAGATATTCAAAACAACATCGATCATCGTGTCAGGAAGTATTTTTTTCCATTCAGAATCAGTAGCATGATTGTCAAAAAATGTCCTTAATGGTGTCAAAAATTTAGATTAAAATAAGCAGAACGATCGAGAAATAATAAACTATGATAGTCCAAGAATGTTAATTGTACCAGTTAAATTTAATGCTAGATCAATATTTGTGGAATACCAAAATCGTTTTTGCAGTGCAAACAGAGAAAAGACTGCAAGTAGCTTCATATGGAACTTACGGAGTTAGTAGTTCATATAAAAAAACACATTTATTATGGGAATATTGTCACGAAATACTAGTCTCAAAATAAAGTTAATATTCAATATTTCATTCTCAATATTGACATATAAAATCCACTTAGTTGTTAACATCTCAACAATGAGTTTGTAATTGATAATTCCCCATACCACAATTACAGGAACAATAACTAAAAATTCAAAAATTGCAATAATTATATTAAATTTATCTCATAATTACTCTGGTTCAAATTACGATAGCATGATTATCATAACCCTCAGATGTTTAGTTCTATTGCTAAACTAGAAGTAGAAATGTTGACCTACCACTCCTCCCACTCCACAGATGTGTCAGCTTATTAGCTTGAGATGACGTCGGACCCATGTCATTGTTCTGTTTTAACTTTTTACAATGTAAACAATTAATAGAAACTTAATGGCAACAATTTAAACTAAAAACAAAATATGAATAATTCACTAAGCTAATATAAATTTCGATTGGTATCAATACAGTTTTTAAATCAATCAAAAAGTAAAATTAAAACTTTTAAAATTAAAAACACAAATTTGTACAATAACAAAAAAAAAAAAAAAAAAAAAAAAAAAAAAAAAAAAAAAAAATGAATTCGGACATTCACTAACTATTGTGAAAGAGAATATCTTGGCTTCAATAAAAAAATAAATAAAATAAACATGTATTTGGTATGAGTTTCCTAACTGCATTAATTAATTAATTATTTTGTGTTT
This sequence comes from Aphrophora alni, assembly GCA_963513935.1. Taxonomy (NCBI): domain Eukaryota; kingdom Metazoa; phylum Arthropoda; class Insecta; order Hemiptera; family Aphrophoridae; genus Aphrophora; species Aphrophora alni. Next base: position 129,151,542 of record OY740767.1, read on the forward strand.
CTTCTATGAAAATGCTTTCATAACTATCAAACAACTTGTTAGAGATTAAAATGTGTAATTCTAAACTTTGATTGACTTCTGGTTCATCTTCCATAGATTTTTCTGGTCTGACGTATTTGATATTGATAAATGTTCATTAAATTGAGTTATTAGTAGCCTTTTTGTTTGGCCAAGTTATTATTTTTCACATATGTGTACAAGTGATTTCATATATTCATGACTTATGTAACAACTTTAAAATTAATTAATATATTTTAAGGGAATATTAATGTCTGTAGGCTATTTTAAGATTAAAATTACTCAACATAGATCCAAAGATATTGGGAAATGATCAATCTCAAGGTAAACTAGTATTTGTAGTATTTTTTCTCTTTTCGTTGTAGTGAAGCCAATTTTGTTTAATTCTTAGTGTCATAAGGTATTACAACATCGACACATCCCTTATCAGCAGACGTATTGTCAACTGGGTATATATAATCAGTGCTCTGCGGATACAATTTAGGAGGAGATGTAGAACATCCCCCTTGTGGAATTTATGATCATCAATTACCAAAGCAAAGCAGGTGAACTTCTACAAATCGTGCCTCTTGGGTGTCGTTCAGTTAGGTTTAATGATACTAATTAATTGTTGTTAAACCAAGTCCCATGGTCTGTAATGTGTTAAAAGCGTAATCGTTAAATTATCAAATATTTGAATATGAATGAATAAGCTAGAAAATAAATAAATATAAATATTTACGAATAATTTACTCATTTTGGTTATTACCAGGGAACGCACATAATCGATTAGATAACTATACAGGAAATGTGCACAAATATATTACATATAATTTTGTTAATTTAAGTTATAAAAATATATAGTCTGAATTTAATTAATTTTGAATTGTTTACTGTAATAATTAGTGTAGTAATACAGTAGACAATAACAAGTAACAACATATATCATCAATACAAATATAGGGCTAATGCATGAAGAAATCTAGCCACAACTGGTCTATATGATGTTATGATAGCAGTTAATGAAATTAAGGTGCTGCTTACCTGTTACTATTCAAAACTACACTGAATGTTTAATTTCTGAAAAATTGGACCTTTTCATATATTTAAGCCGGTTGGAGCCGGCTTATCAAGAGTTTCTGTCGGCGGCTGTCACCTGTGAGGAGGATCTGGAACGTCTCTACGGAGAACTACTAGCGACTCTTTGCAGAGGAATGCGACTGACTGTGACCGTCTGAGGTTCACGTTCGTCAGCGCAGAAGGACCGTCCTACGGGCTGCTGCAGAGACTGCGGTGCAGCCGGACATGCATCACGCAAGTACGGCGGCTGCAAGCTGTTCGCCGCTACGCCAACCCACCGACAGAAGAGGACCCCGCCGAGGGCCGATCACCAGGTCCGGGCGGATGCCTCCGTCCAGACGGACCTTCCCCCGGTGCTGCTCGGCCCATCTACGAGCAGCAAAGTGAAGAGCTGTTCCGCTGCCTGCTGCCACCAAAGCTACAACACCTGCTCCTCCTTGTAAAGTCAAAACGAAGAAAAGGCGAGACTCGCTGTACCAGGAGGACGAATCCCTTCCACCCGAGCTTAGACGGGTGGATGGCCGGCGTCGATGGAAGGTAGCTCCGAAAAGGCTCGAGGAGCTTTAGGCAAAATACCCCTTCTTCCAAAGTCAGAGCTGGTCGTGGACAGAAGACGTTTTCCACGACGGCGGTTATAAGGATGAGGGAGTTCTACCCGAGCTCATGCAATTAAACATGGCCCGTGGGGAGCTCCCTGCAGAACATACCCTCGAACCTCCCAGTTTCAAAGCTGCTAGCATGCTTCTCGCAGACTGGGAGGACCGCATGGAAGTAGAGGAAAAGGAACTAAGATCCCAGAGACGCTGGCGGAACAAGAAGAATAAGTGGCACAGGGAGCGGAAGAAGAAACTACAAGAGCCTTCACCCTAGTATTAAAATTTTATTGTATTTTTCAATTAAAATGTTTTTTTTTGTATTCATTTAAATCTTTGTCTGTAAAAAATATTTTATAAAATGAGAGCTATAACAAAGTTAAAACGAAGAAATTACGTACAAGAATATATTTAAAACTTACACGAACTTGTTATTCATATTCAACGTTCTCACTCAATGATTCTTACAAAATCAACCACTTACATTTAAGCTAAAATTGTAAAATAGAACGGTTGTTTGTTATAATGGCTATTTCAGTTAAACGAGAAAATTTTAACTGACAGCATAAAGTTTGAAATAAATATATTAATTAATTAAATATTTCGCTCACTAAACGTGGGTTCGATCGAAATTCCTGTCAGGGGATCTTATAATGAGTACAGATGAGGCGATCCCGAGGATTCCAGTTGGATCTACACTTTACATGTAGTATTTGTTTAGATCTCTCTCTTTCATATCAAGTTCATATTGACCAAATCTTTTTGTAGATCTTGACGTTAAGCTATTCGAGGTCTTTATTTGAAGTTCTTTTCTTCCTTTTTGTTATAAGGGGATGAAGAAAGAAAGTGTTTTTGTCTTCCAACAAGAAAGAGAAAACAAAAGCGATCAGAAGTTGTTGAATGTTTCTAAAATAATATTTATGAATATATCGCTATAGGATCAAACTGACTTGTGAAGTAAACAGGACTTGTCGATGTGGAGGCTATGACTCAACTCTGTTAGGGCGACGGCGTGGCTTTTTTGTCACGGTCCGTGGATCACTCCAACACTTAAATTATAACCATTCCCACCAATAACCCAATAACCTAACCTAACCAGCTTTGATAATAACTAGAAAAATTAATAATTACGGAAGTAAATGTTTTACTATAAAAATCACTAAACACACTCAACCCTAGTTCATCGGCATTTAGGTCTACTGTCTCGTACAGCCGAATAACCGTGAAATATCCACATATCGGCCGATCCACATATCGGCCGATCCACATATCGGCCGATCCACATATCGGCCGATCCACATATCGTTCCATCTGTCTCCTGGGAACGGTTGGGTCGATACGTCATCACGGAATATTGTAATTTATAAACTATTAGAATCCAAAATTAAGACTGAGGTAAAAAGAGGCAGACATCTTAATGTGGGAAATCATCTCAACTCGTTTGTGACAATCCGGACAAGTATTCCTTTGTGCTTTGTACTCTCCTTCCTTCGTCGTTTAACGGTAGGGTGGCTTTGATCGTGTTTCGTGGCTCCAAAACTCAACGTGATCATGTCACAGTCGTGAGACTACAGTGTTTAAAATTGTAGTTGGTTTGGAAATCATTTGAATAGTTAATTTCGAAAATATTTTAAAAGTTAATTTCTATAATTATTTAGATGTTATATTTGATTTGAACTGGTCAGTGCACATACATTAGAGGAAGAGTTCATAAATTAATCTATATTTGTGAGAGTCTTCCTTCATTTCAATAAAAGGAGGTCGTATTTTGCTTAACTTAACGTTAGTAGATTTTAATAGCATGAGTTTATTATATCAGTTCTTGGACCTTTATATATAATACGCAGAGCCATAATAAAATCAACTCTACAGGTGATAAGGAGGTTTCCTTCTGAATACATTTTTAATGAGGTGAGAGCGTGAAACCTCAAGAAACTATTGATAAAGATTTAATTAATGATTATTTTCAAAATTCTAGTCGTCTATTTCTTAGACAAACACAGTGTTATTGTACACGCAGTTGATTTGGAAATAATAATTCCAAAACTAGATAAAACACATGCGGTTACAAATCTCATTATATTTTGCTAAAAGTTTATTTAAGGAAATGTTTAATAGGTTTTTTTTTTTTTTTTTTTTTTTTTTATAGAGGGGGGAATGCATTAGGCACCATCAGGAGACTAGTCTCCCGGTGTGTGGGACTCCCGGTTCATCCGGTTTACCCACTAAACCCTAACCTCTTTTCCAGGATCCTAGTCCGGAACTACTCTCGCATTGCATCAGACCAGGTCATCGTGTTTAGTGTGTAAGTACGTTTTGTGTCTCTACGGTAACGCAGGCTTGTCCTCTTCTAGTCCTCTAAGCATGTATCTTCTTTCTTACTTAATAGTACGTCTCTTACATATTGTGCTATAGTTCTCCAGCCCGACTCGTCTGAGATCATTCGTGAGACGATATTTCCAGCAGTTATTTTACCAATAACGTTCTCCACTTGGTTTCGTTTTTCATCCCATCGCGTGCATTCAAAAAAGGAGTGAGCAGCGTCATCCTTCTCAGCTCCACACATCTGACATTGCGGTGTTTTGGCTTTACCTATTTTATACAGATAGTTTCTGAAGAAACCGTGTCCTGTAAGAAACTGTGTGATGTAAAAATCTACTTCTCCATGTTTTCTCTGAAGGCAGGGCTCTAGGTCCTTGATAAGACTATGTGTCCATCTACCTTGTATATCCTCATCCCATCTCCTCTGCCACGATATCATGGTATCCGTTCTAGCTTCAACCGCTGCTAGCTTTCGTCCCAGTATTTGGCTCCTGTCGTATATCTTCTTTTTTTCAATGGCTAGCAAATCCACAGGAATGGTTCCGGCGACTACTAGAACCGCAGCTTCGGATACTGTTCGGTAAGAGGAAGCAATCCTCAGGGCACTTCTGCGTTGTACCGCCAATAGTTTCTTTCTGTACTTGGTCTTTGTAACAGACTCTGCCCATATCTCCGCTCCATAGAGCAGAATTGACTGCACTGTTCCCATTAACAGTCTTCTCTTGGTCTGGCTGGGTCCTCCAAGGTTACACATAAGTCTGCTCAATTTGGCAGAAACAACTGAGGCCTTGTCAGCTGACTTCTGGATATGGTCCCAATAGGTCAGTTTATTGTCGAGTGTTACCCCCAGGTACTTGACTGTTCTGGTTGTCATTATGTTTTCACTTCCTACTTGCACATTTACTAAGGTGGGAATTCGTTTCCTTGTAAGTATTACTACTTCCGTTTTTGCTAAAGCCAGTTGCAGGCTGTGTTCCTCCATCCACTTGCCCACTCTCCTCATAACTTGGTTCAGTTTTAGCTGAGCCAGTTCTGTGCTACGGGCCTTGATCAATACCGCTACATCATCAGCGTACGCAACAGTACAAGTTCCTTCCGGCATCTCTATTCGGAGAAGGGTATCATACAGAGCGTTCCACATGTCCGGTCCCAAAATTGACCCTTGCGCTACTCCAGCTGTAATTATTTTTCTTTTTTGACCTGCTTCGGTGTCATATAAGAGCTGTCTGTTTCTTAAGTAATCCCTGGCCATGCAGAGCAGGTACTCCGGAATTCTGAACGAATGTTCAAGAGCGCTAAGAATATCTGTCCACCTCGCAGAATTGAAGGCATTTTTAACGTCCAATGTGACAAGTAAAACAATTGGTCGGGCTCCATGGCAAATTCTGTCCGTTTCCTCGACTGCTAGGGTCACTTTTCTAACTGCCCCGATTGTTGACCGTCCTTTTCTAAAGCCATGCTGGTTGTTCGAAAAATCTCCCGCTTCCTGTATGGCGATGAGAAGCCGTGTTTTGAGTAGCTTTTCAAGGACTTTGCCAGTGGTGTCCAACATGCATAGTGGTCTATAGGTAGATGGCAACTCTAAATCTCCTTTCCCTTTTTTAATTAGAACTAGCCTGGCTTTCTTCCATGACTTGCTAAAAACTCCTTGCTTCAGGCAGGCGTTAAACATATTCAACAAGAGTTGTGGAGCTATCTCTACCACCTCCTTAAGTACTTCTGCTGGGATACCATCTGGGCCTGGAGCTTTTCGGTTTTTCAAAGAAGATACTGCAATCTTCAATTCCTCAATGTTAAAGAGTACTATGTCTTTACATTTTCTATTTTGAATAGGTTCTGTCCTGATGGGATGTGTTGGAAAAAGTCCGTCAACAATGACTCTCATTTGAGTTTCTCCGAGAATACTTGTTGGTCCTCTGGCCCCTAATCTCTGAAGTACTATCTTATACCCGAGTCCCCAGGGGTCTGAATTAACTTCGTCGCACAGTGCTCTCCAGCATTTTTCCTTGCTGTTTTTTATGGCATTCTTCAAGTTCTTTCTTGCTGCCCTATGGTCATTTGATGTTTCTGACCTAACTAAACTGCTTTGTGCCCTCTGAGCTGTCCTCCTAAGCTTAAGGCATTTCCTTCTCAGCTCTGCAATCTCTTGTGTCCACCAATATGCAGGCTGTCGTCTAGATGCCTGTTTGGTAGGCATGCTCTCATTGCAAGCCTTCGTCAGTAACTTAGTACTTAAGTCCACTAAGGCTTCAGTTTGTTTCCGTGTTTTGGGTTCACGATTTCCCTGTTTGAACCACGGCTCCTTTAAAATAACTTCTCGTAGTTTTTCTTTATCCATTTTTTCTATGTGAAAGCGTCGCCTTCTGGGGTTTGGTGCTTTCTCTTTTCTACTCCAGAGCTGATAGCTTATATACTGATGATCGCTGCCGGTATAATCTTCTAGAACTTTCCAATCATCCACTTTTGAAACAAGTCGCGACGAAGCCAAAGTTAAATCTGGTATGGAATATCCAAAACCAGGTCTTCTATATGTTGGTGTAGTTCCTACGTTCAAAACAATCAGGTCTTTCCTGGCTGACATTTCTAATATAGTCCGCCCTCGGGTGTTCGTAGTTGGCATTCCCCACTCCAGAGCTCTTGCATTAAAATCTCCAGCCACTATAATGTCGTTTGACAGATCTTGCAATAAATCTTCGAGTTCGGCCAGCTTTCCCCTGAAGGTATCCATGGTATCATTCGGGGAGAAGTAGCAACTTAAGTAGGTGGTGTTGTCTACCGTTATCCACACATAGTGCTGTCCTGAACCATTTTTTTGAACGTTCAGCTTTCTGCTATTGCATACCCATATTGCCGCCTTATTTGAAGAGCTCGAGTACCAGTTTCCATCCTTCTTGTTCTCATATTGCTCGCTGATTATGCATATGTCCACTTTCATTTCTCTGATGATCTAGGTCAGGAGATTGGAAGACAACTTGCAACCGTTCATGTTTCCTTGTAGAACCATCACCATGATGTTGGTTTTTTCTTGATTTTAAGCGCTTTTCTAAAGACGAAACACAACCCTGTACCTGGGGCGTGCTCTCGTTCTGGTGCATCAGTACAATTCGCACATAGCATGCAGAAAGGTTTATTTTTGCACTCTTTTGCCTTATGGTCTGCTTTACCACATTTCCAACAAAGATTTGCTCTATCTGGGCCGTCGCAGTCCTTCTTGAGGTGACCGTATCCCAAGCATCTAAAGCAGCGTGAAACGGTCACTCTTTTCCTAATCCTGCAGCGATTTATGAATCCTATTCTTAGGGAATTTTTTTGAATTAACTTGTTGGCGTTGTCAATGTCCAACTCTGCCAAGGCCATCCTCTGCTCCCATCTGTTTGGTTTTAGTAAAGTGACCTTTACTCGTCCCTTATTTTCCTCGCCAATGACTCCTCCGATAGCTTCTAGTACCTCTTCCGCGGTTGCTAGGCAGTCCAAGTCCATTATTTCTAAGACCGTTCTTGGGGTTACGTCGCGAACAGCTCCTTCATCTCCAACTGCGGCACATATCTTTTCGTAAAAAGCTACTGGATTTTCACATGATTTTTCCAATTCGAGAAGAATCTTTCCGTTTTGGGTTTTCCTCACTGCTCTTATATCCACATTTCCGTCTCCTCCGACCTTTACACGTAAGCTGTTGACAATTTGTGCATATGTTTTTCCCTCCGCTGGTTGGATCAACAAGGCATTTGGTCGTGGTCTTATCCAATGATTGTTTTCGGGCGTTTTATTTGGTACGTTGTTCCTAGGTGTCACTGATTTCATTCCTTTGGCTTCTACGCTCCTTTCGCTACGAGGGGTTTGGATTTTCCTTTTCCTTACCACTTCAGTCCAATTGTGTGGTATGCTGTGTTGTATCTCTTTTAGTTTTTTCAGAGATCCTGTTTTTTCATTTGGGCTTATTATTTCCGCCCTTCCTCTTTTTTTTGTCGATTCCGGCAATTGAGTTATTGCTGGATCCTGGCCTAGTTCTGGTATTTGCTGTATCTGTAGGGTTGCAGCCATACGAAGGTCTCTGCTTTCTCTTAGTGCATCAAGAGCTTCCTCCAGTTTGTGGAGTCCGTTCTTTATATCCATGCTGACATTCTTCTGCCGAGCTGTGGCTTGTTGCATGGCACATATCAGCTTCGTCATGCTATTTAGCTGTGCCTCTTCGTTTTTCTCTGCTCTTTCCACTTGTGACTTCAGTTCTGCATATGGAATAGCCACCCGCCTTAGATCTTCTGGCGCACTCTCCAACAGCTTAGTATGCGTGTGATCGCTCAACGAATCCGCATGACTGGTACCAGCAACTGGGTCTCTCGCCTGATCGGGACCGAAGATGGACTTCACCTCTATATTCTTTACTGGTGACCTTGCAATTTTGGAGCTCCTTCCGAAAGGGTTTGTCTCTGCCTTTTTAGTAAGTTTATTTTGAACTTTGGCAATTGTTTTAACGAAGTTAAACTCTCCTTCACTCACGCTCGGTACTGATTGGCTTCGTTGTCTTATACCGTGTTTCAGAAACTTTCCACTCTGCTCGAAAGTATTTTCCTCTGCACTTGTAACTCTCCAGGCCAAGTGCTCCACCCCCACCGCAATCTCATTGTGTGATTGGTCGCCCCCACAATCCTTGCGACCAACACCGGCCACCGGGGCTTGCACCCGATCGGAACCGGCGGCAGAGCTCACCTCAAGAGGCTTATCTGCGCGGGGTATATCCTTTGTTTTATCGCACATCATAAGGTTTCTATGTTCTTAAAAAGGGAAAAAAAAGCGTAGTATAAAAGAAGACACCCTAGCCCTCGAATACTCTAATAGCGTCGGGGTCGAAAAGAACAAGAGATGGTCAAGAGAGACCTGACAGGAAAGACCAAAGAGAAGGGATCTTATCCAAGACTAGTTGAAACAAGATCAGATCCAGCTCGGGCACCCCGGGATTGCCAATCCCGTACCCACAAGATGTGAGCCCCTGGGGGGGTTTAATAGGTTGATGATTCTTATTCTATTTCAACTTATAAAATAAATCATCCTAAAATGGTTGTTTCAAATTGCTATAGAGGGTTTTGGAAGGTTATTGTGTCCTGCTATTATAAAAAAATACATAAATAAAATATATAACAAAACAGTATGTTACAATACTTTAAGTCGGCCGATTAGCTCGGGACAAACACACAATAGTTTGAATTATGATAACTAACAATACAGTATCAAGTATTTTCTTAAATAATGATTATTTATTACATTTCCGCTCTTAAGTGGAGTATTCGGTGAGGCGTGACTAATGGGATTTACTGGCCGGGCCACCCCAGCTATTCATCGCCCTAACCCTCCAGCCAGGTACCCTGCCTCAACTTACCTTGAGACGGGCTATAGTGAGGAGTATCACTTCCTGAACAGATATTAATTTATTTCTATGTTTATTCCAGTTTCTGTTTTCTTCTTAATTCGTTATTGTTAGGTTTAGGAGGTTAATGGTAGCGATTTTAAAACAATTTCTTTAGTGATGATTCGTTTCCACATAGATGCTTTTGTCCTTGTGGGTTCTATTCCTGAGTTTATAAAGCATAATTATGTTTAATTAGTAGTTTCATTTTACGTTTGATTTATTGTACTAATTTATTGTAATTTTTTATTTTCATTCATTATATATTATGCTGTTTTGTATTTGTGAGAGAATTATTAAAGAAAGACAATATGCAGTTAGTAATTATTTAGTTCATCTAGTCTTTTAAACAATGTAGATATAATTAAGAGAAGAAAACTAACATTAGTTATACTACTTATGCACACGATAAAGTTCTTAAAGCAATTCAAAAATGTTAAAAACAAAGTTTTATATAAAGATTTAATATTATAAATGTGTTAGTTGCAGTTAATATCTCTCTTGATTTTTAACTGTATTCATTCAAGTAATTTATGTTTATTTATTTACTTTTGAGGTGCATAGTCAATGTTTCGTTTAATTTTACAATTTATTTCTGTGACTAGTACATCCGCAGTCATGTTGCTTTATAATTCTGCTTTTGTTTTTACTTCTTACAACTTTAAATATTTAAATTTACATAAGATTCATTGATTATAATTGAAATTCAGGCACCACGTTCAAGAATTTAAAGAGACGTATCTCATAATTTCAGTAGGTGACATATTCTAAACTTATAATTGAATAAGACATCGAAAAGATAAAAGTATTCAATAGAGAAGGGAAAGAAGATCGAATAGGTTTAAAGTATACAACAATATGTACGACAGCAACACGTTTTCCCTGAATGATATCCTCGTAATTTCATCAACAATGGTTGTGCCGTCTCCTTGATTAAACCCCATTCACTCGAAACATGACCAGAGTGACAAAATTTAGGGCGGGATAAACTTACTTTATGTGTTTTGTCACGTGACACAAGGATTTATTGCAACTCAATGTGAATTTATTTTGTTGTTCGTAATTCCATTTGTACTGATTTCAGAAATTATTATGTTCCGCATCGAAATTAGAGTTTAGAATAACTTGATAACATTTTTATTGTTAATGAAATAATTTAATGCTAATTTAACTGAGTATGAGTCATGTTTAATGTAGGTATATTAAATTTGTGAGTTTTATATATGTAGAATGTAAAATAAGTTTTTGCTTTGTTCTTAAAGCTACGAGCTCTCACTGAAACTAATGACCTCAAATTTATGTTATAATAACTAGACACATTCAACAAAAACATTATTTTAGATATTAAAGTTTCCTTGTCCAACAGTAGTAAAATAGTATCACTATTAAAATAATTCCGTCTTTACTATGTTGCATGAATTAATATCTATATATTTTCTAAATAAAAATAAATTAATGCTTAAAATCGTATTATGGTGGTACATAAATAAGGCTTTCTGATTATAAAAAGGAAGTAATGATTTATAGATTATATGGAAGTGTTATGTTCGGACAGTCAGTGACAGCAATTAAGGTTTGATTTTGTTATACAAACAACTTAAGGAGATACAGTTTACAAACTCATAAGGTTTGGGGAATAAAACCAGGAACCACTTCCTGTTTTTGATGAATCCGAAATTTTAATATATAAATATCTTTTATATTTGTTGTGAAAAATGTTTATCGTTTATTTGTTCTTTAAATTCGAAAAACCTCTCTGTTATAATCATATTAAAAAAAAGGAAGATAAGTATTTAAAATAAAGACCCCTAGCATTTGAGTTTTTAATAGCAGGTTTCAGAAAGTAACAATAGTTACATAATAGGAAAAATAAAAGAGAGAAATCTAACTCATGAACAAAGATGTAGATCTAGTTGGTGTACCTTGGGATTACCAAGCCCGTTTTCACTGAAAGTAGTTATGATCCAAATTTGAGGATATGATTAGCACACGACTATTTGTTATAGCTGTTATGTAAAGACTCAAAGTAAATAGGATAAAATACAAAGGGATATATAGATTCCTACATGGCCTAAGCTATTAAAGATCTGAAACGGCCCTTTGTTTGAACACCAATCTGCTTACTTTGCAAAACAAAAGCCTGTGCCTGGGGGTGGGGATATTTCAATTTAGGCTGGAATTCGTTTAGACCGTTGCTTTCCTTCATAGCTAATATTGTATACAAAATGTTGAATGTAATTGATAGTTTTATATTAGATTAAATGTAAGTAATATGCAATGTAAAGTTTATTGTTTATACAGTATTGGTAAACACTTTTTGTATTGTGTTTAAGCGTATTAAATTTAAAGCGAATAATTAAAATTACAGTTTTATTCAAAAGTTAATAATTCGGCGATGTTTTTTCCGTTGACAGGAAACATGAGAAATTTATTTATTTAGAAAAAAAACATGTAAATCATATTTTACCTAAATTAGCAAAAAAAAAAAATAATAATAATAATAAAAAATAAAAAAAAAAATAACAAAATACGTTATTACTTTTAATTTTTGTTTATTTGAAAGACAATTAAAAAAATAATAAAATGTTTGAGGGAAAAAAGAAATTTAGTCTTGATCTGCCATAGTAGAGATTAGTGAATTAGGCTTAAATTTCGTTTGTGCCGTTAAGTAAGATGTATAAACTAACTTTTGAATATCCTTATTTGAAAAAATGGACTTTGTTTTTAAATATCTTTGAAACAAAAATTTTGAAAAGTAGAAAGGTATTCATTAAAATTTTAAATGCTGTCTTTTATATAACACAATTTTTATTTTGCCTTTAGATCATAGTTAATTTAACATGTTAAAACGTTAAATTTAGATACTTAGAATTAATGTTAATTTGATTTTTGTTACAGGTAAACAAGTCACCCTGTTTTCACAAGTAGTCTTACCTGAATTTATAAAGGTAAAATAAATAAATACTACATAGATGTTTTTTTTGGAGCACTCTATATTGATAAACATTTGAGTAATGTATTATATTATACAACTAAACAAGTTTTGTAATACAATATTTTTTAACTGTAGAACTAACTTACTAAACTCCGTTGTAATTTAATTATTCCCCACTTACACTTAAATTTTTTAAGAATTGAAATATTTCACGGTATTTTTCCCAGTTGGAAGTGGATAATTTTTAAATAAATAATTTACTAATGTTAGAAAAACTATTATTATTTGCAAGTTAATTACATAGTTAATTAATACAGAATAATATATTGAAAGAAAGATATATTCAAAATAGTATTTGTATTTTGATAGATTACATAAAAATTTGTATCGCATCTCAACTGTTTGTTTTAGGGCTTTGCTTGACCAAGCCTCTTATTATGTTTAATAGTCTTCGTGTTCCGCGGAAATATTACGCCGCCAAATACTTACGGATGATTAATTACAGGTCTAAGGAAGAAATTCCTCTGTTCCCCATTTATCATGTCAGGAACTTCGTGATCAGGGATAGCGTTTTCTCGTTATATTTTGCGTTGTTAGAAATGAAGATGTAATTTACCGTAGGCTACCGAAATTGTTCTGCTCCAATTTGAATATGTAGTTAGTTGTAATGTTAGCTCTTACTTGTTTATAGTTAAAATATATTTCTTAATTTTATAGCTAAATAATTAATTTAGTTAAAGCATAGTATAAATTTATGTTTTTAAAATAAATATATAGTCAATTTAATAGCGAACATTTTGACACATACAGGCGTTATATTATACTTTTTATATTAACAAAAAAAATCATTAGACATTGCTCTACATTAGAATTGATCACCAAATGAATTAAAACACAATTTTCTACAAAACTACTTTATTTGTGTAATATCAAAAAGTTTCAAAGACCAAGTCATCTTCTCAGTTGTTAAATGCACAGAAACCCTATTGACTGAATTGTATTTAATTCATTTGGTGATTGCAGTATCTACAAAGGTAACTTTATAGAATTGAATTTGAAAAGGTACCTTTTATAAATCTAATACTTTTATTTGTGAGGTAATATTAGTAAATAAAGTTTGTTTTAAATTTTAATAAAGGTGGGGCATTTACTATCCTACCGATAAAAACCTGTACGACATAGTTTGATTTGCAAAATTGGCAAGCCTGACTATCAAAGATTATACAGACTACTCAATTTGTGATTTTTCAAAAGATTCTGTTGAAGCTAATCAAATAAAAGTGGATTCTCGTAACAAAGCTTCTATCTTTTTAATATCATTATTATTTCATAATATCAAACAGGCATTTTATGTAATACAAAGTTACTTGTTGATTTATATATGAATAAATAATTTTTATTCGTAGACCGACAGAAATTACGAAGAAAATGGATAAATTATTTTTTATAATTAATGAGAAAGTTTGTACTAATAGTAAAGAAATAAGGTTAAATTTAAGGCGAATTAAGTTTATAATTAAATTGATTGTTCAAACATACAATCAAACATTAATGAACAACTTTACGCAACAAACATTTTATTTGCATCATGGCGATGTTTTATAAACCATTGGCCTGGTACCTTTCTTTACTGCCCAAAGGTTGGTGAATGCGTAACAAAGGCAGATTACGACTTAGTCATTGACAAGCAATGGTTAGTAATGAAGCATGTGCTCTGTATTTTATACACAGCTACCACATTGTTGTTCATTTCAAGTAAACGATGCAAATGTTTAAAAGTAAACTAAATTACGACAGTTAAAAAGTCGAAGGCCGCCATCATGGTACATACCCACCCCCACCACACAATGGGATACAAATATTAAATTGTATTTGTAGATCAGGGGTCCTATATAGTAAGAACAGTAATTTCATAGGTTTTCTGAAGCTTGTAATTGCGTACATCACTACTTTCTTGATGTTAGATACGGCTCACCTGGCGTCTTCGAGAAGTATTTATGTAAAAGTCTCCACCTAGTTCACTTGTGTCAATGCCTCGAAGCTCTACTTATGTGTCTTTCGTATAGATGTTTCGTCTAAGCCTGATATAGTTACTATACGAATATCACTTTTTCTCGATTGGTCAGGGGGTCGTTATTACATGTTAGACAATAACTTTGGTATTTTTATCATCGTAGAGAGTGGGTAGCAGAACCAAAATCTTCAAATATTTGTCTAATTTAGTGTAATATAAGTTGAATAACACACGAGATATGAACAAAAAGCCGTTTATAATAACCACAATTTTGACAAATTAAATTATAATTTTCTGAGTTCTATATGTAGCCAGTTAGACAACTGAATAAAGATTTTTACTGGACGAAAATTCTCCAGATACGAAATTTGGTGGAAATTTAGTTTTTGGAGTTACTTCAATGAGGAAAAGGGGAAAAATGGGACAAATTCTCAAAAAAATTACTAAGGGCCATTTTGAATGAAAATTTAGTCAGTTACAACTTTTGTATTAAACGTTTTTGATATAATGCTTATTTTTTTAGATATTAAAAAAAAGTGTTTACTCCATTTTTTAAACACCCCAGGGAGGGGGGGCAAGCGGTGAACTGGAGTGTCCGATTTTTCCCTAATGAAGTAACCTCTTATTTAAGTAGGTTATGAAGTTATCAAAACTTAACTCTCCTCCAAATATCGTTTATGGATAATTTTTGTCCAGATTTTCACAAAATCTGCCTTTATTCGGTGGTCTAAGTATAGTACTATTTTACAAATTTCACGCCTCTATGTCAACTTTTGTTGCCGCTATTGTGTTTACATTCAGACAACGCTTTTTCGGTCTCCTGAGGCCATGAAATGTGAAGATCAGTCAAAACACTAGATCAAAACTGTTTGTGATTAACAAACGTACCCTATACATCGTATACTGGCTAAGTAATAATATTATATAGGCTACTTCTGTTAAACAGTAAAGAGTAGATCCTTTTCATCAAATTATTTCACTACATGTTTCGCCGTTATAGTCAGCATTATCAAGGAAGATATATATATATATATATATATATATATATATATATATATATATATATACGATTATCGCCATGGTGCAATAACATAGGTCACACACAATTTAAACTTTAAATTTGCAGTATTCGAAAAATGGCAAAATTCATACATTTCGTATGGTTTTCGGTAGATTGGCAAGAGATAAAAAAAAGAAAACTATTCCACTGAACGTAGGGTTGAACAACGATGTATCAAAACACAAATTTATTACATCACAAAACGTAATGTGGGGGTACTGTGGGAGGGTAAGATAGTTATTACGACTCCGTATAATATACACCACTATCAAAATATTTTTATTGGTTAGGTTTAGTATTATTCCATAAACTTTTGGTAAATTATTATTTACAACAATAAATATCTGGCCTGATGATGGTGCTCATCGCAGCGAAACGGAACTACCCTTGACTGTTTAATTGAGGAATTTAACATAATTATAAGTAATTAGAAAACTTAACAATGATTATTATTAAAAATAAACGTTTCCCATTTAGTTGTATTAATTCTTCTGAAAATATATTCCAAACTAAACTTTGTTAACGATGTAGATACTTGTTTTTATAGATTACTTTATCATTAATTTACTTCTCTTGTTTCTTCCACGAATGAAGTCACAACTCCATTAGGTTCATCGTTGACATACTCTATTACTTGATTCGTAACATGTGGCAAAATGTCACGTTTAGCGTGTTCTTAAAAAATAGTGTATCTCTCAGCATTATTTCTACTTGTGCTTCTGTGGTTTTTATTATAAATGAATGTTTTTAAATTATCACAAATACGTAGTATATAAAAAGTGATATAATGAGAAAACAAAAATCGTCATCTTGATTTTTGCAGATAAATCTATTTTGTGCATTCTAGACTTTACAAAAGTTGTTACAATGCATTTTTCAGAATTTGTATCCTTAACGCTTGGTTCATTTTTATTAATTTTTGCCATATTTGTGAATATATAAAAAATATATTTTGCATAACTTAAAACTTAGTATTATCCGACTAAAGACTAAACTTTATAATTTCGACTTTTTCAAAATCGGTTCCAACGATTGTAATCATATTTAGCTAATGTAACATCTAAGGATCCAAGCAAAACGTGTTAGTTGCATCTTCCCATAATGTCGCTTTGGGACTTATCTATCAAAACATTGAAATAAACCACGAGTGAGGTCTTAGATAATCGAATATCTCAGAATCGGTGTAACCTAATTCGATTACATTTTAGCATGTGTAAATATTTAAGACCTAACCTAATGTGGTATACACATTTTAACTTCATTATAGTCCACGAGTTATTAAATAAAATGCTAAAATGAATTTGATTTATTATTGGATTGTTAACCCCATCCCTTAAATACTACAATCTTTCCAGCTTAACTACGATTGGAGATGTTTTCATACATGTCAAGTTATTATTATTGAGTCGAGTCTTGAACGAGTTGATAATGCTTCATTTCTGAAAAAATACATGTTTTAATAAGATGTTGCCGGCACGAGCGTGAACAGTTTTTGATATATTAGCAGTTACAAGATTAAATAATCATCTTTATACATTGTTTAGTTGTATGATTTTGAGAATAGTAATATTGCGTATTAAATTGTGTTTGTTTACAAGGAAGGTGCTATACCGTATCTACGGTTAACAAACAAAGACCCTTGGTTTTTCATTTTGAAAACACAATATAGGTCAACCAAGCAACTTATATGGACTGTATCTCTGTTACGTGACGCAATGACGTGAGTTTTATTACAAGCTTCTTTGTACCAAAGGAAATTGTTTCTTAATTAAACAATTTATCTCATAGTGTTAATTTAGATTGATAGATAGTTTGACGGTGTAGATTCAGGGTAAATAATCAGAGATCCATGAACCTTAAGTATAATTTATATTTAGTTAAATAGTATAGAATATTATGAATGTAATAAATTTTAAGGAAATGTGTCATGTGGCTATCAATTCTTCAATTATTATCTACCTAATGATCATTTATAAGGCACTTTCCATTTTTAAGTACTTTCCAAACTATTTTAACGTAATTTAAATAAAAAACTCTGTGGGAAACTTATTCCTCAAAAACTTTGAAATTGTTAGTTGTATCCATTTGAAAGAACGTTGATGAAAATCAGTTTAGACTGCCTATTATTTTTAGCTGTAATTATACAAAATCTAATAAAATATTCCTGCCTCCAACTAAACCAAATTAGAGCAAATCAGATAAACTGGTCTGGAAATATGTCTTGGAAAATTTCACATACAAATACCATTTCAGATATTGTGTAAGGTGAATATTTTCTGTTATGATCCCATTGGACAATGACGCTTGACCATTTTGCTTCCCTGATGCTATCGCCCTAACAAAAATTGGGATTGTCTCTTTTAATTCAGTGCCATCAAGGTTGTATACATGCATCAATTGAAGATGACGACTTAGTAATTGAAACTGCTTTTTGTAACAAATAAAACGTGTTTTTCTTTTGGTGTTTCAAAATGTCAATATTTGTCACAAATGTCGTATAAATATTTTTCAATGGAGTACAATACCTTGTTTGCAACGTCATTGGGAAGTAAAATAAATCAAAATCGAATAAAATCTCTAGACAATTCTATATGAATTTCTCCTAATGTGCATGGTAGTAAGTATGAGAACGTTTGTGAAATGTTTGTTTCAATTTTATTTATTATTTTACAAGGATATGCTACATAGAAACCTAAAAATATATTATATTTTTTATAAACAGAATAAAAACAATATAATATGTAATAGACTGTTCCTATTTCATCGTTGAAATTGCTATTTAGATTAGATCCGAAACAATGGAGTTTTACAATTAACTTGCTTAGTTCGTTGGGGTTTTTGTCCTGCAGAGGAATAGTACAAATTATATCAATTAATGGAAATTAATAAACTAAAATTTACAAATCACTTTTTAGGGCAGGACTTGTTTCGTTATAAGTGATCGTTATGACTCAGAGGATAAGTCAGTTGGTATTAAAATGGGGCTATATAGTGCAGAAAAACATTTGTTAAAAAGTTACTTAAATCAAATTATCCTAATTTATACTACGCATAGATTTAAGATGGCTGACATTTGTCGTTAGATTAGGTTCAAACTTTGTTCAGTAAAAGAAGAAAATACTATTAGATGACACCACAATGCCATTGTTACCATCGTAAAACACGTTTTACTCAACAATTTCCTAAGACTCTGGGGACAAGGGATGAAATAACCCTGGTTCAAACTACATCGAAGTTCCTGGAGACATTTATTTATATCCTAAGCTTCTTTAACATGGGGAGGAAATATTTATTTCAAACTTAATTGATTGCGATATTACTTTTTGTTACATCATAATCTGTTACGAATTTGAAAACATTTGTAGAAACAGTCAGTTGTTGCAGACTGTCTTGTTACAGTACAGACATTGAAGTTTTCGTAAACTGTAAGAGAGAGTGGTAAAAACAGCAATGAAATAAAACTGCTGTATTCCTTTATTTTATAGCCCTAACAATATTTTTAATATGTGCAAGTAATAATTATACTTTTATCATACATTTATTTCAGATTTTTATCTTTAAAAAAAATAGATAAAATGGTTTGTTCACAATGTACCAATTGTCCCATTTCATACCACCCCTGATATAAACTGGGGTACTATATGGTACAAAATCTTTGGTACAAAAAGATTGTGGTAGACATTGGAAAATTTAAATTAAAAATAATAATGTAGTTTTCAATCTAAACTTATTTGTCAATATGAACAAACAATAAGTTTTAATGCATTTTTATATTTTGCCTGCAGCCTAGTTATACATAAAAGAACGATTGTTAACCTACTGCACAGGAATAATACTTGAAAAACATGAAATTTACACATGAACAAATTTACTATTTTATCAACTTATATTAGCCCAATAGTTAAACTCATGAGTAGGCCTACATAATCATATGAACCATAAATCAACATTTTAAAGACTTACTTATTAAGTCTAATGGAATTAGCTCACCAAAAAGTTAGTGTAAACAAATTACTTTATCAATAATTTGAATTAGCCTACATTATAAAATTAAAAATCGAATTGAAACTGTAGCTGTAGAGCAGCTATTTCACTTCCACCATAAATCATAAGTTTTGGTAACTTTGCTTTTTTTTCTTCAAACTGTAATGTATCAATGTCTTCGTTTTCAGAAAATATGAAATTATAGGTTGAACCTTTCATTAAAAAGGAAATTAAAAATTCACTTTATTGATGACGAATCTGTCCGACATTCCCCACAAAAAAAATGTTTTCATCTTTTTTGTTGCATACTTCACCAACATGGATTTCATCTCTTGATGGCTCAAAGTACCCATTTTCATTTTTATGCTCTGAGATATCAAGGTTATTTGAATCACCATCACATAAGTATTTTAAAGTCTTTATGCCCACTTTCTTTACTCTCACTTTTATTAGTAGATTTCGCTTTAAAAATAAAGTGGTTCCTTTTTTAGTATGAGTAGCCCTTGCGTTTAGGCCTACGTTTTTACTTTTCTCGTCGTTTTACCTTATTTTCTTTTAGCTTCTTTTGCTTCTATTTGACCTTTGACTGGTATATCCTTGAGACTAATGATTTACTTTTTTCTTGCCATTCCCAGTCTTGCTACGTTCATGAGCTTTAGCATGTGGTCGCACGTCATCTGCAATAGTCAATTTTGATCCTTCAATTTGGCCCATTTATGGTGTGGGGCAATAGTTCCCCCCCTCCAGAATCAATACAGATACAAAATATTAACACATTTATTACAGCTATTTTATACAATAGTAATCAGCAAAATTGAAAAAAGAAAAAAAAATCAAACAAAATAATCAACAAATCTACAATAGACGTAAAGTGTACATTGACCTGTACCATATTCTTAAATATATACACTTATGCCCAATCAAACTTACACACCTAAATATAAAACTAATATACATAGCTAATAACTATAACATTTGCTTATCTAAACTAAAAGTATAAAAACACATTTGCTCGAATATAAAATATAATATAGTTCAGAGAAAAAAAACCCATTACTCTGGAAGAGAAAAAAAAAAAAAAAACAAAAGAAAAGAAAGAAAAACATCTGGTTCCCCTAAAGGCATAGCCCGCTTTGGGGATAGCCACTCGTACATTTTGCGAAATAAAATACGACAGCAGTAAGACAAAATTAACCTAACAAGATATAGCTCCTAAAACAAAAAATATAATTTACAAAGAGTTTTCTTTACCTTTTTCCAAAAATAAATATTGGCGAGCACTCTACACAAATATTAACCATACACATTCACATGTTATTACTAATCAAGAGAGAAAAAAAAAAGAAAAAAATCTAAATCATAATAAAATTGACACATACTCCAAAACATTATGTAAGAGCAATAATACATAAGGGTCACTATACTATTCATTAACTATTAACTACATATATTAAAGTATTCAACCTCCTCCTGTTCAAAGAGTCAACTGCTCAATTTTCACACAAAAAAAAAAAAAATAAATAAAAAAAATAAAAATAAAATTGAATTTCCACATTTGATGTGGCCAGGCAGAACATAAAATAACCCCAGGAAACAAAAAGTCATCATAATGTAAGTTTTAAAAGGTTTTGGCATAGTTATATACTTAGTTTGACGTTTTAGGAAGAGAAGTATCATTTGGATTGCAAACTAAGGTACGTTTAAGTGTTGCTTTTTTATAAGAAGTTAGTGGAAATCTCTTTTTCAGACGTTTCCTAAAAGGTCTGACTGTAAAAAATAAACATAAAAAAAAAAAAAAAAAATTATGGATAAACTACCTTGATAATATTTGTGGCTGTAAATGCTTTTGGTAAACCATTAACAATTAAGTAAGAAATATCATATATGTTAATGGATATCCCAGTATGACTCATCGTCCAATTGTCAGCAGTTTGGTTATAATATGCTATAAAGACCTAAAACATGCTACATCTAAAGGTTTTATGCTATGAGTACAATGCGGTGGGTAAGTTTAAGATTTGTATGCTATTGTTTTTAAAGAACGTTAATACTAACTCATAATTGTCTAGTATCAATCAAACATTGTTTCAAGGGAACATCTGGCTTCCTTGATGAAGTGGTCTAAATATTGTTCAAATATTTCCCTTATCATTCATCCAGTAGGGTGGACTCACCCCTTGCACCTGGCGGAGAGCTTAATGTTTGTTAAAGGAAAACAAGGAAGGGTGAAACAAAGTGCCATTGTCACATATTGTCACACACATAGTAATTAATGTAGCACATTCGCCAAACGTCACTTTTCCTACTTGTTCTTGTTGAGTTTGAGGTAGTATTTTTGAGACATAGTAGTACCACTCTCATCGCAGACTTGGCGGGAATGAGTTTTTATCGATAACGTCTTTTAAATGTTTATAAAACAATGAAACACTATGTTTGTTAAAACTAGTGGCTCTATTCAGACTCTTTGCTTCTGGGTTTCTCTGAGACAGTCAAGGATGTCGGCTTTGATCTACGCCCCTTAACAACTGCCTTTACAGCATCTCCCATTTCCAAACACCATTCTAGTTTCAACATTTTGCTTCATTTTCAACATGTTCCGTGAATTTATATCGAGGTATTTTAGGAATTTCCTCTGAAGAAGGACGAAGGAAAAACATTTAGACTAGGTCTATAGAGAACATATTTAGATGCCGTTAGTTTATGTAATTTAGTACCAAATGTTCTTAACATAAAGTAATTAAATCACAACCATACTATTGATGATATTAAATTAAAACTGAGATAATGTAATGATTCTAAAATGTAGATCGAGCAGTAGGTTTGATTATGAAAGTTCAACTACATAAGGTCTAAACTAGAGTCTACTGCACTGGGAAAAGTCTCACTATGTATATACCGTGGCCCACCTTATACCACTCTCCCCTACACTCGTTGCAAGCTTGTCCAACATAGCTGTGCAGACGATAATGCTTGTCGAAGAAAAACAGCCCTTTTAATGCTCGTCCAATAGCTGTACGAACGATGTAGTTCTCCAAATTGCACACATGTTGTTGTCTAGTTTAATTGTTAGATGTAACAAAGCTGTACTGACTAGTTGAGTTGGTGTGGCTTCTAGAAGTTGCACAGTCTTTGAAAATCTGTACAACCGCTGTAGAATCACTAGAAGCCTTATCAGTTGTTGCTGTAGTCTGCAACCACCCTTTTTATTGGCAGACCAATCAGTAAAGAAGGATGATGAAATTGAAATTTCGTCGAGTTCAAATCTAAGATAACTGATTTTGTTGTTACTATAATCATTTATGTTTTAAGCCACGTATTAATTATTACGACACAAGTTTCCCTTGTTAATTATTAGAGCTTATAGTTCGGTTTGTATGTATTAGTGCGTGTGTGAGAACATTTGTGCAATGATTGTATCAATCTTTGTGTACTTTACATGATTATAGTACATATAATTTTTGTCACAATTATACGACCTTATAACCTTTACTCATAGTGTAAACATTAACGTGTTATTATATAAGTACCGATTTGGGAATCCAGTCAATATCTCCCATTTATTTACTTAAGATAGCTGACGTGCATATCCAAATATTTTAGATTATTTCTAACTACAATTACAAATAAATTTGATTTCGTTTTACTTTCTCACAAATAAGAGAACGTAGTAATGGTTTTAATGATGGGTAAAACAAATCCCCGTCATATTTTTTGGCAGATATATCGTTGTGAGGTTCTCTTAATCCAAAAAGTGGTTTTTGGAATGACGTCTGTCGATCAACTGGCACATAACCCAAAACTAGTGAAATCAAATTAATCAGATCGTATTTTGACCATATCTTCGGCTCTTACGAGTTAGATCAAATTTTGCTCAAGTGTTATTAGGACCCAATAACCGTATTCATAGCCATCATCTGACGGTTTGTGAGTTATCGGTAAAAGCGAAAATCTTCTACAGGCTGTTATGAAAAACATAATTTCTCAAAATTTATTTTTATCTAATTCGTTCAAATTTTCACAGGTTATTAGACAAACTCGTGTGAAGGTAAAAAATATTTCGGTTCAGTTATAAGTTGGCAAAAATAAAACAACAATTGGTGTTATTTTAGAAGCTCGATTTTAATAAAATATTTTCTAAAAATACGGTTTTCAGTAACAATGAGACTTACTTATCAGAAGTATTGTTATCACAGCCATCGTTGTGGTAAAACGTATTCATTGATCATTCTTCCTAAAACTATATTTTCTTGAGTGGTTTAAATTGATATAATACATTGTCCATTGCAGAAATGAGACGAAATGTTGTAGATGTAGAAAAGAGAGAGTGAGAGGATATAGAAGCTGATTGAATTTGGTCGCAATCAGATGAGAATTTCCATTAGAAAAGCCTAAGGGGGTGGGGGACACTTAATTTATTCAGGATCACGAAAGATCTGCCGTAAATAATCGCCTAAGCTGGAACTATTTCTAATCAGAAAAGTGTATTGAGTAATATATGTATTGTTTTTCTACGTATATTATTTAAAATGTTGTTTATTTATGTTTAAAATATTGGACACAATATAATATTGCTAGAACTAAAATATCTTCAGATCAGAGCACGTTTTCATTTAAATTGTCACTGCGATAGTCCTCTCCTTACTTTCAGTTGGTTTCATTTTGTAAACAGTTCGTATGGACAGTGTCTTTCTTATTTTGAATATTATATACGCCATATTAAATCGTTAGCATCAAAGAATTTATAATCAGACTTTGGAATTTAATAGATTACCTTGAAGCTTAAACATAGAATGACAAACGATAGCATGTGAATTAACTGATCTCATAATGCTTCAAGATTATAATATTTTACTTATCTTCTACCACTGTAAAATTATCATAACACCCTAACCTAATATAACCTATAATAGGTTTTATTAGTTTAAAGATTAACATATTCTAATTACTCTTCTACTAGTTTGAATGTTAACCAATTCCAAATATTAACTTGTAATAAAACTCTTCACATCAACGTCCTTACTGAATAATTTAATTAATCTTTGCAACCGCTGTTACTTGCTGCTGGAAATCGTCTTATGTTTATTTTTGCTAAGCATTTTATAGTGTTATTTCATCAATTTTATTAGATCCCCCACTCGTTCAATTTCTCTATTGATGATCATCAATCGGTTTAGATTCACGTTAAAAAAAATCGTTGATAGACTTCTGAAATACATGGAGGAAAAACGCTTTCCTTTATTGTTTCTACGTCAATATAATACAAAAATGCTATATGATACGTTAATATTTAAGTATGGATCATACACATTCCAGCATTTGAATTGTATTTAGTTAAATAGAATAAAACTCGAATACAAGATCTCACAAAAATTAAGTTTACTTAATGAAACGCGTTTCAACGACAAAGTCGCCATCCTCAGTGATACATGAGCTACAATAACTAAGCTATAACTCAATTATAGTTTATATATAGTTATTATAGCTCATGCATCACTGAGAATGGGGATTTCGTCGTTGAAACCCGTTTCATTAAGTAAACGTAATTTTTGTGAGATCTTGTTTTCGAGTTTTATTCTATCTATTATTATATCACAAGTCAAGCTTCATATTTATTTATGTGTAGTTGTTAATATGACAGTCTATTTCTTCATACCGATCTAACATAATATGGTGTTGGGATTGCATGACATTCATGCAATCTATATTACTTACTTGAGAAACATGTTACTTTAAAAAAAAGGAATCATAGAATTTGATTTGTCTATAATGATACTAAAATAATAATATTAAAATGAACAACCTGTGTCGACCATGATATTTGTGTGCAATTATCGGTTGTGCTGCTGAATTTCATTCTATTGTATCCCTCACCTCGAAATCATCCCATGGCCGACATCATGTTTACAAAATAATATAAAAAGTAAGTTAATAAGTCCGAAGATTAATTTTTCTTCATATATTTAACAAATATTTTGAATTGACTGGAGAAGATCGTTTAGCCTAGGCTTTCGTCGCTTTTTAGCAAGCTTTTTGTTTAATTTCACTAAATTTAGTATATATATTGACTTTTGCTTTGGTTCTGACAAGCTCTTTAGGAACATAAAATCGGAACGTTGGTAGTTGTTTTTTTTGTGTGTGTATTTTTTGCATAAAAAATAGTGATTTTGGTCTTTAGTTATTAAAGGAGAAGACAAAAACGAGAATTTAGAGCCTATATACAGTTTTATAGTTAGAAATCTAAGTGGTATTAAATAAACTCTGCAAAAAATGCACAAAGAAACCACAAACACAACTCTAAACCTCAGAAAAAATTTTTGTCACTAGAAATATTGCTCAATATATAATTTGAATTTAATCTTGCTTTGCATGTTCCTCAGCGTAAATTGTATGTTATTAAAATCGAGTGTTTAATGAGGGCACTCAATAATATTATTAAAAATTTTTATTTTTTATTTTTTTTTACAATTCCTGGACAGTAATATTTTCCTTGGGATTTTGAAGGATTTTCCACACAAGTTTTTGAATTTCACTTCACATTTAATCAAAATTTTAATTAAAATCGTAGTGTTAAGTTCCAGAAATTACTCCTAAAAAAATAGATTCATTGCTGATTTTTAATTTTTTTATCAATATTTTCGCTAACAGGAATTTTTATTTTGGTCCTTATTACACAAAAAAGTTGTTTGAGATGATTTTGATAATATCTATTTTTTATATTTATCTTACTCAAACTCCAAATACTGAGTTATAATATATATTTTTTAAAGTTTCAAGATGTGGCGAATAATATGTCTGCGTAACAAATTTAATTAACATAGATCCATGCATGTGGGCTGAAAAATGGCCATCTTCAGTGAACTAATTATTAGTTTAGTTATTTTAGCTCGTAAATACTGAAAATGGCGACTTTGACGTTGATACGCGTTCCAATAAATTAACGTACTATATGTGAAAATTTGTCTTGAAATTTTATTTGATTATTATTGGTAGAATTCAATATACTAATTTAAAAGTCGAGTTATAATTTATTAAAAAAAAAAAAATTCTGGTACGATTATGGAAGTTATTTGGTACACATTGACCTCTTGAACCTTGTTTAATATATAAATTTGATGTTTGTTGTAAAATGTCCGTCAAAACCTTTGTAAGTATAAAATATACGTATATACTGAAGAACAAAGAGACTTGTCGAAGGAGTTTCCTTTCATCTTTGAATTTAGACATTCCTTGTGTTTTATTACTTTCTCTGTGCTGAGACAGCTGGAAATAGACGGCGATCATACTGTCGACTGACTAAAATGATGTTATTTTTTAAATTATTTGTCATTCATATTTAAAATTATTGATTAGAAGTTTGTGTAAATTAATTAGAATTGCAAATACAAAATAATTTATTTATACATTGATAAAACAACATAGTACCTTACTAGCCCATTATACAATGTATCAGAAGTTAGTAGATATTCTAAACATATCGTTTAAAAGTTGAGTTTCTGTAGGATTGTTGTTGGATCAAGGTATGTTTAAAACAGGTGTTACACGACATGGTTCGTAGTTGTGTATACGTTAAAAATTCTCCATCCACTTGTGTAGTGACTACATTCGAAGTTATACATATGTTAAAGAACAACAAATCGCTTGTATCACTGACTCACTTTTATCGGTTCTTGTAACTATACTAATATCACAATTTCTTGGGAGGTTAGGTTTAAAAATTGCATTTTGACAATAACTTTGCTATCATTGTTAAGAGGGAGGGAACACGCAGAATTAAAATTATAATTTTTTATTTCGTGTTGAATAACACGAAATATGTTCAAAAAACTATTTTAAATGGTTGCCATTTATATATTTTCAATTCGATTGTTTGTTCTTTAATAGGGTTTTATATGAGAATACTACTGCCCCTTATACCTATTGCTATATATAGGCCTACCCTATTCTATTCCTTTGTACATGGACAATAACATACACTCACACACACGCAGATATAAATTGATGGTTTCTTTGGAAAGTCACTAAATTTGGTCAAGACCTACTTGTAGGGGTTCCCCCTCCAAACTTAGGAAATAAATGTGTTCATTGTAGGTTGTAACATTGATCACTTAACCAAACTAGGTTAATCTCATTGCAGTCTCCCGCAAACAATTTCGGAAACCATGTTAACCTATACTAGAAACTTTTAAGTTTTTGTACATGTTTGATCTTTAAACCAAATTGATTTATATCATTTGGGGTCACCTTCCCAAAAAAACTTTTGAGAATAAACATGGTAAATATGTAATAGTTGAACATATGGGTTATTCAAATTTTTAAATTCCAGAAGAAAAAGGTTAATGTGTAGAAGCAATTTTTGACTTTGAAAAAATTACTGGGTTTAAGCTTCATTTAGGCCTTTTGTCTATATGAAATATAAATTCAATGAGGCCGTTTAAAATATTAGAATATACAAGTTTATAGCTTTCATTTAGTCCCATTTTTATGTACAACCTACTTTTGGGTTTAAAGAATATACACTTTACTTTTCCTTATAATCGTTAATATACTTTTTAAATATTAACCAAGGGCCATACTTTCTCTTTACACAATTTCAGTTTAACTACATTTTTTATTTGATGCAAAGGTTTAGTCAATATACCTTTATTGATGCCTATATTAGTTCATGACTCTTCCATTAGCATATGTCCATTGTTTTTTGGTTTAAACTGAAATAAAATGTGTTGACTTTGGACGCTCTTTTAAGTGTACAGTTATTGGATAAACATTTTAATACTTAATTACGAATTGAGGCCAAAGTATACGTTTTTAAGACTTTATCAAAGGACATTAATTGTTTAATTCTATGTATTAGTTATTGTAGATAAAAATAAAATGAAAATAAATATTTTGAAAATTTAAAAACCATTTAACATACAATTTGAATGTTTAACATTGTATAAAATCCGAGACATATGTTTAGACAGTGAAAAGAAGCTGTTAGAAATTTCATGGAGAAAAACATACTATCATTTTAGACGAGAGGTTTGAATACTTTTATGTTATTTATATCGTTTTATCTAGTTACAGTTCCGTATAGAATATCTGTGTCATAAGATGTACAATATGCAGTTTTGACTTTTATTATTATTTCACTAGTCTAGCAAGTCTTAAAACACTCTTTAATAATATTAGAGTACTTACACTGTTGAATTTAAGGCAATATTTGAACCAAGATATATGTTTTAGAGTCTAGAACCCTCCAAAAATTGAGAAAGAATATTATTATTTTACTTTCTTAACTCACCCTGTATTTCGTCGTATAGGCAAAGCATTTATACTACCGAGTAATGCGGGTAACCTATGTAGCAGGGACCTAATAGTGAGAAAGAATAATATTTGTTTTTTATTATGAACATATTAAACTATTTTGTAACGTTGTTACTCCAATTAGATAATGTAAAGGTTAAACGTGCTTTCACCTGGGTTTAAATACATTTTTTTACATACTTTAACAATATACAGTCACAACTAGATAAGTGTAACCACTAAGTGGAACTGTTGAGATGGGGTTTTTTCACTTTAATCGGTTTGCAATATGGTTTACAGCAGACAAACATCTTGATAAAAATTAGGAATATTCAAATTTTAATCTACTGTATACCTGACCAAATAATCCATTATAGTAATGCAATATACACGGATAGTTAAAGCTTTTTAATAAACTGTATATCGTTCAACAAAAAGCATCCGTGAGATTTCTAACCAAACAATTGTATGTACAAAAAATTAATATATTATCTCTAATATTTATCAAAATGATTAACACCTACACAGATAGTCACTTTTTTGAAGTTGCACTGTCAAAAAATATCAAACATGGGTTTGGCAAAGTTAAACACTTAAACTCTACTACTAATCTACTGTACACTTTACCACGGACATTTGCGCTTGTCAAAAAATAAGAAGGGCTTTATCTAATATACGTGGTTATCAAAATGGTAGATTTTCACTTATACAGATTGTATAAATGAATAATTATAGTTAAAAAATTGACTACTTTCGATTTTACTCAATCTTACAATCACTCAAGATACAATCAAGGTGGTTGATTACGAATGTGAAAAGAAACCATCATTCTGTGTGTGTTGAGACGGCTTGGGAAAAGCCAAAAGTCTCAAGCCAATTTAAAACATTTTAAATTCCCGCGATAAAGCCATGTAGATGGGAGACGAGGAGGGACGATGACGTCACGGCAACAGGTGTTGAACACTGCATGTTGGATCGTGTACAGTCGCTCTGTCTTGTTTCTTATTTTATTAAAATACTAAATTATTAAAATAAATTAATGTTCAGTAGAATCAACCGATTAATAATATCGAAGAATAAATTTAAAAGCAATTAAAACAAAAAAGTTATTCAAGTTTTTATAGGGGCTCAAAAACCTAAAATTTGGAAAAAACTTAAATTCAAAATTCAAAAAACGTAGAGTCATAACTCAAAGGGGAACTAATAATAATCATATATAAGATATATGAATTAATAATAATGAACAGGTGAAAATGGACTTAGAAAGTCATTCTTGGGGAGTTTTTTGGAATTTTTAAGTTGAAGGGGGGATTATTTAAAAAATAATAATAAGTACTATTGAAGAGACCACAATAGGGCACAATAATACGTACTTAGAATCAAATTTGAGAATAAAATAAGGGAGATATAATAATTACAAAACGTAAAACTTCAAAGCCCAAAAGCGGTTAAATTAAACGTTAAAGGGGTAAAGTGACAGGGTAATTATAGATATCTAGTATGTAAAACATCAAAGCAGAAGTAATAATATATAATGGGGGGGTTTTTATGAACATAAACTCATACGAGGCAAACTTTAGGACTTCAAGGACACATAACTCAAAAACCAAACGAGTTATGGGAAAAGTACAAACATAGTTTTTCGTCGTAGTAGAAGAGGAACAAGATTTCGTCAAAAGAATTTTGAGAAAGGACTTATCTCAAAATTTGGAAAGAAGAAAAATCGAATTTCGGGAAAAGGGCGATAACTCGCGAACGAAGCGCAGTAGAGCGATGAATCAAGTTCCACAAGACCCACAAGATGGATAGGAAGAAGAATCCGAAAGGAACTTTAAAATCGGTTCGAGCGTTCGAAAGTTATAGCGAGTTGAACGAAAAAACGAACAAAGTAGAGATTTTCATGCAAAAACATGAAAAGTGGCGTGCGCATCCTCAGCAGGAATCCAAAGTTTAAAACATCATATTGCCAACTTGGATCACAGATAACGTTGAAGAAAAAATACAATAAATTATTAATTAAAAGGTGTTTTAATTAATAATAAAGGAAGAAAACTATTCATTAGTCAAAAAATATGACTAATAAAATATATAGTGTAAATATTTCAGACCAAAAGGGCCTGAAAACACATAATATATGGAAAATACCTTTTTCCCTAAAAGGGAGGAAAATTGGCTCCAGAAAAGTGGATTAATTCCCACTGACAGGGAGACCGTAATTTGTCGTTCGAAAGAAGGACACTTTTGATTTGGAATCGACGCGAATAGGACGTTTCTTCTGCAACCGACTCTGAGCTGAGAGGAAGATTCAACTGTCACTCTACTTAACTGGACTTAGAATAATTTCAACTTTAATCGATCTTCAAGGCAACTTAGAAGAATTCGAGACCAGCATTCAACTACATAGCAGCTTACAGACTCTGGATCGAAAACATCATATCAACATCATCCTAATTATACAACAATATCCAAATCCAACTAGAACTTCTAATAAAGTGTGAAGGTATCTTATACTTAAGGAATAATTCGCAAATATTAACTTCATTTCAAATATAACGTCATTAGGGGAATTATTAAAAATTAAATTCA
Organism: Aphrophora alni; assembly: GCA_963513935.1. NCBI lineage: Eukaryota > Metazoa > Arthropoda > Insecta > Hemiptera > Aphrophoridae > Aphrophora > Aphrophora alni. Next base: position 129,182,799 of record OY740767.1, read on the forward strand.
TTTTTAAACCTCTGCTTTGGTGTTGAAAATAATTAATAATTTAAATACGACTTTTTCAGTACAGGAAAAACTGTTTGTGGTTCTGTCTGAAAAGTCAAGCGTTTTTATTTTGTTTAAGATATAGAAAATATTACATTGATAAATTTTGTCAAATAAATAAATAGTTGTGTTGTTGTTTAATCAAATTGTTTGGTGTTATTAAAAAAGTTTATAAAGTTAACATTTTTTCTGTGCAAAAGAGAAAGGAATACATAAATAATTCATTTCTAAATTTTGTTGTGTTTTCAATATATATCCATTCTGTATATGTTATTAACCTTGTTTAAACATAAATCTTATATATGTGCTCTGGTAATATAATTTGAAAATTTTAAGAGTTATTATCAGAACTTAAGAGCCGATTTCTCCCAAAAGGCACGACCTTGGAGAGAGAGAGTGTTAATCTTAAAAAAATTGAGCATTGAGATAAAATTCAGGGAATTTTGCGTAAATTAAAAGTCAGTAAGTTTATGAGGACAAGCTCATACTTACTAGAGCCAAGAGTTGCAAAATCTTTGATTCAAAAAAGTAAAAGTGAGCATTTTGGCCTTGCCCGCGCTTGCTCTGAGAAGAAAGGTGGTTCGCCCAGTCGGTGGTGATCGTACAGCGAGTTTAAGAGTTCGTGATAAATAGTGTTCCAAAAAGGGAACAAAGAATCTTAAATTCGTGAAGACAGAACAGAGTGGTTAGTGGTAAGTGTAGCGCAAAAAGAGGCGCGAGAACCCACGACCCCGAGCCGGAGCGCGGCAAGTGGCGTTCCAACGTGGGGCACGAAGAACCCTACGATCGCGAGAAGAAGCGCGGCAGTGTGTGTGTGTGTGTGTGTGTGTGGGTGTGTGTGTGTGTGTGTGTGTGTGTGTGTGTGTGTGTGTGTTATTGTCCATGTACTATTACATCATATACAGCATACACTCTCACACACAGACAGGAAGATAGAATAGAATTCTCGTGCTTACATTACTTTTTGTGGCACATGAAAACGACAACGGACAGACGCAAGTCGAAAATAAATTTGTTGTTTTCTTGATTCCACGAAACGTGTAAATCAGTCAAAAATCGGAGGTTCAAATTATTGCGTACCCTAAACTTAACCTTTATACATAGTCCTATGATAAAGTGAAAAGAGAAAGGATGGAACTTAGCAGTAGGGAGATATAGTGACTGGGCAATGCAATACTGGCAGACTGGATTGTAGCTTGATATCTGAGAAGTCCTAATCTGAGACTCAATGTGTTGGTTGAACACTTGTAGTTTTGTGGGTCAGGTTCAGAATGCGCTAGTGTTGGAAGAGCCAGAGCACGGAATACGGCTTGCTGTCTTGAAGTTACCACACTTAGGCTGTTAAATGGTGGCACAAGGCTCTCTAATTTCTGAACTGTAAACAATACAGTGGAGATGAGCGATCTAATTCTGTAGACAAAAACTGCAAATTCGTGACTGTAATATTGTGAAACTAATTATAATATCTTTTAATGAATGATCTTTTCATTATGTTGATCGTTATTTTAAAGAATTTTCAATAAACAGTTTTATCTCTTGGTTCTTTGTAGTTTTAATTAAAATTTCCAAATTGTACCCTATGCGTTTTGTTAGTAAAGAATTGCAGCTTCAAGGTTTTTGTGAAATTAGCTAAACATTTTTTTTTGTGGAGTTGGCTATATTTTTTCAGAAGGACAGAGGGCAGTTCAGTAGAGTTAGTGAATACATACAATTCACGTGGATAAATAATAAATAGCTATGTTATTGTTTAATTTTATCAGGAATTATCAAAGGTTTAGAAGCGAACAATGCATTTTAAGCGATACTCTAAAAGGAGTCAATTTTAGCGGCGTAAATTAATATGTGAAACTTTCTGAGCAGGATAGAGTTATTACAATGTGAAACAATATTAAGGAGGTCTTGCAAAAGTTTTTATTGGGTAATTGTTTTTATTCTGTGGTTGACTACATGAGCATATGGTTTGCTACAAATAATTTAAACACGTTTTATTAATAGGCAGTTGCTACTCTAGTCAGGTTTACTAAGAAATTTAAAAAAGAAGAAAAATAACAAGTTTAGTTACTAAGCTGCTTAATTAAACTTAAGCCCATCAAGAAGACGCAAACTTTAACTTAAACTAAAGTTAAAACGGAAGACCGTAATTAGATGCGGTTTGATTCAAAAGAAAACTACAACATCCGGCCACGATCTATTTTTCTTTATTGTAATTCGAGTTTATATATATTTTATTACTTTAAATCGTCTGTAAACAAATTTAGGCTTTTAAACCTGTTTTCAGCCAAGTTACAAAATCTAAGGTCTTTTAAACAAATTTGTGTCAAACGGAGTTATTTGACATTAGTCGAAATAAGGAATTTAGTAGATTCTCTCAGCCTAATTCTAAGTTAAAGAATATTTCATAGTTCGATTTAGTTTTCATCTTTTTTTTTTTTTTTTATGAGAGGGGTATTATTATAGTTTATTAAAGTTTTTTAAGAATTAAAAAAATATATATTTGTATATAAAATAAAAATAAAATAATGTAAAAAAGAAAAAAAAACAGCAAGAATAAATGTAGAGAAAATAAATTGATCAACCCAAAGACAACGCCTCTCTCGAATCAACATAGTTGTTTATTTAAAACATTTATAGTTTCGTATAGTTTTTGTTTAAGCTTTTGCACTTCCGCTTTATTGGAAAAAAAACCACTTAATTTAAGCTGCGTAAAGACTATATACGAGAAACAGGTAGCTACACCATGTAGGCTACGAGACGGCAAATGGAACCCTTTCCGCCCAGCAAAGATTAAAGTATAATTGTATATTTCAACAGGAATTGTGTAAGGGTTTAAAAACCATTGAACTTTTCCTGTAATTTTAATGTTTTCTTTGAGTTCCTTTGTTTTAATTAATTTATTATTATAACTTTTTGTAGAAGTCTATTTGTAATTTTTTTTTTTTTTTTTTTTTTTTGTATGCTCAATATACAGTAGATCTATGATATTTTTAGTTTAGTTGTAAGGTGTATCATATAAAATTAAGGCCTCTTGTTATACAAATTTTGTTTTTGTCTAACAGCAAATAATGACATAATACAATGTGGGGCAAAAGTCAGTTAACCGCTGCAGGCAGATAAGGGACGTTGTTTATCTCTCAGTGTCGCTTCTTATCTAATCTAAGGTGTAGTCAAGGTTTGTTCTTTGTTTAGTCAGTCCGTGACTACACTGGTGACAGTGAAGACAAGTTGGCGAGTGTATTGCTCATTTTATTCACTTCTATATATCAGTGTTTACAGTCGTGAATCGTAAACTTTCTCTAGATCAACGAGTTTTTCTTTTGAAAAAGTGGTGGTAGTTTGATCGTAATTCTATCGATGTTGATGTAGCATTCGAACAACAGTTTCCTGGATCTCAACCTCCTAATCGGCATGCAAATTATAAATTTAAAAGTTTAGAACATTTAAAAGAGTACATTTTGATGCTTTATTCCCAACACAATTATGCAAGAAAATGTGCAAATCAGTGGTGAAAAGGTGCCAAAAGTGTATATACAATGAAGATAGCCACTTTGAGCAGTTTCTCTAACAGGTAAATTAAAATAATACTGTTATAGTTATGTAAAATAAAAGTTATACTAAAACTACATTTTCGGTTAACTGACTTTGTTAACACTCTGTATAGTAACAAGTAGAAATATCAATATAAAAACTTTTAATTTTTTTTTTACTAAAATCTTACTGTTCTTTCTCCATGTTGGATTTGAAGGCCGTTTGTAGTCTCTAACCATACTCCTACAAACATGTCTATAATATGAAACTGAACAGTTAATTATTAATTCCATCTTTAAAAAAAATGCGTCATCATTAAATAATACATTGCGTCTATTGTTTTGAAACCAGTAACATTTTATACATAGTCCTGGATCACCAGGTACTAATATTGAACCTTCTGTAAGCGTTTAGAGTAGAGATTTTTTTAACGAAATATTTGCCATACATTACAACGTGACAATCCTGTGCGTTTATAAATGTTTCTCAAATTAGACACGGGCTAATTTGAATTTGTCGAATCTATTTTAAATATCTTATTCGTCAATACGACGTTGTTTTTGGCGTTCAACACATTACGAACATGATGGAAGAGAAATTATTTGTGCGAAAGCATTGAAATACTGATAACGAAAAATTTTACGATTTTGGAATCTTTCTTCATAATCACTTTGTGCAACGTATTTCCATTGCAATATTCGTAAATTGAAAATTATATCCTCATACTCTTCATTTCATAACTGGAATTGTTATTTTTAGAAGTTTTTTTCCGAAGATGGGGGGGGGGGGAATGCGCATCCGCACCATCAGTGGCCCAGCGAGACCGACTGGTGTGTGGGGCTGTACCACCTGTACGACCCACTAAAACCCTTCCTCTTTTATCTAAACCTCGTTGATATTTTCATCCTGGACCCGCTTTAGCATTACTCAAGATGGTTGTTCTTCGTCAGATAGGTGTTTGCTCTGTTCTGCTAATGCTGCTAATGCTGTCGTCGACCAAACCGTTCTATTTCTTCGTCCGTAAAATCGTCTCCACATACTTAGCTACGGCGTCCCAGTTATCCTCCTTCTTAAGCATAAGCTCTACCGTGTTTTTCCGGGGTGAATTCTCCGATATTTTCTCTCAGTACTCCTCTTTGTAGGCTCCATTGGCTGCATATGAACAATGTGTGTTCTGCATTGTCTACTGCTTGTCCACAAGCGAGACACATAGGGCTTTCTACTTTTCCTTGTTTGAACAGGTAGGTTAGGTTAGGAAGTAACCGTGTCCAGACAGCAGTTGGGTCAGATAATAGTTGACCTCCCCATGACTTCTCTCTATCCAACCTTTCACATTATTTTTAGAAGTAATAGGCTTAAACATATAACCATTGTATGAGCTGCTTATGAAATTATTTAAATACAATAGACGAATTTCAATTGTTGATCAGACAATTTGATTTTTTAATTACAAAGTGTGATTCAATGATTAAGTTTTTAATTATATGATTCCCCTACAACGTATAGTTCATATTAACCATAACTTGATAATCGAAAGTTTACAAAGGTCAATTGGGTTAATTATGGTTGCAATAAGACAAAGTAAGTTACAACTGTTGAATTAATTAAGGTTAGTAACAATTTGGTTTCACTGGTATGAGGAGTCCTGATAATAAAATACAAAGAATCTTTATCGAATTATTTGTTTTTGTTTATCGTCGAAATGATTTAGAGCAAAGGTTAAAAAATCACAAAAACCTGTTGCTTATGTTATTATTATAGTTACCAACAGAACGTGTTTTCTTTTTATACAGAAAAAAAATATGGATGTTTGTATAAAACGTGGAATATGAAAATTTAGTGATACGACTGCATGCATGGCTTAACATAATATCCAAATAAATTGTGTTAATGTGGAAACCAAAGTACGTTCTTGAGTAAGGCAGATAATATTACACTTGTAAATTTATACATGTTTAACGTAAATTCAAATTAAATCTCATTACATCGCTTTAACGGTCTCAAGGCATTATATGGTGTCTTTATAGCATCGTTTAAGATTTGTTTGATTTTGTAGTTGTTTAGAATAATGAAGCATGTTTTGCTGGTCCTTCATTGTTATTAAAGTTTAAATCATAGTCTTTTAATTTGGATAATTGCTGTTTATTTAATTAGATGAAATTTTAATATTTGAAACTAGTTGATTAAGTAATCTTCAAGACGACATTGGCAATAGTTAACAAAATGATGATCATTAATTTTCATGGCTTAAAAGTGATTCGATGTTGTATTGTTAGAAAACAATTGGAGCTAGTTATTATCTAAACTTGGCCATTAATAGTCAAATTATGGTGATACATCAACCAAAGAAACGTAGTTTAGCAGACATAGGATCCTTACGGGCTCTCACGCTAAGCATTTATTATTATTTTGTAATGATTGACCACACTTTTGTATTATATAATATATGTATTATTTGTTTGAATTATTTACTTAATGTTGTGGTGTTTGTGAAAGTATGAGATTATTCTAATAAATTTCCATTGGAGACTGATGTACGTCAGGTGAACATTTGCCCTTTCATTAAATCTTTGCACAATGTAATAAGGAGGAAAAATAAGAAAATAGAAAGTCTTTCAATTTTTCTACTGAAGTTCTTATTTAATTTTATTAAGACGGAAGGAGGTCAACAAAAAGTTTAATAGGTCAAACAATACAATTTAAAAGGTGAATATCAAAAACATGAAAAAGGAGGAACGAGATCAAACAAAAGATGAAATCCATTCTTGAAACGTATTGTTCTGTAATGTTTTGACTTTAAGCCAAGAACTTCCGCTAATTGTGGGATATAATAAATTAGTTTTAAAAAAAAATCATTCTTAAGTTCCGAAACAAATTATTATTATTATTTTTTTTTTTAAATAAGTTCTAATAATGAAATATCCAACTTTAAAATTTTGACTTACAAAACGTAGATAACTAATTATTTTTAAAGAGCATCTGCTCAGGCTTACAAATAGCAAATGTTGTGAACGTCTAAAATAAAAAAAATAAAAAACTTTATTTATGAATATAATGATAAAATAAAGGATTTATACTCGGATACAAGAAGCCCTCTTCTTCATTTCTAAAATGGTTTTCGTAAGATTCAAATGTTTTTGGTCTATGTGTCTACCGAGTGCTGAATTTAGGTTCAGAAAAGCATTTTAAGGGTGATATTTTCCATCGCGTCAAACAGATGAACCATTGTTTTTAATAATTTCGTTGTTATTGTTCTATGGTGGCTCTGTTGTGAAACTTGAAATTTAGTATAAAATTTATGCGTAGTTGCATTTAACTTCAATATTTGTATTATTATCAGTTTGGAGAAGAATTTATATTATACATTCGATTACTGGTTAAATGGTTCTGATTTGAAAATGAAAATAACTTCTTTTTTTTCCTTCAAGAGAATATTGCAAAAATGTATGTTCTTAGTAATTCATTGTTTTACCAAGTCCTTGTCACGTTTAACTAATTTAATCCAAGGGTTAGACACGAGACATTCCAATGTGTTGCTCATGGGAGCGGGTAGACTGTTATGTAGAAGTGTGCCGGTTGCGTCAACTTCTGGAGAAGGCCATGACTTGAGATGAGTTATAGAGCAACGGATGATGATGATGATGTGGGAGAGTAGAAACATTGCAAACATGGGATTATCGTGAAGAGAAAGAACGATTGGCCATTATTAATTTTTAAATAAAAAGGCTTGGCCATTGAATCGTCTCGGGTACGATGCAACTAGTCAAAATTCATTAATATCATGTTTTATATTCAGTTGCAGCTGTCAATCATAGAGGTCTCCAGGCCTCTCTGTTCTTGCCTTCCTTCCAGATTCAGAATACACGTAAACGATATTATAATAAAAGGATCATTGGAGTCGTCAAAGTCCAAATGGGGATGGGGTTGGAAGGAGGATTGTTGGTCCCAACATAGGCTTTTAGTATTTCTTTGGCCTTCTTCACTCATCCTCATATGGTGCTCGAATATTTTAATAATGTCAGGGTGTGTAGAGAACAAGAGTTGGTCAAGAGAGACCTTATAGGATAGATGAAGGAGAGAAATTTAATTAGAGACTACATGGGTGTTATGGGAAAAATTGTAGATCCTTCAACGTTAGTTATTATTACACGTGTTACAGAAATTAACAACATATGAGAACTAACATATGTACAATGGTTTTTCGGATTGGTAAACATTTAACAAATTGAGAAACAGCTGTAATAATCAAGCTGAGAAATGATTTATGAATCAAGTATCTTACAATTTATTTTCCTTTTTATCTTTGCGTGTCCTCTCTGAATATTTGAATTTATCGCGTGTATTTTAGAAGTAATGTTTCGGTAGGATGAAGTCAGTAGTTGTTCATGTATTTTTTTAGAAATATTAACATTTTATGTACAGAAAATGACTCTGAAATTGGGATCATTATTGTAATGTGGTACAACTAAAAAAATGTAACTATCCCGGGAAAACTAAATAATAAATATTAGTTTGATTTCTTCTATCCTTACCGTCAAAGTATTTGTTTAGAAATACGTCTTCAATCCTTAAATTGTTAGAGGTTACAATAACCATGTTTTGCCTTTCTGATGGTGAAACATTTAATGTTCTATTTAAACTAAAAATAAAATTTACATTAATTTCAAATTGCAAAAATTGCCTAGAAAATAATGTTTAGTCCAGAATGGATTACTTTTTTTTGCGATTTCCGAGCATGAAGTATTGTAATAATTAAAAATTTGAAAATAATATTCTTGATTAAATTTAGATTTTTTAAATAACGGAGTAACAGAGGACCAGTTAATTAGACATAAATAAAAACTTGATTTAATCAAGTGGCAATACACCGTGCTATACCTGAACACCAACATTTATTTCTTAGAGGTGAGTTTTGTTACCTTGTGCAGTTGACCCTAGTAATGCATCGTTGTTTGGTCCGAACCAACGATACATAATGTTTACTTTTGTTGTCACTGTCATCATTTTGTGTTCAAACATAAATTAATGCCTACATATATATACACACATTATAGAATACTTCCACTTCATTGTCATTACAGTTCAATTGCAAGCAATCTATTCTTTAAGATTAAGCAAACGAACGGTTTTTATACATACTTGTTACCGAGTGTGAGAGATGCAACCGATAAAGCGTGTAATCGCATCTGATTGTTCCGTTCTAACGGTTTTTCAGTTTAGAAGCGTACCCATCCTGCTGGAGGCAAATTCAGAGCTTGCGAAATGTTGATCGGATTTAGCGGCGGGAAAGAATACAGGTCTCTGATTCTAGGGTTGCGAGGTTGTGACCCTTCATGTTGGGTAAAAATACTGTTGCCAGTTTGGACGCAATTCTTAGTCGTTCCAAACGGAAATTTTACCAGCCATCACATTCGATAATTAGGTTGTAGTGGAGAGCAATAAAACCATTGCCCAGCAATGGTGTAAAACTGTATAGAAAATTGTGGATTGAGGATGGATGAATAGGCCTTTACTTAACATGTATCTAAAAACGTATCTTTTTCTACATGTTATTTGCCGCAAAATGGCTCACACTATTGAATAAACTACGAGACAGAATTGATCTATCCAGGCGTCAAATAGCTTTTCACTTTCTCATTGTAATGGTTTTTTTGGAGTCGCCTTTAAAAAGTATTAAGAAAAGAACGTTTAATAGAGACTCTTAGTCCACGAATAAACTTATAGCTTCAGCGTTGGAAGTGACTTTTGGTTGTATTGGTGCGATCTGAAAGGTTCATCTAGGTACCTCGGGACTGCCACAATCGTACTCTAAATATAAAGTAAAGTATTTGGGAATATTTTCATGAAGATTTAAAATATAATTTGTAGAAAACACACATTTTAAATTGCCAAACTATATTTCTATATGTATAGGAATGAAAACACTGCTTTAAAATCTGTTGTTGTTGAAAACATCCAAACGTTGTATTGATTTTCTGGTTACTAATTAATTGAAGTTTTATTCAAAATTTACATTAAAATTCTTTAAAAGTAAAATGAAGGTTGCTAGAAGAATATTATGAAGAGATTGCACAGGATGTTCTAGACAAGTGGTATGGATACTTTTTCTGCTGTATTATCCCTGTGAGAGTGATCACCAGTAATGAAGTCGAGTAACTATTTCCTGGAACATGTTATTAGACGCTGAACAACTGACGTGGAAAACGAACCATTAAAATGAAAACCAGTTCAGGATTCATTGGATTCAGAAGACTCACGAAAGTGATGGCTCTTACAAGCCACCTTTAGTGCAGCTACTGTGAAGAGATGGGGCAAGAGAAAAAGTGTGGTCGAATTTCGATGACTTGCTTCGTTTATTTCAAATATTAAATGGTTTTATATTTAAATATTGAGTGAAATACAGGAATCCATAAGAGAAACCTCAAAGGAAGATTCTATTGGCCGTTGTTTTACTCCAGCCAAAATTTATTTAGATAAGTATTCTCAGTAAGCAAACGTAAAGTGAGCGAAGTCTTGAACGTTGCCAATGGACTTTGAAGAATTTAAGAAACATCTAAACACCATGGTGGTTTAGCATTTAGGCTTTGTGGAAGTACACGGAAATTGCAGAGAACTTCCTATTCAAGTGTGAATTACTGCAGCAAATGAAACTACTGATTATTGGTCCGTGTCTTTCTTCAGGAAATGCAGATGATCTAGCAAAACAACTTCTACTCCTTATGAAGAATATATAGCTAAGCTGACTAGATTAAAACAAAAAGTACATTAATAGTGTCATAATGATGATTCCATTATTTAACAAAATAATAATAATTGTGTAATTACAGTTACAATACAATATTTAGTTTAATTGCAATATTTGAAATTTTTAATTATTTATAAGTACCTAATTCAATCCATCATATTTCTAATATAAAACTTGAATAGTAGATCAGTGCACACATCCATACAAAACAAGCTTCATTGATCGCCATTCAACTTTAATTCCATTATCACAGTTTAGCAACTATTAGATGCTTTTGAATTTAATTATGAAACTGAAATGTTTGGAATATAAGTGCACCAAGATGCTGAATATTAAATCACTTTATAAATCCCTTCTACGTATATGCATGTTCCTGAATATATATTTGAAAAATCAGATCTATATGCAAATTGTTTGATTCTAAACGTAATTAAACAGAGACAGATAACCTGTGTGTTTATAACATCTAGTTGTAGCATTTAAATTTAATTGCATTTAATTACCTCATTTAGGCAATTGAAATTTATAATTAATAGTCGAGAAGTAGTTAATTATCGAGCAAATAAATTAGTGTTTTATAGAACTAGGTCGTTCGTAAACTAATTTGTGTTTTACCTTTTAATTATTTTATATTATTTAAAATTGAATTTTAATTCAATCCGGAAAATAATAAATGGATGAAAAACACCACAATGCAGTATGTATAGAGATGTCAAAATATTTGACTAATATATTTATGTAATTTTAGTTGTATATTTTAATTGACACGTAGTGTGAAACTGTAAACGTTATTTATTAGTTCTATTTTATATGTGATATATTGGCAATATCGTTTACAGTACCTGGTACAATGGAATGGACATTGAGGTTAAACCTTTGGAATACGTGATGAGACTACAACTATGATGAGTCTTATGAAATATTTAACTACCATTCTGTTAACATTTTAAGTTGTTCTAATTAATGACTACTGCATTGTAACTAACTACTACCTAAATGTATAACTTATGATGTTGAAAACAGTCCACTTTATTTTTTCCTTACATTATAGCAGCGACTGGTTTCGCACCCTCACAGGCTAATAACTTTTCCACGTTACTGAACACATGGCATATACTTAAGTACACATTGATAACGCACTATGAAAAATATAAATAATAACAATAAAGGCCTGTATAAAAAAGAACGCAAGTATTTTTTGTCCGAGGTAAACTACAAAAAAAAAAACACATACAGACTAAGAAGCAACAAAAAAGTGATATAGAAAAAATAGGGCAACCCCCCCCCCCCATCAGAAAGAAGGCTTATTTTCTACGGACACCTGAAAAAACCTAAACACGCTAGCAAATTTCTTTAGAAAAAAAAAAAAAACATAAATGTACAAAATCAGCAACAAATGTGCACCTAGACCTAGAAGAAGTTGGAGTAGGAGAAGAGAAAACGGCCGAGAGAAACAGGCAAGGGTAAAAGTTGTAGAAGTGAAGGATCTGACGGCATGGAACCCTAAAAAAAAAACGAGAGTTATATTGGAAAAGTAAAGAAAGAGACGAAGCCAGACGATGAAGGAATTTTGGTGGTAGACAAAAATTGAGTTGTGTTAAGGTATAACGTAGGTCATAGTAGGCTGAAACGAATAAAAAACAAAAACAAAAACAAGAAAAGCCTGAAGATCCCACCTGTTAGTGATCGGAACATGTCGCTCCTTAATAGACGCAGAAGCAGAACATAAAGAGCACCTTTTTAGAGTTTAAAAGATATATATATATATATATACAGACTTTCTCTTTTTAACTGTGCAACCATTGGTAATTTGGTACTAACGGTACGATATACAGGAAACTTTAAGTGGGGTGCTATTTTATATGCCCATTAAAAATTTGAATTTAGAATTTTTAAATTCTGCCGTCATTGTCCAATATGGCGGCCATCATTCAAATTTTTTATGGAACATCCTGTATTTTTTATTTCATATATGAATAGCATACAATTTGGCAAGACTTTTTATTCTTGAAATTTTTTTTTTTAACTCAATGGTTTCAGAGTTAGAGCATGAAAATTTTGAAAAATGCCATGTTTTACTTAGGCACCATGTGTAGGTAATCAAAACTGTTCTCTATAGTTTAATAAAATTATTTAAGAAACAATTTAAAGTTAATATTCATGTGACTTCCTAGTTTCCTAGGACTTTCGATAGAAAACAAGAATCATAATTTTCTGGTAATTGTATAAAACACCTATTGGCTCCAACAGTTTGCAATTATTACTGGATGTATAAGATTACTGGACCTTGAGAATAAGATACAGAAATAAGATAAAAAATCAAATCCTTATTTCTGTTAGCTATTTTACCATTTTAGGTGAGAATCAATAATTTGTAGGCCTATCAAACGTTTATTTTTCTGAAATTAAAGTGTCTGTAATTCCTAAACAGCTAAAGATTATACAAATACCCAAGAATAAAATATTCTTAAAATATTGTTTTACACCTGAAAAAACCATAAAATACCTGATGTTTGTTCCATAACAAATTTTAAAGTTGGCAGCCATATTGGAAAATGGCGGCCGAATTTAAAAATTCTAAATTCATATTTTTAATGGGCATAAAAAAATAAGGTGAAGTCCTCCATTTAAAGTTTTCTGTAAATCTGTAAATCTTACCGTTTCCACAGTACTAATGGTGGCACAGTTAAAAAGACACCCTGTGAGGAAAGTTACGATATAACAATTTAAAACAGCTCCACTCTGTTTCAGTCAATACTAATTATCTGTTGTATAAATGGCAATGCAAAAGGGTTAATGAGTTGGTCATATGCAAAAGTTGATTGGTCAGACATTCCTGGTAGCGGATTTCGAATATTTTGCTTGTACGTAATAAAATCAAATGTCTAAATACAAAATTTGAAAAAAATATTAATTTTTTTGAGTAATATATATATATTATATACTATAAAGTTGGAATGTAAATCGTGTATAGTTTGTATGAATGAAATTAGATATTTTAAAATACTAAGATTTAAATAAATAAAGGAGATTATTTATAATTTTATTTTTGTTTCAGGTAAAAACAATGTTCTCGTTTCCTTGCGTATTTCTAGCGAGATTTTTTAGAGTAAGTACTACTATATAGAGTTTATTTTTAAGTACTGAATTTCCATTCTTCTATAACAATAAGAAAAGTGTTTAGAAGAGATGATATATATTTTGCATGGTATGTGTATTTTGTATAGTAAACAAATTATTGTATTTTATCTTGATGTTTACATTTCAGATTATTACTTGGACAAGTGTTTCTAAAATTATTATGTTTAATAGTCTTCGTGTTCCACGGAAATATTACGCCGCCAAATACTTACGGATGATTAATTACAGGTCTAAGGAAGAAATTCCTCTGTTCCCCATTTATCATGTCAGGAACTTCGTGATCAGGGATAGCGTTTTCCCGTTATATTTTCCGTTGTTAGAAATGAAGATGTAATTTACCGTAGGCTACCGAAATTGTTCTGCTCCAATTTGAATATGTAGTTAGTTGTATATATGTTAGCTCTTTTTTTTTTTATTTTTTTTTTATTATGTTGGAAGTCACTAGGCATTTCAGCCATTTAAGACTTTTTGTGCGCTTCCTTATCTTAGGCAATCCACTTTAGTTCTAAATCCTTCGTGAGTCTTAGAACTTGTGCAGTTAGGTCGTCTTCCTTTGTAGGTATGCCTGTGAGGCCGAAAATCTGTAGTCTTCTCCTCTCCAGAGCTTCACAATACAAAAGTATGTGTTCTGCTGTGTCTTTATATTGGTTACACAGTCTACAGGTTGTCCTGCCTTGAGTTAGACCCATGGTGTTTAAGTGTTCCAATGTTAGCTCTTACTTGTTTATAGTTAAAATATATTTCTTAATTTTATAGCTAAATAATTATTAATTTAGTTAAAACATAGTATAACTCTATTGTTTTGAAAATAAATATTTAGTCAATTTAATAGCGAACCTTCTTGACACATACAGGCGTTATATTATACTTTTTCTATTAACAACCACAAAATCATTATACATCGAAAATTAGTAATGGTCACGAAATTAATTTTAAAAATGTTTCACAAAAACTACTTTATTTGTGTAATATAAAAACAAAAAGACTTTTCAATGACTAAGTCATCCTCCTCAGTTGTTACAATGCACACAAATTATTGACTGAATTGTATTGAATTTATTTGCTGATTGAAGTATCTACAAATGTAACTCATTACAAATGAATTTGAGAAATGATACGTTTTGAAAATGTAGTACTTTTTTTGGAAAGTAATATTAGTAAATAAAGATTGATAGTGTTTTTCCAACATATTTTGTTGTGTTATAAATGAAGACGTAAGCTACCGAATTGTTCATTACGTACCCATTTAATATCTGTTTATTTATATTTTTATCATCTAATACTTATTGGAAATACAAAATTATGATATTAAAGAATAAAGTTGTTTATTTATTATCAACAATATAGAAACAATGAGTCGTAAAACAAATAAATGCTTAACTCTCTCTCTCTCTCTCTCTCTCTCTCTCTCTCTCTCTCTCTCTCTCTCTCTCTCTCTCTCTCTCTCTCTCTCTCTCTCTCTCTCTCTCTCTCTCTCTCTCTCTCTCTCATCACTCTCATTTTTATATAGGATATTTTATCCCTTATACAATATCTTTTAAATACAATTCACTTTCATGGATACAATTGGCACCATGTCTCTTTTTACTTAGAGTCAAAACTGTGCTTAAAGTAAAATGTTTAGAAACAGTTCTTGCAGTAAAGAAGAAAACTGTTAATGTGTTAAAACAATTGAAAGAAACCAATCAGCTCTACGCCTTTTTATGATCTGCTCTACGGGAATATATTGAAGGGGGCACGGGTTAGAATTAATTGTGATGTATATAAATGTGAGGTTATGTATCAGAACGATCTGAACAAAGTTGTAATTTACGTTTTGATTTTACATCGTATGTTTTAAAACAAGTCTATTTTAGAAATTAAACATTTTTATTTACAGTATTTCATCCTTCGCTTTTAATGCTTGGTGGTTAATTGCATCTAAAGTTAATAATATTATTAATTTTATTATGTACGTTCAAAATTTAATAATATATTTATAGTAAAGGATATATAATTATATTCTCGTTCAAATCAGTTTTTTAACATTTTTATATCAATTTGTTAAAATTTCTTACTACAAATTTTTTATTTTTCACTAGTAAAGAATGTAAAGAAGATCATGCTACCCATCCAAGATGCTTAACATTTGTCTGAAGTTAGTATTGGTTTAAACTTTGTTCAGTAGTTGAAGGGACAGCACTGCCACACACTAAGATGATAAATATCCATTGTTACTAAGATAAACCACGATTTACTGGTTAAACTTAACAACTTCCTAAAACTTTAGGGACAAGGGATGTAGTTTACAACTCAAGTCCGGAACTAACCCCGGTTTCAAGCTGCATCGAAGTTACTCCAAGACGTTTATTTATGAGACCTACCTACTTGTGAAAAGGAAATACTGAGTTGTTCTATTATTATATTTTATCAACTTATTCTGAGACAACGTCGAGACCTTTATTGCTTTTATAATCGGGTTAGGCTACGAAGTAGAGGGACTGTCAGAGCAGTACAATCGCTGCAGGCTTTTCCATTTGCTGTATATTATATAATCTGTTTTGTTACACAATTTTTTGTATAGATTTTTAATAAACAATTGTAGAAACGTAACTAAAATACCTTTGAGACTAATATGGTTTTCTTGTCACAGCGACGTTACTTAAGTTTTAATCAAGACGAATATCCACACCTCAACATCACTTGTTCTTTTAGATTTAGTTATGATTTCCTTCGGCAAACTTTAATTTTTTTCATACTAGATATTATATACGTCATTTTCATACAGCCTACTTTACAGAGTTACGTAAATTACACCAAGTTATAAGTAAATAATTGATAACAGATATTAAATCGAGTGAATTAATTAGTCTTTTAATAGTTGTAGTCTAATATTAACTGTCTTCTATTAGATTTGAACATTATATTTTATAACTAGTAACTCACAGCGTTAGATTTTACACGTTATAAGTAGTCTCGTATTAGTTTTTAGGTTAATATATTATACTTTTTTGTCTTCTGATTATTTTATAGTTTGAATATTCTAAATAGTTTTAATTTAGTTTTAAAGTAAACAAATTTAATATCAATTCTTCATTTGATTTGTCGTACCAATAATTTGACTTTTCTAATCAAAATATAAATTATTCTGACATGTTATCCGTAGCTTTAGCACTGGGTTACTTTAATTGATTACTAGTTTCAATTTCCAAACTAGTTCAAGGCTATGTTGGAACTTTTCCTGTTTCTCATGTTTTAGGTTTATTACTTGTTAAGATGTGATCCAAACTCATTTTATAAAATAGTTTTAGTTACTACTTGTTTTAGGATTAACACATTCTTACTAGTCTCCTAGTGGTTTTATGTTTATTCAATTGTAACTAGCCTGACACTATTTTTAAGGTTAACATATTGTTCAGTATAAACACATTAAATATTTTATCCTCAATACATATCTAAAGTCTAGTAAAGATTTTGGTATTGTACAGTCAACGGTTGGGATCTTGGTACAGTCATTCTTGAATGGACTGACTAATTTTCCAACATTTTCGTTTCATCTGGCTTAGGGCTTTGTATTTGTCAAGCAACCCTCCAATCAGTAACTACCTCCAATCTCCTACTTTTTGGATAACCTCACTTTCCGATGGTCTAAACCTAGAGAAGCTTTGAGTTAATTGTCTTCCAACACTGCGGAAATACCGAGGCCAAGCTTCGGACTCGTTCAACGTTCGCTTAAAGAAGTATCTTACAACGCTCTCGCCGGGTACAATTAATGTACAAAGACACGTACTTGGTTCGTTGAAGGAAGTACATTATTACGTTCTCGCTCGCTTAAAATACCACAACGTTGGTCCACAATGTATCCAAGTTATCACAACAACAGAGAAATACATTAGATTGGTGGTATACTGTCAATAACGATATTTATACACACAAAAATCCTAAAACGCTTTACTAATTACTTGCGTTCAATTTGTGTATTTTATAAAAATAAAAAACAGTCAGTCAATTACGTTTAAATATGTATATCTGTGATTTGTGTGTAAATTTGTGTAAATATTAGCTAGCTAGTACTTGAAACATTCGCATATGTAACCATCTGGACTATTGCACCACCGACAAATTATTTACCGGAAATAGTTACATACATTTATATCTTAGTAATGGATGTCTCAATTTCATGTTCATTTCTCTATTAGTATAATTGACTAATATAATCAATTGTTAATCAACTGGTCCTCTGATAACACATTGTTCAGAATTTATTCATTTGGTCCTCCAAGACCGTATACTATTGTTTACTAATTGTTCACTTTTTATTTCTTAGTCATTTCTGTTGTTCTTAATTTTAACATATTAATATTTATCTCCTGTTAGTTATAAAATTATCATAACCTAAATAGTTTGTCGTCAGTTTTAAGGCTAATGTATTCTAAACTTTGTAATATACATGTTATAATTTGCAATGCAACTTTGCACTTCACATCCATGCTGAATAACTTGATTAAACTTTCGAACTATTAAAACGGAGAAATATTATTACATTGCTGCTGAAATTCTCTCCTATTTAAAATAATAATAAGATTTTGTTTCATTGTTTAAAGTTTGTTAGTTTGTTCGCTATAGTGGTTCTGGTATTTTAAGATTTCATTTCTGAACATGAATTCTCTAATATTCTCCTTGAATTTATACCCAGTTGTATATTAATTTAAAAATAGGCTGAAAGGTTTTTTTATAACTTTGTTATTAACTATTATAATTCAACACAGATTTCGGCAGTCTTCTTTGTGGGAGGGGCTTCCCTTCTATGAATTCACGTTTTGTATGTTTGGACTTCAGGAATACAGTTTAATGAAAGGGGACAGGAGCAATCCAAAAATTTCAAACGGGTTATATGGTCATGTAATACATAATTTTAAAATTTTTTTAACTACAATACATAAGTTTGCATTAGTTAACGTGAATCTATTTAGATAGCTAAATAGTTATTTGTGCAACTAGTGAGCAAAGTGGCACTTTTTTAAACGAGAGATAAATGTTGACGCACGAGGCTTGCCGTGTGCGTCAATTTTATCGAGTTTAAAAAAGACACTTTGCTCACGAATTGTACATTATACTTTGTCTACAGTTGTTATTTTGTGACAAATAAAAAACATACTGCAGCAGTAACAGAATTTAGTAAAACATTAATTTAATACAATAGTGTTCAAGCAAACAATCAATTACAATTCGATCTTTAATAACCGCATTTTTCTTATTTTTCAGATTATTTTAAAATCTGAACTGTCCATATTTTAAAACTAACTACACAAAATATAGCAGTAGTGCTAAACAACACATCAACACTGAGTAGAAGTTCTCACGTCAAAACTGAGGTTATATATGAATATTACAAATAACTTAGGTGTATTGTTGAGGAAACGGGATTGTCAACTTCAAAACTCGGCAAACGAAAAATACTCTCAGTGTACATACACTGTCAATCATCTTCATGAATAATTACTTCCTTTTTCAACTTTAAAACGTTGTTTTGTTGTTTATTTACGTTATTTTAATCTAAGAATTAATCTAACCTACATACGGGACATTTCCTGTATATTATAAATCAATTCAAATAAACTTAACCTAAATTTTGTTTTGTTCGGTTGCCATTCGGAGTGGGCAAAGTAGTGGGCAAAGTGAAACTGTTGAGAAATCAGCTGTTTTACAAACTAATTTAAATGAACAAAATGCCACTTTGTCAACAACTGTAGACAAAATATATTTTACCTCCTCACTTCTACATAAGTCCTCACCTTAGAGGTATCTCAGTAAGTAGCCTAATTCAAAAATAAACTGATATTTAGTCCTTTGGGAGGTGGGTGTGAAGTATTGCATTAGGCCCTATGTCAGTTTAAAATGATTGAATATTTTATTAAATTGAATATATTTCTTTTTATAGTTTAACTACTACGCGATTTTTCACGAGCATATAAGTTATTTGGTGAGGAGCGATCTCTAGTAAATTATATGATGGCTTCTAAATAATGTCCTTAAATAATTTACAATACTTCTTTCTAAATACAAAAACACTAGCTAAAGAACAAACACTTTCTACTAAGGAGTTTTCTTTCATCTTTGAATTTAGACATTTGTTTAATTCTCTGTGCTGAAATAATTTGAAAATCGTTAGTCCATACATTGATATAAAACATATGGCTTTCCTTTCTTTATCATTTACATTTATATACCCTCCCAAATAAATTTGACTTGAAGATTTTGATTTGCGGTAACACTCTTGACAGGGTAATGCAACACGACAAACAATTATTCAAGTTCACAGGCTGTAATACCCTTAAACGAAGTATAGGTTTATAGTGAAAATATTGTCTCTATAATACTAGGAGCTGATTTAAAATATTATTTTGAGTACGACAAAAATCTCTATCCATCTCGTTTCTGAGGTTTTGATTAAAAATTCTGCACTGGATGGTTAGTATTACAGCTGTATGAATACTTCATTCATAATTATTAGCTCTTAACATTTTTTAAATTAGTGGAGCAGTGGATTTAAATAAATTAATAGGTGGTAAACAATTCTTTGACATCTTTGACGATGCGACTTTAACAGGAATGAGGCTAAACATGTTTTTGTTCAATCACCTGCTGCACTAGTTGGTGGACTATTTTAACTTGTTGAATATAAATAATACTTAAATCTACTAATATAGCTTATAAAATTATTCGAGGTGGAAGGTGTGTTAAATCACTTAATACTATTTTTTACTACAATTCAAATCATTTACCTTTGTAAAAACGTAGTAAATTTTACTATGTAAAAATTGTATGTATACCAATTGACTAAATGTAGGACCTATAGATTGCGTGTGATATTACGTCGTACATTTATAAAAATTGTGGTGATTACCACCACTCCCCCTCCCCTTCGTGAATCTGGACATATCCGCCCGTCCAGTTGATAAGAGTAGAGTAGTGCTCGAGACAGCTGTGACTAAGGACGTCTTCAGCGATCTTCCTAATTATATTATAGTGCGGTAAATTTCCATTATGCCTTGCTAAACCCAAAGGTTTAGGGCCGTTCGGCCCTTGGGTTTATATCTGGGCGCATCGCGACTTTTGGAATATCGTAAAATTATTAGTCGAACTATAAGCGGCTACGTTAGGCCCTGCTATAGACCGACATGTTGTTGCAATACAGTGTAGTTAATATTAATATTGGTATTAGTGTAATTCTCTTATTTTAAGTAAATTAGTTTCTAGTAATACTTGTCAAAAATGGCTAGCCTAAGTTGAGATTCGCCCAGTGTACTTTATTAATTTTACCACGCGATCGGGACCCGGTAATACATTACCAAAGTAGATCCGCGGACCACCCAAATCGTACCACCCAAATGCAATCCCAATACTCTCCCTACCGTTGCAAAATAAAGGTCTAGTCATTTTTAATTTATAAGATTCTTTTTACAAAGTCTGGAGCTAAGTTACATTTTACCAATAATTTTATGGGTATGATATTATAAAAAATAAAAAACTTAAGATGATAAGTAATGTTGTTTCTTTAGAAGCCAATTTAGGAAATGTTACTACTTTTTATAAATTATTAGGTGTACCAATTTTGAAGGGTTTAATTTTAATTTTGCTTTTTGTTGCTACGAATATTACCCAATGTTTGGTTGTAGGCTACACCTAAAGCGAGGCTTTTATATAAAAGTGAGAAAATTAATTCTATAAGTAACTTTGTTTATTTAGAAGCCAATTTGGGAAACGTTACTGCATTGTAATATATTTTCAATAATCGGTGTACCAACTTTACGGTGTTTAATTTAAATTCTCTTCTTTGTTGTTACGTATTACCCAATGTTTGCTTATAGGTTTTACCCTCCTTTCTACATAACAACTTTGTTCATATATCAAGTTTTAAACTTGTATATTTTAGGCAAACA
This sequence comes from Aphrophora alni, assembly GCA_963513935.1. Taxonomy (NCBI): domain Eukaryota; kingdom Metazoa; phylum Arthropoda; class Insecta; order Hemiptera; family Aphrophoridae; genus Aphrophora; species Aphrophora alni. The sequence goes on from OY740767.1 coordinate 129,204,171, forward strand.
AATGATTAAATTGAAAGTGCTTTTTCTATTATACTTTTTTGTTATCTGATCATGAAAAGCCATCCGGAAAAAAAGTAGAAAGATAAATTTTCTCATGACGAGCTTTCTACTACACATACCATTCCTACACACTGCCGCTTCCAGGTGTAATATGTTAACAAAAAAACCTTGTCAAAAGGGTTAACATTGTTGTAGTAAAGGACAAAGCAAAAAATGATGGCAATAAATTATTGTTATCATTATTCTAATTTTACATCCATGTTTGTGTTAGTGACAATAGAGAATTTCCACGTTATAATTTAACGTTATAATTATAAGGTCAATATAATAAGGAGTCAAATTTCAAACCTTTGAAAGGTTTGTTTTAAAACTCTCTATGAAAGTACATTTCACAGTAATTGGTTTTAATTGATTGTAGATCGTTCTAGGTAGTAGAAACATTTAAATAAATTCTTGCATAAATAAAATAGTTATTTCTTCTGAAAATTGAGATAAGTCAAAACATACTTTTCTCTATTGAAACGGAAATAGATTATTAAATACTTTGTCTGTAAAGTACCTGAAAAATAAAATTAGAATTATGAAATTAATTAGAAAAAAGAAGGCATTTCATACAATTTGACATTACAATCTAACTTTTTTTAAGTATATAATTTTCTGATTTTTGATGAAGAGTTACTGTTTTATATCTCTATCTAGAAACGTACAAAGTAAGCTTAGCTCAACAAAATAATACAAATTATTATATTTTTTTAATTGATATAATGTTAAAATATTATTTTATACCCATTTGATGTTGGGAAATTGCACTAGTCTACAGAATTTAATTGTAAAATTTGAAAAATTAGTAGGGGTATACAGTGTTGCTTATAAAGTATGAATCAAGAGGTTTACTTCACTGATTTATTAAATACGTATTTAGCCTGACACGTGTTTTAAAATCATAAACAAACTTGAATACAACAAATAATTCGTTTATTAACTGAAACACGTTTTAACGACAATGTAGCTATGGTTAGTGATACACAAGTTTCAATATTTTTTGTTCTGGTTTAAAGGCGAAAAACCTCTCAATCATCGTCGTCAGACATAAAATTGAAGAAAGAACATGAAATGAAGACCTCTAGTCCTCGAGTAATCTAATAGCTTCAGGGTCGGAAAAGAATAAGAGTTGGCCAAGATAATAGGAATTGTGAAAGAGAAGGTTCTTACCCATGACTAGTATTGTAGATCCAGTTAGGTTCTCTTGGGATTGCAAGCCCGTACTTACTATAAATGAACACCTGAATGTTGAGATAATCAAACTATAACTGTTTTTTAAATATTTTAATTATAATCGTTATAGCTTATTATATACCAATTCTAAGTTGTTTGTGACTTTAATAATTTTGGTTGTAACAGATAATACCCTAAAATGACTTTTGTTTTTCTAAGTAGGGTGTATTTGGATCACTGCAATTACATTTATGTTGATTTTAATTATATAATGAAAATACATTTTCTTTGTTTGTTTTGGTGTTATTCTAGGTTTTCAGAAATTACAAAATTTCTAACATTATTTTTAGGTATGTAAAGCCTTTAAAACAACCTTGGTTTATAGTTATTCCCAGAACACACCTTCTCTTTAATGGAAGAAAATTATTATTATACATTTGTATAAAACTCAAGAAATGGTACATTTAAATGGATTTGACTGTCTAGGAACGACTGGCGTAATTGTAAATGTACGATCTTACATTTTAAACACCTGCCAGACTTTGTTATTACAGACGATGTATAGCTTGTAAATTTATAAACTTTTATCATTAAACCCTGTTTAAGAGAATCATTTATCATAATTATGTAAATTTAATGGCTTCAAGACATGATATGGTTTCTTTATAGAGAAGATGTCTTTATGTATGTAGCTATTTAGACTAAGGAAGAACGTTTTTTTATCCCATGAACTTAAGCCTGGATGTTATGGATTTTACAAGTAAAATTTTGTAACTTTGAGATTACTAAGAGATGAATTGTTCACACAAGCTTTTGTTTAGCTTTTGTAATTGTAGACTTTTATAAACTTTTTAATCAAAAGTATCTTTATCTCATTCTATCTCTCAGTTTGTCGACAAAGTTTTGTTTACTTGTAAGCCTCTGAGAACCTACAGGTATTTCAGAAGTCTCCCCCAAATCAGTGAAAGATCTATTAAATTGTAAACGACTGAATGAAATACTGTGTTTAAAATAAAAGCTTGTGTAAATACGTGAAGTAAGTAGGCATACTTTATGAAAATTAATTTATCATTTGTACGTTGTGAAATAAACAACTCTAAGAAATAATAGGTTTGCGATAATCTTGACGTTTTTCGTAACGTTTTGTTTCCAAGCAATCTGCAATAAACATGATTTATGGATCTAAAGTCCTACAATTTATTTCCTTTCCTTTGCATGCACTACTTTCTTTCATCGCGTGTATTTTGGAAGTTTTAACTTGGCATGGTAAAGTTAGTATAGTTTCATGTTTATTGACTACATTATTTCTTTGTAATACTGTTTTAATTTAGCTCAGGAAGTGATTTGTGAATTGGGATCATTAGGTTGTTGTTGATTTGAACTCAAAGTAGAAAATATTTATTAAAATTTAAACCTAAAATTGGCTTTGCTAATAATGGTCATCAATGCTATAATGTGGACAATTTACCAGAATTTCGTCAATAACTGAATAGAAATAGTTTCAGTTTATTAAAAATGAACTTATTATGTATTTTTACATGGAGAGGTTTTCAAAGGGTTACTTCGAAAAGAGCATTTCAATTAGTTTCATATTTTATAGCTCAGCGTCGATTATATTTTGGCGATTCTCGTTAATTAGGTTATTTTGGTCCTATAGTATGGCCCATACTGTTCAGTACCTAGCCTAAAGATTTAGACCAAGTAGCATAAATGAAGTTGAATAATTCCTAACTGTAAATAGTAAAAAAATAAAATAAAAGACATTTATTAACAAAGTTGTAGTTTACTGTAGTTTTTTTTTAGACCGTTAATTCTAGCTTTGAGGTAAATCAGGACAAGACCATTTTTTTCTTGTGTATTTAAAAGGCTCTTGAGGGTGAAATTTACGCCCTTGTGCCGTAAATGTAAAGCGTATGTGGTCGCAATATCTAAAAGAGTGTAGTAAGATTTCAATGACTTTTCTTCTTTTGTAAAACTTAAATTAATTTTCACTATATTTTCAAGTAAATAATCAAACAATAAAAAAATTAAATTAAAGTCTATTTTAAATTTATTTATTTTAAGTGCCCCTCCCAATTTTTCAAATCAACCAAACGTAATAACTCTAATTAATTTCGAATACTCTCTAACTTTATTAAAACATATCAAACCACTTCAGCAACGTACTGGAAGCTTTTTAATTAAACGTAGAGTTTAATTGTTTGGAATTTATGTACTTCAAGTTAGGATTTATTGGAAACGATTTGGTGATAAATCTGATTTAATGAATGTTATAGAAAAGTCAGTTCTATATACCAAATGATAAATAGAGGTTTTTTTTTATTCAATAAGAAGTATACACTTTTAGTTATCTGGAACATTCAAGATATAATTAACAGAATAACAGGATTTACAGCTGGAAAGAGCAAATTTAAAAGTTTTGTTTCATATATTACAGACATTCAATATGGGTCTAATGTTTAACTCGGCTGACATCAATGTGATAATTGAATTCTGTCCAAACTCTTTGAACAGCATCTATATAAACACTTTGTATTGCTGCTGTTTATCACCAGGGGTTAAGATAAGGGTTTCAAGAGGAGGCCAACGTAAAAGTGACGATTTCATCAGCTGTGCGACCAATCCAGCATTGCGGATGAATTTCTCAAATGGCTTAGCCCCTCTTGTTGTCTTCATTTAGTTAAGGCATTAGTCACTAAACATAGCCAAGTTACTCCTTTGAAACTATTTTTTTGAAAAATGAATAGGCTTAGTTCAGCTTAGGAGAATCTCTCTCATGCTGTACGACTGCTCTAGGATTTTCAGTTCCCTATTATTATATACATTGTGATTGTTGACTTTTAAACTATTATGAAAAGTTGACTAATCTCCAAAAATGAGTCGTTAAAGAAAGCCATCTTCACTAAGTCCTTGTACATCATTACAAAACTTAAAACGTTTAACTTTGTCATCATACTTTAAATTTTGTAAAAGTTGAGGCTTATAGGAGATTATCGCAAGCCTTTTTTGCACAATTCTCCCAACTGTGGGCTGCGGTATTTGAAGTTCCAAACTCAACTTGGTAGTAGATTATTGCGGACTACGTAAATAAATAGTCAATCAAACCTGTTCAACTTGGGCAACAGGGTGTGCTGGCCTTCGTGTGCTTCCCCATTACAACAATATCATGTATTCATGAACTTCATTGTACCAGTAACAGATTGACTTTCTTCAAAACTCAAGCACAAAAAATACTTCTCCGTTGGTGTATTGGTATTTTTGTAGGTTAAAGAATAGAATCAGCTCACTACATTGTTGATTATAATCAGATATTGGAATTAAAACTTGAAATCATTTGCTACTTATTGATACCAGATATGATGAAATTAAATAATGTAGTGTTTTATAGACATAAGGAAGTGTATACTTCTTTTTGAATAACCCTGTATATTAGCAATGACTACATAAATACTATTATTTATGTAGTCATTGATATTAGCAATAAATAAAAAAATAGTACAGGTTATTAAAATCCATCTACAATTAATTGACTTGTTAGTGACTTTTAGATGTTAAATATTCCGATTATATAATTGTTCAATAATCTTTTGTAAAACAAATACAGTACTATTTTAAAATCTCAGTAAATCATAAATTGCTGGTTTTATAAATTAATAAATTTATATTAGAGATTAAAATGTTAATTATGTCCTTATGTGTGACTTTTTGTAATTTTAGTATTTTACTTACCTTACATGACGCGGTTCGCAACTCGTTCCATCTTCAGTTTGTCGCTCTGTTGAGGTCGTTATTTCATTAAAATAAATTAAAGTACAGCATAACACAATAAATAGTAATACCGCGTGTGCACACCATCGACTACATTTATCTACACAGAGTAGACAATCTGAAGATGGAACAAGTTCCGAAACGTGTCATGTAAAGTAAGTAAAATACATCAATTGTATTACAAAAAGTCATACATACAGACAAAATGGTTCTTTTATTCATTGGTGACTTGGGTACAAACACAATAAGTTTTAAATTGGAACCAGAATGTGTAAAATGTAAAATTAAATTCTTAATACGTATATATTTTAATAGATTCGTTTTGTAAAAGCTCTAGGTTATAAAAAAAATTGTGTAAAATAATTTAAATACTAACCATTTTTTCTAAATGCTTATTTAAGTAATGACTCTATTAAATGGATATCATCTAAATCCGATATTATAGACGGAGCATCGATTACAGATCGTGAGTCAGGTTACTTTTTCTCACAATCTTTATCTCTCTTACTCTCTTACTCACTCACTCTCCTTACTCTCTTACTCACTCACTCACTTTCTCACCCCTTCTTCCCTCTCTCTCTCTCTCTCTCTCTCTCTCTCTCTCTCTCTCTCTCTCTCTCTCTCTCTCTCTCTCTCTCTCTCTCTCTCTCTCTCTCTCTCTCTCTCTCTCTCTCTCTCTCTCTCTCTCTCTCTCTCTCTCTCTCTCTCTCTCTCTCTCTCTCTCTCTCTCTCTCTCTCTCTCTCTCTCTCTCTCTCTCTCTCTCTCTATCTCTCTCTCTCTCATGATTTTGAATCATTCAACTTACTTTTTATTTGTTTTATTTATTTATTTCAATTAAGATTTACAGAGTTTCCTCTTCTACAAACGATGTTTAGGTAAATTAAGTTAAAAACAGGGAACTAGATTGGAAATAGATCGCCCTGTAGGACGATGTATAAATATTATATTTTTAATTATAGTATACGACAAAATATGACTGGCTGGAAGTAAGTAGTAAAGACAACCAAATTGTTAGTAAATCCAAAAGTAATCAATTTTCGCAACAGCACCTCACGATGTACTTTGTCAAAGACCTTTTAAAACTGTAAATACACAGTATGTGTGTGTATGTTATTATCTAAGGAAGGGGAAATATCGGATGTAAATAAGAAGAGATTTGTCAGTGCGGAACGGCATGGCGTACAACCGTGCTGATGTAATTGTGATTAAATATCATTTTACAAGATATAAATTCCAATCCATTATGTGAAGATCTAATTAATGAAATAGGCCTTTAATTTGAAATATCATTTACATTTCCGGATTTAGAGGTAGGTGTTACTTTTGCTTCTTTACGTCTCGTGGGGAACGTTTTTATGTAATTGATAAAAACTGAAATGAATATAATATTGTTAATATTGTTTCACATACTTTTATAACATACGGTCCTAAAGATATTTTAGGTTTTATTCTTTTTATAGCTTTAAATTTTGTGATTTCGATAAACTCAAAGATATCACAATTCAAAGAACAAATATATACAGGTAATACCCCTTGAGTTACTACTATCAATTAGTAGATTAAAGTTTTCTAAAAATAATAGAAGAAAAATAATTAGTAAACGTCTGCGAAACATACTTTGATGAATAACTTACTTCATTCTACTCATATACGGTCTGACCACTCCTTTTCGTCCAACCAAATTCCAGAAGTTTTTTATGTTTTATGTCTTGTTTTAAACTAGTTTAAGTACCTTCGGAAAGTACATTTTATTTTATGTTTCATTTCGCACCCAAGTTCCTTGTATTTACAGTGAATATAAATTGAATATTTTCACTTAAACGATAATTTAATTTTTAATATAAATATTTTAATAATTTCCCTTTCATACCTCACAGGATATGAAATTTTGATTGCTATTTCAACATGTGGAACATATCGTTTGATGCAGTAAACTAATAGTAATAATCCACTGTATCCTCAAAATTTTGAAATGAATATAACATTTTCCAATTAGAGCATCTTAGAGCCGTATTTTGACCAAGAAAATTAGCGTTCTTGAAATTTATAACCATAGTTATATTTACTTATAGATTACAATAATATGTACTCGTAATATTTATGTATACAATTTTAGTCACGTGGTAATTATCTACTGTGACAAGGGGTATAATTAATAGTACAATCGGAATGCTACTTAAAATAAGTCTAAGGTTCTAGTATAATACAAATTTTTTTTAGCCATAATTTTATTAATTTGCATTGTAAATAGGTCATATGAGTATTGTTATGAGCTTATTTTACAGATGTATGAAATGAGCTATTGCACAACCTTAACGTATTGAAGTAAAGTTATGAATCAAAACCACTTAAAGGGGCCGTTTTGAAATTTACTGACCGATTATCTTTCATATTTTATATCCCATCCCTTAGATGATTCTATTAACTGATTTAAATTTGTTCTCAATCGTATCCACCGTTCGTTAGTTATTGTGTTTACAGTAAATTAAAATTTTTGTACTTTCTAATTTTTCTATTCTCTCAGAATATTAGACAATTTTTTAGTCTTATGTAAACTCCCTTCTTCCGTTGTTAATACAGAAATAAATAGACAGGTAAGTTTAAAATAATACTAAATAGAATATAAATTCAAACTACCTTTATTTGGGAAAATTATTAAACGGAAAAAAACTGTTTTGTATTGTTTTATTATTTTATTCTTGGGTAAATTTTGGTTTGTTTTTTACATATATGATATGTAATTGTGTGTGTGTGTGTGTGTGTGTAAAATTGTGCCTTTATTAGATATATTTAGAAACTGGTTATCGGTTTAACAGTAGCCTAGTTGTAATGCTTACATGCAATAAGCTAGACAAGACCTAAGGGACCAAATCAATAAATACATTAACTCAGTTAATAGGTTACAAGTACTTACACTCCTCAATGCTATTATCTTGTGATGCGTATGCAAATTCAGTAGATTACACAATAATCCAAGTCTATTGATAGAGTACATGCAACGCAAGCAACTTCTTTCTATTTACGTACAGTGTGTCCTATGAAGGGATTCCCCTGTTTGACTTGTCGTGGAATAGTTGTTTTTGGAGCAATTTAGTTAAAGTGTTGCGGAGATGTAGATATGTAGAAAAGTATAACACAGAATGTTCAAGTAAATATGTCTTACGGAATTAAAATAACAGCCCTTTATAAGAAAACAGTTTGGGGGCTATTAAATTATCTTTTTTCTATTAACTACATATGAGTCATAACTTTGTTATGAGATCAGAAACTTATCATTTTATTCACTTTTAAATTGATAAAAAAAGGAAACAATAATCATCAATGAAATAACAAAGAAGAATTAACGATCACTATTTAAATGTGGAACCACCTTCCGCTATGCAATTATAGTACCGTGGAATGAAAGCTTCATATGTTACGAGAAAAGTGTTGTGCGATGTTGAGAATTTCATTTTCCACAAATGTCTTTAGTTCCTTATCTGTATTGATAGTGTGATAATAAATTTGTTCTTTTAGGTAGCACCACAAGAAGAAGTGACTAACGGCAATGACTACATAAATACTATAAGACACGACATAGGATAGGGAAATAGTCTACGCTTTAAGGGTGCTGTTCGTCACAAGTTTGACACACAGCTATCAGAAAGCGCTAGCAGCAGGTGCTTGACTGTACGCATCTCACTTGGTTGAGACTGTACAACTGTTGACATCTCTCTCACAAACCTTCTCACTTACTTCCGTCAGCATAGTCAGTGTTGTCAGTTCGTGCGCTGAGATAAGCGATTCTCGACCTTCCCCCGCATCTCTGGTCCCATATGTGGCATCAGTGCGTTTTCTCTTACCCGCCTGAAACATTGTTTGACCGTAGAGCCACCTAGCGCCAGTCACATCAACTTCAGCAGAGCGACCTAGCGGGTATTGGACAACTCAAGAATAAGCGTAGAATATTTAACATGGCCATGTCGTGTCTTATAGTATTTATGTAGTCATTGCTAACGGTCAGGTCTGGCGATCTTGGGGGCCAGTTGTGTTAAAAATATTTCGTGGTATCTAAAATTCAAAACTAAATACTTTGATTCTTCACTTTATACATTTTCATATATACGTACTATAAAGAACGTTTTGTAATTAGTTAAAAAATCGCTGTCGATTTTTTCGCCGATGTTTTAGTTTTGATATACCCGATGTATCCGTCTGTGTATTATCTGTTGTCTGTACACAAACTTTTGGACCGCTTTAAAAAATTGGTAGGTGGGTATTTCGAACTAACCTAACTTAACCATATCTCTAGATTGTTGTGTATTAATTGTTTTTCCACAAGGCGATATTTGTAGGTGTTAACTATAAAATATAAATATAAAATTCGCCTTTCTTAAAATCGGAACTAACAATTTTATTCAAATTATGCTAAACTGTTTCTCCTAAGTATCTAAAGATAATTTAATGGCCGCCATCTCATTGGAGCTGTTATAAAAGACGTAATTTCTCAAAATCGTACTACCGATTTCATTCAAATTTTGATGAAATAATAACATTCCTGATACAAAACAATGTGCTTGGACGAAATCTAAAATTAACTATTTTGATATTCTTTCAATTATTATTTATTTAGAAAGAGTGTTCCTGTTTTATCAGAACATTCTCGGAAATAAAATTAATCTGTTTTCTTATTTATATTGCTCCATAATCTTCTAGTGTAAGAAACAGAGAACTATGACTACAATACTGACATAAAATAAAGTAAATAACGTTAACAATAAAACTAACTTCACGGAAATGAACAAATCAAAGAACTTGATTTACAACAAACTATAAACTTTTAAATGGAAGAAACAAACATTACAGCTGAAGTCTTTTAGAAGCAAAATTATATGAATGGAGAGCTATTTAGGAAAACAGTATGTTTATGGTGGAACATTTGTTATAATTGACGGAAATCAAATTTTGAATATAGTTTTAACATCCAAAATTTTACCTTTCATTCTATGGAGACAGATCTTTCATTGTTTGAAAGATTTAAAATTAAAACTTTATCACAAGATAATGAACTGAAATCTCTAAAAATCAAATAAATTAGGGTTTATATAAATTCTTATTCCTAAAATTGTAGGTTTTATAAATTATTATTATTATTTTTTTAAATCACAACACTGCGAATATGAGATAAAAAAAATTGGTTGAGTTAAAGTAAAATATACTAAATTAAAAAGGATTATTGTACAAAAATGGTTTCAAAACTGCATAAGCTTTCTCACACGCACAATCACAATCAAAATATTAATCACAAAAATTTGTCCCCACAAATCTCAATTTGATAATTGTTAGTGACAAGAGATTTTGAAGATTATTTAAAACAATATGAACTGTGTGTGTGTGTATATATATATATATATATATATATATATATATATATATATATTTCATAAAATGGAATCAACCATGAATTTGTCTATAATTTAGTTGTTTTTATGAAATGTTGTATAGTATTTTAGAAATTATAATTAAAATTTTTTCGCATTTCACACCTAGTATTTAATTGCGTTTATTGTTTTTAACAATATTCTATTTATTATATTTTATCGTTGTTATAAAAGAAAACACCTGTCGGTCATCATCTTATGAAAAAATAACATGAAAGAAAGACCCGTAGTCCTTGAATGCTCTAATAGCGCCTGTATCGGAGAAGAAGAAGATATGATAAAGAGGAACTTGATAGGAAAGATGAAAGAGTGGGATCTATCCAAGACTAGTTAAAGAAAAGTGATGATACAGCTAAGAACTCTTGAGATTTAAAATCCTGCACTCACTATAAGTATTCTGTAAACGCTCATTTTCTTAACTTTGTTCCAAATTTAACAATATACTTATAATGTAAAATCTACATATTTTATATACTGTTCTGAAATTATTCTCTTCTCTGTGCTTTACACGTCAGACTATGAAATGACCTTTAGACTACAGTAGTCAGTTTATGTGACAAGATCTATTGAAATCTGTTCCAATTTAACTTGATGTCTCTAATAAAGCATATATCATAAATAGGATAAGTTATTCCTAATTTGCATAAAGATTTGTCTGACGTTACTTTTGATTCAACTTTGTTAAACAATTAAAGGAAATATTGTTCGACTGCATCACTAGACAGTAAGAGGATACATGTTTATTGTTCCCAAAGTAAATTACGTTTTACTGGTTAAACATAACAACCCCTTTAAACTTGATTTACACGGGATGTAGTTTACAACAAAGACAGGAAATAACCCTGGTTTAAATATTGGGATCATACATTTGTGTAGCTATTTGGAAGTTTCCGTTTCCTTAAGTCCAACTTATTGGAACTTACGTTTGTCGACGGAACGAAACTGTACACCCACTAAAGGTTTTAGTAATGTTTGTGTATAGTATATAATCGTATAATTTCTTTCGTTTCTTTAAACTTTCAGTGTTATAACTACTTAAAAATGTGTCAACAAAACTAAAAACCCTTTAAACCAAACTTTATAATAGTCTTTTTTTTTTTCACCGCCACAATCCTGCAAAATCGTCGTAAACTAAAGTGTATTCTCACTCAGTTTCTTATATTTAGTCATACATTTTATTGTTTTAGGATTACAAGTTATAATGTATTTCTCTTCAGACTTCTCTGACTTTTTCACTTTATAATGGAGGTTGATTCAAATTATCACAACGTCTTGTGTTGGATTTTATGTACACAAATTGTGGTAAATGTGTGAGTAAACTAAATCAATAGTATGAACAAGCCAATAATATCGAATAACTTTTGAACCAGAACTTTGATCATGTCTTTAGTAAATGTGTGTTTTGGGGCAAAAAAAAAAAAAAAAAAAAAAAAAAAAAAAAAAAAAAAAAAAAAAAAAAAACGTTGAACTTAACTATTTCCTCCTAACATGGATAAAAGTAACCGGGGTTTTCCCCATTCATTGCTACTTCCAAAATTGTAATATATTTACAAGCAAAACATTATGTAATTAGTCTATGTTTCGATTGTGGTAAAGGACAAAACAAATAGTGAACTCAATGTGTGGCAATTTTGTCGTCATATTTGTGTATAGGCATCAGAAAATTACAATATTTGACGAGTTAAAATTTCAAGATAAATCCTACTAACAGTTAAATAATTATGAGTATTAGTAAAATGTATATTCACTTACCGCCAGCGATCCTATTATTTACGACACGTGTTTCGGGCTATATATTCGTCGATCACACAACATAATACATCAATACTCACATACAAAACCATAAAATAAAATTACAAATATAAAACGCGTTGTCCTGATGGTACCTTCAGCATCTCTCGTAATTCAGTCACAGAGTTAATTATACAGTAAAACTTATTTTAAATGCCGTTTGTGGTGACATGACATTCGTGATGTTTGCTTCACAATGTACAGACTTTTTACTACTTTGTAAAATATCTAAAAAACAAATTACGTACAATCTGACATTGTAATTGAAGTAGGCTAGATAAAGTTATTCTACATCTAACTAACTTTTGACTGAAGTTAATTTTGGTTAAAACTTTTTTCAGTGACTGAAGGAAATGCTGCTAGACAGCAAGATGATAAATGTCTATTGTTACCAAGGCAAACTGTTTAAACTCAACAACTTCCTAAAACTTTAGGGACAAGGGATATAGTTTACAACCTAAGACCGGAAATAATCCCGGTTTCAAACTGTGTCTGAGTTCTTGGCCGAAGTTTCGAAACTACTTTAATTTGGAAGGATGTATTTAGTTTGATTATTATATTACATTTATAATGTCTAGTCTAAAACTAAGTTAAAATTCCGTTGTCTTGGAACGTAGGGTTTTTGTTTGAAGTAGAAAAACCTTGAAGTCATCATCGGTTAAAATAGAGTTTCCATTTATTTTTTATTTTTTGAGACTTTAATACTCTAATATAGCACCTGGGTAGGAAGAGAACAAAAGTTGTTCAAGGGAGATATAACAAGAAAGATGAAAGAGATAGAGGGATCTAATCCAAGTCTAGATGAGGCCTAGCTAGTCTATCTCGACGTTCTTACACTCAATTTACTATAAAGAGAACCCCCAAATTGTAGAAGTGTAGAACTTGTCGATATGTACTGTAAATCCAGGTTTTTCATTTGCTTACAGTACATAATTATTAATTTCCTCTCGTTTCGTTACAAATGTAGTGTTATATTTCGTTTAACTCTTGTCAAAACGTAACTTAACTTCTTTTATAACAAAAATCGTGTTCGTTATTATTTTTTCTGTTACAACGATGGTCGCAAAGCCACGACCAGAGCGCTTATTTATTTGGCTATCTTCAACCTCACTCCGTTTCTTAAATTTAGTAGTTAGCTTCATTTCTTGAAGCTCTTTTCCTTTACGTTTACAAGGAACAATGCATTTGTTTGCAAAACTAAATGTTTATTCTGATTTTAAAATTATTTGATAATTGTGGATTTTTAATAACATTAATAATATTTAATCAGAGATTTGGCATTATTTGTGTACGTAAAAAAACTAATACATGACGTTTAGAGAATATATATCAACTACGTTATCAAGTGATAAACCTGTAACATAATAACAGAAAAATACCTACATAGCCTATTTGCCTAAGTGCTTTGTTGGAAACTAAAACTAAATCTATAACCCAAGAGAAGAACTCAAACATATAACTAAGTCTGAACAGTCAAAGCTATGACTAAATACAAACGCGATCAGATATAACCACCACATACGATATACTATACAAAGGACGGTAAGCAACTGGATAACGATAGTTGATTTATACTCTTGAAACGTCGTGTATTAGTTTTTATATACAGGCAAATATCCGATTAAACCATATCAATAAATGTTTATTATATATACAATTTTCAAACAGCCCATTTTATAGAATTGTATAAAGGATGTAACATCATAATTCATAAGCTGCGGTGGTATACCAACTTCACAGTGTAAAATTTCTCTCATGTTCATGTTCTTTGTTATTGCAAAATATTATCTCAATGTATGGTCGTATGCTAGGCTTTCCATTGCTACAATACACTTTGTGTATTTTTAGAAAAAAAAGTAATTACACTGAAAGTGCTTCTACTGTTAAATTTAAACATTTCAATTGTATATGAATAAAGTTTCTCTGGAGAAAGTAGACTGATAAATTGATAATTTTTCGTGTACATTATCTCTTCCAGATGTACTACGTTTACAAAAGACACATTATATAGCCAATCTGTTTATAACGTTGTATTAAAGAACAGAACAAAATAATAATGAGGGTAATATCTGATTGTTATCACTATTGTAATGTTACAAACATGTTTGTGTAAGTGGCAACAGACAATTGTAGGAGGTACTTTACTTGGTGAAATTGCAAGGTAAACCTTACAAACATAATTAATTACAATGTAAAACGGATAAAACATGCTGGTGTAGTGACATGACTTCTGAATGTCGAGTACATATTTGTTTCAAAATATAACTTCCAAAGTGTAAAATGTATAGGGGACACATTGTATTTGACATGTAGTTAATATCAATTTCACCTTTTCTTAGAATCTCAGATATGGGAACCGTATAAAGGAATCAATCACATTCCAAATATGACTCGCTGGAGTCATCTTTCAAACTGTACTGTTCATAGATTCCAATATCGATTTCATAAATATTCCTACATTCATACTAAAGCTATAAAATGTTGAGCATTATTCAAGAATCTATGTTACTATACAATGTCTTCCGCTTTTTAAAACCACGGAAGCTGAAACAAATCCAAATCTTGAGACTAAAAGTTAAATTTATTAACTATACAATCTTTGGATGTGAGCAAAACGTGTAATACGTGGAAATTGTTTTAAAAGTTAACAGTGTTATTAAATTTTAGATAGTTTCAGCGTATATAATACACATACGAGTATATTATATCAATAATATGAACAACTATCTAATAAATTTTAAACTAGAATTTCATTTATATATTAAGATGTAAATTTTGTGTTTAGAGAAAAAAGGGATTTCTGTAAACTACTGTCTCGGTCAAGCTTGAACATTCTATCTGGACTAGAAAAAAGTCATCTTGGAAAAAGTATTGAATTACTTGATGAGCTTTCTGCAAAATAATTATTCATTATTTGTGCAAAAAGAGATTAAGTTGAATTCTATAATTAAACATTTTATCTTACATAAAAGCATCGGGAATGAAGTTGGGGGATACATTTTTCCTTAAGGAACAAACAAGTATCTCCTCCTAATACTTCAACCACACCACTGTCTTCTTCAGATGTAATTATTTGATAAACAAACATTGCGTTCGTTTTATTTTGTCGCCTATAATTCTGTATGGTCATGGCTAGAAAGAGAAGCAATCTTTATGTTCAATGTCCTCTCTATTTAGTAATTTACGTTATTATTCAGATCATAAAAGTTTTAATGTATTTCTTTGAATCATTAAATGGTTCAGATGTTCTATATATTTTATTTATAATAAATAATTTGTAAGCTATAGCTCTCTATCAACGTTGTATCTATCTATCTATCTATCTAACTATCTATCTATCTATCTATCTATCTATCTATCTATCTATCCATCCATCCATCCATCCATCCATCCATCCATCCATCCATCCATCCATCCATCCATCCATCCATCCATCCATCCATCCATCCATCCATCCATCCATCCATCCATCCATCCATCCATCCATACATCCATCCATCCATCCATCCATCCATCCATCCATCCATCCAATATATATATTTATATATAAGTCAAAACCCACTGACTTAACAAGAGATCTCTTGATCAAAGTAGCCTAGAGCTATAAATTTCTTACATGGTTTGGGGTTGGTCTGTAGACGCGTAATAAGAAAAGGTTTTGAAAAGGTTCCACCCCAAGGGTATTTTTACCCCTAAAACAAGTATTATATCTTTGTTATTTATGGGTCGATTTTGATCAAAATTGGTGTGTTGCTGAATTTAGGTATAATTTATTTCCATTGCACCACCTCTAGGGTTGTGCTAAAAAAAAATCATTTCTTTATAAAACTATCTCAATTATCCCCATGTGAAACTGGGACCATCAGATAGTCATTAATATAGTTCATTCTGACATTTTCATCACTTGTATACAAATTAATATACAACGTTCCGATATCATCTCCATTATTAAGCGATAAACTCTATAAGTTTCAGTTTTAGTTTCTAACATGGCTATTAGGCGATGTTGGCTCACATTTCTCATGTTTTACGGTTATAATTTCGTAACCGAAATTTGATTTATACTTTTCGAACACACTAAATAATTAATATGAATAATCCATCGTTAATACAATAACTTTAAATATGAAATTTGTTTACACCTCAAACTGTAATTGTGTGTTTTACAAAAAAGGATTTCTTAAAACTCCCGTCTCTGTCATACTTAAACATTTTATTTTGAACCTGAATTAAAGTTATCTAGGAATAAGTAAAGAGATATGTAGTAGCTTTACAAGCTTTCTACAAATTAACTCATCCCATACACTGTCTCTTCTAGATGTAATATGTCAAGAAGGAATATATTAAATATTCAGTTTGTGCAAGTAACATATATGTGTTCTACATTGTGGTAAAGAGCAAAACAAACAATAAGGGCAAAGTATGATTGTCGTCACATGTTTGTGTAAGTGACAACAGGCAATTTGTAATACTTTTTGTAAACTTGTAAGATGAAACTTACTAACAAATACTCCTTTAAAACATACAATACATGCAGGTGTAGTGGCGTCATATCCGAATGTTGAGTATATGTTTGCCTCACAATGTTAACGTGTACACAGTATAGAGGACACAAAGTGACATGTAATCAACTTCAATTTTGACTTTTCTTTGAATCTCAGGTACGAGAGTCGTTAAAAATAGTCACGTACATTCCTTATCTGATTCACTGGAAGCATTTTCAATCATAACTGTTCCATGGCATATGCATTCCTATATTGAAGCGAGTAAAATGTTGAAGATTTGTTAAGTATCTATTACAATGACGTCTTATTGTCTTAGCAAACGAATGAAACAAATCCAAATTTTGAACTAAAAGTGATTTAAACATAAATTAAGGTAATTTATTAATCACAATCTGTACAAAGGAACAAACGTAAAAATAATTAGATTGTTTTAAATCTGTCTGTGAGAGCAAATTTCGCTATAAATGGACTGAACAATAAAAATGAAAGAACGTAATTAAAACAAAAAATTAAATCCGTTTTATTGTTCTGTAAATAACTTCTTCAAATTTGAGAGAATAATTTAATTTGTTTGAATCTTCCTTAACATGCCTATCAAATTAATATGTTTTAACGAATAAATTCAAGTAGTTCAATGCGCAAAATTAAAATTGGATTTAGGCTTAAAAAATTTACACCGGTTTAAAAAATTGTAAAATGCATGACTTAATTTCAAAACCGAAATGAATCTAACATATTTTTAGCTTTAGAAAATCTTTCAATATAAATTACTTTTCAAAATGTTTGTTTTGAATTTAGTTTTCAAAGGGTTATTTAATTTTTTTTATATCTTTAATCGGATCTTTATTGAAACAATTAATGCGTATACTCTTTTCAAATGTTTTTATACGTTCCGTTTGACAATAGTAATATTTATATAAACGATGGTATCTAGTTGTTCTTCAGTACACTCACGTTCAATGTAGTTCGACCTTGAGGTGGTAAGATGTTGACGAAGGAGATATTAAATTTAAGACAGTAGAAGTAAAAATGAGGCCTGGTATGTTAATAGTTTTTTCATCAGTGAATCTTCTTGAAATTGAGATTTTTGCCGTTTTTTTAGAACTTTAGAAAAGCATTTGACACAAGTGTTTGCTGACACAAGTTAAGCTAAACGTTTACTATTAATATATTGGAAAGGAGACCTACATGTGTACATAGAGGCCGTGGTTAAGGAAGAAATTAGGTGGGTTGAAATTTAATCTAGTCTAATACTTCTAGACAGTACTTTTTGTTTAATAACGAAGAAAAACTTGTTTGTATTTTACTGGTACATTGAATCATCTCCAATGACATTTCACAACTGTATTCTGTTTTTTTTCCACGAGCAACTTAACAACTTTTAAATGTAGGCTCTATCATAAAATGGAAATCAAATAGATTCTCTAAATGTAACTCCCAAAAGATGGTTTCTTGAGTCTTGTAGGACATGTTAAATTGTATTGGTAGATTTTGCAGTCTTACGTTTGTTTAAAACAGTAACAATTGTTGCACTGGTTTTGTGAACCTCATAATTGTGCATACTCTACTTTATTGTCAGCTTCGTAAGCCTGTTAGATGTGTATTAAGAAGTCTTCGTGTCAGTGTCTCGTCCTGCCAGATCTCGTAACTTTACCAATATCACATTTTATAGAGATTAGGGTTTGATGTTTAATTTATGACAACAACTTCGCTATTTGTCACTGGAGAAAGGTGATTGATACCATTAACTGTATTCAGAAAATTATGATCTAATTTAATGTATTACAAGTTCAATAACACGAAACGTACAAAAAGATGTTTAAATTCCCCTATACTGAAATATTATCTTAATTTTTGTTACCGTTATCGTGTAGTCGAAAACGACGACAACTACGACTTGTGGATAGTATTTCGAAAATCACATTATTGGTTTCCTGAGGTGTAATGTGCATAACAGAGGTTTAGCTTTCTTTACGAGAACCAATCCTACAATATAGTTTGTATAATGTGAAAAAGTAATACTAAAATACATCTAAAAGTAACCATGATTTTACGTTGAATGTTGATTCCGATAGTAATTGAATTATTTAACAATAAATGAAAAGTACATAATGCTATTTGACGGTATTAAATAGATGTAATTAGATTTATTTTATTTTAAAAGAATAAGAAAAGGGACTACTGTACATAAATAAGTCTAAATAGGTCAGATACAAAACTACATTTTACTTTCCTGTATAATTGGATTACCATGTATAAAGAAGATGTAAGATATGTGATACGATTTTAATTTGAAATTTCAAAATGTATCTGTTTCTTTTTTGTATGTGCTACGATAATAAATATTATTTTATTTGTATTGAAGGTAAATATAAATAAACGGCACAAAAGTATTGCTCTAACTTTCTCACTCATTCACCCTCTCAAAATCAAAGAAAATCCAACTACAACTTTTCGTTACCGAATCTCTTAACACAGTTAATTATTATTATTATTATTTTTTTTCAATTATTCCTGAATCGTAAATTTTTTTTTCACACATATTTGACTTATTAGTTTTCACATTTCACTAAATTTTTACAAAATCCGTTGAGCTGATTTTGAGAAATACTGTTTTCATAACGACCGATTTTAGTTTTTTTACCTATAATTATTGAATAGGCATTTTTGGAGAAATGGATCTAATATGCGTTGTTTAAGTCCTTTGTTTAGAGGTTACACTTCAGCATAATTTGATCGAAATCGTTAGAACTGATTTTGAAATACAAATTTTGAGGTTTTTTCTTAACGAAACGTCTCCCAAATTTTGAGTCAATGAAAATATTTCAAACAAACTTCCCTAAATACCCATATACTAAATTTGATTAAAATTGGTCTACGTTCAATGTAGTAGAGTATTTCTCAGACTACAGATATCGTTTCAAAAACTAGTGTTGAACTGAGGCGTTCTCAAAATCAACATATCCGGAAAAATTCGACTTGAATTATCTTACAAATCACCTAATATTATCTGTACTAAACAGAAAGTAAAGTAGCAGTATGGTGAGCGTGTACAGATGAACTTAATTTAAATATTCAGTGTTTTTACATGCTTTTCTTCAACTCGCTACTTGTAGTTTTGTAGTTGCCAAACAGTAAGAGTGAGTAAAAAGTCAACATTTTACCTAATCAATTTCAAAATATTAAATCTTACAATTTTTCTTTATGTATTTTCATAATTGGTTAAGTTAAATGTTTAAATCATTTCCTAACACAACAAAGAACAATTCACAAGAGTTAGGTCAATATAAGTTAGGACAGTTGAGAGAGGGACTGTAGGTTGAAGGAGTAAAGAAATCTTATTTGGCTTCTAACTTCGGTTTTGTGTGTCAAATCAATACATATATTAATGCCAAAGGAGTCGAATTTTTGTGACTAGAAATTCGTAAAATGCAAATGTAAATACTTGTGCATAGGTACAAATTCGCTAGGTTTCCATAACTTTGACTACTACAATTTATTTTATTAGCTAGACTCAATCAACAATTGTGTTTATATTACCGACTAATAGGGTAGGATCTATTTATGAAAATGAAATCAAAATATAGTCTAGAATTGTGATAACTGATGGATGCTTTTCTTAACATAGCATTCTCATATTGTTGATGAAAATTGGTTCTTTGATTTTTCGTAATTTTCATTCGTGCCGTGAATGAGAATTTGAATCTATTAAAAATTAATTAGAGTAGTTTAATTAACATGTATATAAAATGCCATTAAATACAATGTAAACAAGCTCGCGTTAATTAACATCCCTGTTCTTTGTATACAGAGTCGGAAAGATAACCAAACATGATCATTTAGAGAAAATAAAAGGTTTCCGTAGTTGTAACAAGGTTTCCGTAGTTAAACCTGCGGAAGGATCATTAACGTACGTGGCGGGCAGTACGATTTGAACACGATGGGAGAGTGGATTTGTGTGTGAAATCTTCTCCTTTACCTGGTTTAAAGGGACTAGGACAACCCGTACAAAGATCATCATATCTAATGCTTTAACCACGAGCGTTTGCACCAGGCTTCTAAAAAGAGAGGAGAGTTCCTATTAGTTCCTACCGAACGCAACTTCGAAGCCAGAGATCCGTGCCCTAGCTTCTTTGGTGCTTCTAAAGGAACGGGTACTCTTAGTTTCATCATACAATGTAGTACAAGCATATCCTTTAAATATAATGCCAAAAAATTACTTTCTTGTATCTTTTAGGAAATGTTAAATTGTAGTGATTGATCAAGTGGTCGTCCCCTAGGGTAAGTGTTTTAACCCTGGTTTTCTGAACATCGTAACTGTGGCATATCACTACTTTCTTGAAGTCATCGTAAATGCGTATATACTAATATGTCTTCAGTCACTTTGCTCTTGTCATTGTATCGGCCTTATTGAACGTCGAAGCTGTAGATATATGATGAAATATCTCGCTAGGTTCGTGTCGGCGTCTCGATCCTAACCTAACTATACGAATGTCACATTATCTTGGGAGGGCAGGTTAGAAATTAGATTTTTGATAATAACTTCGCTATTAGTCATCGTAGAGAAGTTCACTTAGTAGCAAAATTGAAATCTGAAATTTTTTATCTTATTTAGTGTGTTAAAATTTGAATAACGCACAAGATAAGAACAAAAAATGTTTAAAATGGCCGCCATTTTGACATTTTTACTTAAATAAAAAATGTTTTGATAGAGTTCTATATGAGCACATTATAGTCCCCTATACTAAATTGATATTCGTATCTTAATTTTTGTGGTCGCTATTGTGCTTATGTACAAACATACCGACGACGGGTGAACGGCATATCAAAAATTCAGTATCTCGAGGCTAGAAAACGTGTTGATCGCTAAAAAAAAGAGATTACAATTTTTTGCTACTACCAAACCTGCTCTTTTATACTATTTATAAGCAAAACAGTCTTTATAAGTTAAAGAAAAGGGTAGCAGTAGAAGTGTTTGAATAGTGTACAGTATTTGTTTTGTTTATACAATTGTGTATAGAACAATCCGATTAGATTCACATAAATTGAGATTTTTAAAATTTACGTACTTTACTTAGATATTTATTATCAATTGCAAACTGTCAATAAAAAAATGAATCATTCACACATGGCAAAATTTTGCTTATATTTTGTAACATAGCAACTTTAAATAAAACGGTTTCTTAGTTTCACTTTCTTTCTTCAATAAATTGGCGTTTACTTGTAAACGACTCGAAAACTTTGATTTCTGAACTATCCCTAAAACAGAGATATTTAAATTAAGTTTTAATCCATGAATTTTTATAATTCTGGAAAATATTTATGGACACATTGAAACCATATTTTTTACAATAGCAACAGATAATTTATAATTATTGTTTTTAATTTTTCAACTGTAGATAGTCTTACTTCGCCTTCAAAATTTTATTTCATAATTTTTTTTTTCAGTAAGAAAATATATTAACCTATTTAGTCTTTGTGGTTGAAATGAAAAAGTTTACGATTGAAACCAGTTTTATTGTAAATAACCAGTTGCATAATAACAAGTACTGGTTAGACGTTATTGGTGACTAAGTTATATATATATGTGTTAGGTCAAAACTAACTTTTTTCATTAATTTATTTTGTTTTCTGTTCTGATACTATTTTAATTGAGATTGATCCAGGAAAACCTTACCTTTATAAAAGTCCATGCAGATCGTCGAAGAACACTTGCACATCTTCGAGACATATTCAGTCAATATTAACGTCAACACAGTTCTCTGTTAATCTGAAGATATGAAACGACGGATTATGCAGGAGGAGGACAATCCCAAAATTTACTTTAAATTATTTATTTGAAATTTTCCAATGTTTCTTTTATAGATTTATTTAATTTCCGAGCCTAATAAAAGTTAACTACAAATGGTGAAGGTTATCCAACAATACAAAAATATGTAAACAAATAAATGACACATATTAGATTAAAATCAAACACCCAATACCACAATTCAGTTATGTACATTTCAGTAACATAGTTACCAAGTTCTCTTTCATGAATTATTCCAATTCACTTTGTTTAAAAAAATCTAAGTAAGTTATTTAGATGCGAATTATTTATTTTTGTTAGAAAATATTGTCCATGTAGTTGACTAATTGTAAAGTGACTCCCCCCCCCCAACTACACTACACAGGGAGGGACTAGGTCATTGACCAGTCTAATGACTTGGCTCAATGCCATTGGTTGAGCTAACCACAGGTAAGAGAGGGGAAAGAACCTCACTTGTAAAACTGTTAATAATATTTATAGAATTACAGTCTGTATGAAGTAACCTGTCTCCTGACCCTTCGACCACCTGGGACAGGCCCAGGTCATTCAATTGCACTCTGCGACATCCACAGCTGTTTTCCTAAATAGTCACCTTTTAGTTTCTCCACTAGCTTAAGTAACTTTTTTAGCCGAATCTTAATTTCCGAAATTTTATCAAAAATTTGAGAAGTACATAAAAAAATAAGATCAACGATACTAAACAAGGGCAAATTTGATAAAAAACAAACAATAGATTATAGAGGGAATAAGAAATATAGAAGTAGTCTGTTTAAAGCTTTTAATAATAAAGTTGGTTTTATGTAACAATATGTCAATGAAATTTGCCCTTGTTTAGTATCGTTGATCTTATTTTTTTATGTACTTTTCAAATATTTGATAACATTTCGGAAATTATGATTTAGGTAAAAAAGTTACTTAAGCTAGTGGGGAAGCTTATAGGCGACTAATTAGGTAAACAACTGCGGGCGACGCCGAGTGCCGGTGAATGGCCCGGGCCTGTCCCAGGTAGCTGGAGGGTCAGGAGACAGGTTACTTCATACAGACTATAGTGTTTGTTTATTACTAAATATCTGAAGTTGGTAACTATGTTACTGAAATGTACGTAAGGAAATAAATTTTGTTTTATTGAATTGTAGCATTGGGTGTTTGATTTTAATCTTTAATTTCCCCAAAGTGTACTTAAAAGTGTGACATTATGACAAAATCGAAATAATAACATCTATTGAGAGCTATTTTGAATATTTCGGTGTTTTTCTATAGATTTGTTGCAGTTCACCCTTTAAAATTAAATATTATTTTTTAATTTGTTTTCTTCTATCAGCTTTAAGGAAAAAGAATTGGTTAGGTTTTCCAAACATAATTTAAAGTCCTCAAGCACATCTAATTTACTTTTGTGTACTAGACCTTGAAATAAACAAATACTTGGTCAAGAACAGAAAAAAGAATGGATTTTTAGGGGTTTTATGGACAAACTGAACCTTTAACCGGTAAAGGTTAATGTTTTACCTTTGCCGATTAAAATTAGTATTCTATCAAGTTGGAAGGAAACACATATCAGAAGATACCATAGTATATTTAATGCAATTCAAGTGGTTTAGTGAATTCTCTAGTTGTACGATTGAATTACCACATACCGATAAGTATAGAATAGACTTTAAACTCATCTGTTAATTATTATTAAACGTTTTAAATAAATAAAAACTCATAGTTAATAGTTTTACGATGGCCTTACATTTTTAAGCCTTTTTTAGTTTCCTTGTTTATTTAAATAAATATTTATGTGAAAGTTTTGGTATAAATTAGGATAGGTTGATTTAAGACCTAACATTTTTCTCAAGTGAAGGCAGTCAATTGAAAGTTTCTTAAACATGATTTTAATCGAACTCAGTTTGTTCTTAAATTGTTTAGACGATGAATACGCTTTTTCTTCCTGTAGCATTTATCTAAATTTATTTAAACCACAAATTAAATTTAGAAAGAGGATTGGTTATATTGCAAGCAATAAATACACCTTCTAAATGCTCTAGATAAGTCGTAAATGATTACTTTTACACATGTACAAAGTAAGCAATAAAGTGTACATCCAGGACAAGGAACATTTGGAACTTCGTAAAAGGGTAACGACGTTTAAAAAGATATTTTAAATAATATTCTCTTCTTGTTAAAACAATGTTTGTTCACAGCCACATTTTAAAATTTATGGATGAAATTTGAATATATTTTGAGATGTGTAAATGAGCACAAATCAAAAGTATCTCTATTTAATGTTTAGAAAATTAGTTAAATAGTTACACTTATGTCAAAAGATCTGATTTTTTAATTGATTAGATTTGTTTCCCCCATTATAATTGTTTTCCTTGTTTCAGAATTAAAATAATGTCATTACAGTTTTACGTCATTTCAGTGATTTTTCTACATTTAATTTTCTTCAAATCTGTAAAAACCTTCAATTTTACTTACATCGTACTGAATTTAAAAATAACAAATGTGTATAATAACAATTCGAGTCAGAAAGATGTTAATACCTACAACTTTTAATCACTGGATTATACGAATTAGGTATACGAAAATATTTTTGTTGTTTGTAAAGTTCTTACAAGATAAACATTGTGTTCCTATATTAGGAATATATCTAATACACCTAATATACCTAATACCTGTTAAATCTGCCTGTAACAGTATGGCTGAAAACATAGTTAGTGGTTTGTGTCAGTTGACTCGACATATCAGTGCTGTTAAATAATGTATAAAACACACATTTCATGGGGTGTCCGGCGATCGTAATTGTTGCATTCTAATTGTATATACTGAAGCCCAGCAAGCTGTGGTACAAATATTAAATATTGAGCAATGAAATAAACATAATGTATTCATTAAATTATATTATTTCGATTTAGTATTAAGCGTAACACTAAATTTTTTTATTTGCAAATTTTATTGTTTTTAGGCCAATGAAATTTATTAAGCCTGTGGTTGGAACTTGCTGAATTTTCAAAAACGCTTACTGAATTATAGTTTCATAATTGGTTACACTAAATTATTAGTTGAAGATATATAAAATAAAAGGTTAACAGTTTGTTATTACCTTAAATTTATTTGAAAGCAACTTTTTTTTTTTTTTTTTTTTTTAGTCAATACAATTAGACAAAATAATAACTCTAAATAAAATCAATCTTTATTATGGTTATTTTTATGTTGTCTTTGAATTTCAGTATATAATAATATTTCAATATATATTTTATAACATTTATGGAAGTCTTGGCAGCGTCAGTCTTGGTGTTACCTTTTGTTTGCCATACGCCCCCCAAAGTGTTCTTTGTTCCTCGCCATTATCTCGTATGTATTATTCGGCTTCATAACTTCTTTAAGATAATATAGCCCAGGTATTTCCGTAACTGGTGTCATTAGATCTATCTGAGCAGATAAAATTAAATTAGAATCTTTTAGTAATTCTATTTACATGAGAAAAAAACATTACCATCAGTGAAAAGCCATCAATAGACAGGTTATATACAAGGGTACTTTAATATTATATTCAAAGTCCCAATAATGTACCCTGATGTTATTATAGGCAGAAAGGAATTAATCTTCCACATATAGAAGTTACGCTTCATGGGAATATGTTTGTTATTTATTGTTTAAGCAAAAGTTTTAAATTATTGTAATGCAGTGTTAAGTTAGCTATAGTGGCGTTAAACGTCCACAATATATGAATATAAAACAGAATGTATCTAAACTAATTAAAAGCTAACTAATTCTAATTGCTGAAATGTTTGGAATTAGTTTAAAACTTTAGTTTAAAAATAAATATCATTTCAGATGAAGAAAAACCATATTTTAATTAGTTTTATTTAACAACTGTTTATTATTATTATTTATTTATTTTTTATTTTTAAAGAAGAAGAATAAAACTTTATTCTCAAGGGTATTCCAGAATTAGAGTTCTATTTTTTTAATGTTTTTTTCTTTCTTTTTGTCAAGGCTATGATGGCTGTGAGGTTTTTCACTTTCATCAAAATATTTTTAATTTTACGAGAGATCATGACATAAACTATTTTTAAAACAGTATTGAAGAGTAGAGAAAAATGACTTTGACAAATTACTAACGAAATCACTTAAAATTGGTGGTTAGGGGGGAGGGGATTTTTGAAGATGAAACCTTATTTGGTTTTTCCTTAGGTTGAAGCTGTTTTTTCTTTATTGGGGAACTGTGTGTAATATGAGTGTCTATTTTGATTCTGATGAATAAAGAAATGAGTTATTTATCTGTGTGTCTGAATGACATGTTTCTTAACTACTTTATAGTACCTATTTACCTTAATCGTGGATAAGATAGTTTGCGACACACACATCATGAAAACCATCAAAAAAAGTTTCATTTTTAAAATGAGTTCAGAACTGTTCAAGCTTATGTTAAATCTGTAAATAAATAATTCAAAAATTAAATATAAAATGAGTCAGTAATATTTACAATAATTTACGCATTTTCTTAAAATTTATAATGAATATATATATATTATAATGTATATATATATTATATATAAATATATATAATATATATATATATATATATATATATATATATATATATATATATATATTAAATAGATAAGGATGGAGTATGATTTGAATACCAATTGGAACTGATTTTTTAAAATTACGGCAATAGTTCCCAAGTTATAACAATTTTGAAAAGTGACAAAATTCCGATTTTCTTACGCATTTCTATTGAAACATTTTCAATGAAAACATAATAGTATTATTTATGGCAGATGCAATAGGCTATGCTAATTGGAATTCAAAAAATGTTTTAATTGTGTGAAATATATTACAAGTTAGAACAATATTTGTTAGTTATTAAGATAAAATCAATATTCCCGAGAATATTTTAAACATTTTAACAACACAATACATTTTATCAATAACAACGTTGAAATAAAATTAAAATATTATTTGTAATATTGTTATATCCCCTGAGGTTTCAAAGTTATGGGTGTTTTAGTTTAAAGGCTTTGTATTTTAATTTGATTGATACTGGCGTTGAGTTAATCCTTCTCATATGGACACGCAGGATGTAAGTTCTTCTTGCTGGAGCCTGATTAGATCAAAATAATTTTCTACTATGTTTTCTAATTTTCTCTTCACCTTTCTCAGTGTAATTTGTAAAAGGTAGATAAAAATAATATAATAATATTAATTAAAAGAAGTCCTGTACTTTATCAATCTATATACAAAAAAAATAAATAAAAAGCTTCAATCGGGAATTCTACACGGCAAATGATGGTTATGCTCACAATGCCCGAATTCAAAGCGGACGAACCTAGTTTAAAAATAACAATTTCAGGTGTTCGTTAAAACAGAGTGAGCTCACTAACAATAAAACCGTAACTGTTTTAGTGTTCGCTGTTTTTAAACGATTTAGTTCGCTTTCTTATATCTACTGAAATGGTATTTTTGGAAGATATCGATGTCTACTTTTCGCTTTTTATTTGATTTTACGTGCGGAGGAAAATTTGTGAAATTGTTTTGCAACATTTATTTTGTGTAACATATAATTTTGAATGATGGCGGTTAAAATTTCATTTTATTAAAGTAATTCCTTCAAACCCTTCCTGATTTTAATCTCTATACATTAAACTTCGTAATTATATTAATTTAAAGTTAAAAGTAGAATCAGTTT
The DNA here is from genome assembly GCA_963513935.1 of Aphrophora alni. Taxonomy (NCBI): domain Eukaryota; kingdom Metazoa; phylum Arthropoda; class Insecta; order Hemiptera; family Aphrophoridae; genus Aphrophora; species Aphrophora alni. The sequence goes on from OY740767.1 coordinate 129,232,360, forward strand.
TATTTAACAATCGATAAGCAATAGGAGTATTCAGTTACAATTTTCCAATTTGTTTCTCTAGAAAAAAAACAACGTCTCTCATTTTAATAATTATAATCTATACTAATAAATCTGTGGGGGGTCTATATTTGTACTCTCAGATCATAAAAACCACTAAACCGATTTTTATGAGAATTCGTAACATAATAGTTTCCGCTCAGAGGAACGTTTTAAAGTTGAGTTTTGTCGATATATCAATTATAAGTTGTGTTATGACAATATTGTTATGTATTATTCCCATGAGGAAATGGCTACCGTAAAGGTCAATCTTTGTTCGCGGTATCACAGCATCTACTCGACCGATTTCAATGAAACTTTGCAAAATCGTAGTAGTATTTTGAAGTTTAGTATGGTTTACACTTTGTTTTAAATGTCTTAAAAAGAAACTGAGTTATTACAACAAATATAGGTTATGCTATTTTAGGCCTAGCTTAGACCAATGAGTAAATTTTTTAAAAGTGTTATCAAATGATTTTGGACATAGAGATGATGTATTATTATATATTATTAATAAGAACGTGTATAAATTTGTATACACGTGTATTTATATATATAAAAGATTTTCACAAACTATAATTGTCTTGAGATAATATTGATTTCTACTATAATATGTATCTAATTTAACGATCAATGTTGAATTTGATATATTCGGTGCCTTGCCACCTGTAACAACTTGTTTTATACTAAGATTAACAAATACAAAAGTTAACTTAAATGCAATAAATTGCAAAAAAGCAATAAACTTCAACACTATTTTGTACTTACCTTTTCAAATAGTAACGCTGTCGAAGAGAATGAAGATATATTTTTGAAACAATTTAATTTTATACAGTTGAAGAGTGAATTTTGACTATTATGATTACAAAAATATAAAGTTTATAATACATACAATGAATGAATTGGATTTGTAAAACACAATAGGATATTTAAATTAATATCCTCAATTTGTTCTGTGTTTGTAATGAATAGTTTATATGAAATAACGACCTAGGCCGTAACAAATACTGCATTGGCTTCGCTCATGTACTGTGATTTTCAATTATTTATTTCCATCGATTTCTTTTGTCAAAGATGAAGTCCATTCAAAATCATATACTCGTGATTTAATTTTCGAAATTATTTTGGAATCCAATATATATATATATATATATATATATATATATATATATATATATAAGATAAAAATCCACCTTTAATGTACGACTGTGGTTTTTCTTGATTTATATCTACTGATATAATTAACCTTTGATTGAGTTGATTAATATATATTATACACATGCTAATTATATATTACATTTTAGTGAAAGAAGTTTGGAGAGCAACCAAATTGTAAGAACCTTATTAAAAAGGAAAAATGTTACAACTAGTGGTTGCCATTTTGAATTAAGAGAGTATAATAGGAATTTTTTACTTTTTTTTAGGTTCTGACATATATGTATTGTAGAGAAAGTTATGTAACATAAATGGCGATAGAAACATTTATAGGTCAAAAAGTGATATCAGCGTGTTATCTAATGATTTTTATCTAAAATTATTTCTAAGGAGCTAAACAGAACTTCATGGTTTCTCGAAAATGTCTAACGATAAAAAAATCATCAGCCATCGTGTTGTATAAAGGACTTAATTGAAGCCGCGGCTACAAATTATATTGAAAAGTGATTGATTGATTATTATTTTAGGTAAAAATAATAGGTTTCAAAAACCCGTGTGCAAAATCGCAATGAACAATATTAAATTTCTAAATATTTGGATAAAAACAAAAATTAACTTTCGTTGTCTTTATTAAAAGCTCTTTATTAATTTTAAACAAATAAGATTTACTCCAAAGAACACGTGTTTGATGGCACAAGCAAAGAAAGCTTAGACTGTATTGAAATATATATATTTTTATTAAACTCTATCCATGATTCATTTACACTTTATGACCAGCACGTACTAAACTGACATATTTTTGACGAATAGTTGTAATTAGGCTTTATTCGGTAGATTGGTAATTGTGAAAGCTTACATTCATAAGGAATGTAATATTTGTAAAAGCATTGTAATTTTAAGTAATTTTTGTCTTTCGCATATCAAAGACCAATAGTGTTGTGGGGGATATTAACAAATTTTGCACGTGTGTAAATAATTTATATATACGAAATTCGAACCAAAGATTTAGAACTAATGCCCCAAAAAGCTTTATTTTTTTAATTATAACAATAAAAAGTGTTTAGTTATGCAACATTGAACTCAAGTTTATTTTTCATTAAGTATTTTAAGATAACTATAATTACTTTTCCATTTATTTTCGACTTATAAAACTCACTATTAAAATATCAGTGTCACTATATAATATTTGTTTATAATATATAGTGAACAACATTTTGATGTAATATTTTTCTTAAAACGTTTTTCACAAGGAATATATTTTACACAAATAATAATTACGTCTTCTGAAATATTTAATTTGATTATGTATTAATAACGTATCTAAACATTTATAAAAGATTTGTTTCCAAATTAGTATGAATGATATCAGAAATCATTGCTATGGTCACATAAATGAAGTAAAGCTGAAAACAATAGGACATTGTACATAATTGATACATTTAGTTTCCTTTGAGCTCGTTAAATAAAACTTGTTCATTGTTCTTATTTTACTAGCTTTATTATGGAAAAGGAAAGTAAAATATTTAACAATAGAAATAAACAATAAACTAATTTCTATATTTTGAAAATTTATTTCGTCAAAATAAATTATCAATCGTCAAACTTAATTTTCTTTGATTTGTCTTTATGATGGATATTCAAAGAACGAACTTGACTATGATGTCGTTGATTCATTCTTATCTTTTATTATAAATAAGGAAAGAAAACCAAGTTGGTTGAAAAAAATTTTAATTGGAATATAATTTAGTAGCAGATCACTAGTACGGAATCTGAAGAGAATCTGGTGAACTATATCTACTAAATTATTGAATTTTGCTTGTTAGTATGTTTTATAAATTTGACATAAGACTGCTTACACCATTATCAAGTTGGTTCTTCTAAACATGTCAGAATAATTAAATCACTTTTAAAAGAAGACTTTATTATATAATTTGGAAACCGGGATTTACCCATTAGTAACTAAAAAGGCTTGTGTACTTAGTACTTTATTAATTTATAGACTGTACATTTTGTTTATTTGATTTGATCGATGATTATTATTTCGTTTTTGTTTCCAGGTATGGATTTACAAGTACTTTATTGCTGTAAGTATTATTTCTTTTAGCATATTTATTTTAATCCTTATTAATATAACCTCCTTCATAATAATGAATTCATATTCAGTATCCAGGTGATTCAATAAGTTTCATACTTTATTTTGTTTCACTCCGTCACGTTCAAGTTAAAAAATAATACGAAAAATAAAAACAATGAAAATCAGTATAGTTGTTATTAAACGTTACACTAAAAATTGACTCTAATATATTGTGCGACACGGCGATAAGAGTCCAAGAAGCCAACGAGAAACATGTTTTTGGGGTTCGGTAGCCTAATGGTGCGCATCTATAAACTGTACATAAATGTGTTGTATTGTGTTTAATTTATTTTAATGTAGTGAAGACCTTAGATGAACAAGATTTCTGATGATCAGATAAAAGTCCCGAAACAAAAAAGAAAAAGATGTCGCCTGACAGATGAACAAATATAACGTAAAATACTTTGTCTCCTCTAAATAGTATAAATAATTTATTAACACCGTAACACAGAGTTAACTTAATAGTATTTGCAGCTTTATGTGTGTGTGTGTGTGTGTGTGTGTGTGTGTGTGTGTGTGTGTGTGTGTGTGTGTGTGTGTGTGTTATGTTCATTCCTTCTGTCGGAATATTTTTTAACTTGTCGAGAAAAAAAAGCTTAATAACAAAGTTTTTGTCAAAAAAAAAAACACACACACAAAACGGGAGCTTCAAAATATGCGTGTAGGAAAAGTTATTCTAAAGTGGTTTACCTCTATATGGATTTTCACTATGCAATTGCGTAATATTTGGTTAATTTTTAAATAGATATCTATCAGTCGGTTGTTTGTGAGTGGGAAGAATACAATACATTTTTAAGGTGAGAAAACAACTGTGAAATATTATTATAAAAGGTTTTGATTAGAGTGACATATCGGATGAGAATTCAGCGTGGTAATATTTATTCACTTATTACCCGTGATCTAAAGGTATCAGCGGTTGGTAGTACATCACGTTCGTAGAATCAATCTGCGAGACTAGAGCTAGACGTAATTAACTAGCAGATGTATTCAGTGGAGGAGAGACGGTAATGATAACCTGATTGTTTTATTCTAGTTCTTCAACATGCGATAAGAAATCTTTACAAGACTTTTATAAATTTTACATATTAAATTTATTGATACTGTACATCATAAGTATAAATCGTGCGCACTTTAAAAAAAGTTAAATAACATCCCGCATTTGTTAATTCTTTATTTATTATTAATATACGCAACAAAATATGAGATGAGATTTAACATTCATTAAATACAACACTTGAAAGTAATAATTTGGAATTCTTATGAATGAACAATATTTAGAAGGTAACATTCTGCCAAAAACTAGGGTGAATACATTTAAAATATGTTACATATTCAGAAAACCTAAAATGTTTATGAGTAAGAAATCCAGGTAAGCATGTCTCATACTAAATTTACAAAATGTATAAAAATATGGGTTTTTCAAATAACTGATGTTGAAGGTGTTTTGAGGTAGTATGTTGTTTGAATGTTATTACTGGAGCTCGTATTGCATTGATACCTACTTGTTTTATTATATCTTGTTATTTTTGAGATTATAGTGTTAATTTCTTTTGATAATGTAAAATTGTTTGTCTAAATACGTCTTTTATTTCTATTTTTATTGTATAGTAGTTTGATGTAAGTACCCATAAATATTAGTTTTATTATTTCTATGTATTGGTAGGCCGTCAGTAGGTATAATGTTTTCTCCCTTTTTCTTTTTTTTAAATATAAAAATGGTGGTAAACCATGATCTGGATTCTTAGGATTACATAATTTTCCATCAAATTTGTGAAAGTTATATTAAAGGAGAGTCATTGTGTTTTAAATGACGTATTATGTTTTAATTTTGTCAAAAAGAAAATAAATACTTTATTATTAATGCATTAGACCAACTCCACCATTGTTTCTTGAAATATATTTTTGTATTATTTGTTGATTATGAATATTTCTACTGCTTTAACAATTACTAATATTTTGTTAATGCCGTTGAATTTTTGATAAAATCTTCCATCCTAATGTGAATTTATTTTCGGAAATTTAGTGAATACATAACTTTAAATGACAATCTGCGTCACAGAAAATTCTAAAATTCAAGTAATCTTATTTCACAATTATCTATTTGCCCTCAGAGTATGTCATTATAGATTTCTAAATATCTGACAACAGTTTTTTACTCAATCAAATTACTTTTGCTTTGTTCTATACACTAAAAAAAAACAAAAAAAACATAGATTTTTATTAATTGATTCACTTTAAACAAACAATTTATGTTATTGATATCGAAGATCTACGTATCATATAATACAATACTCCTTAGTCACCCAATTGCAAAATGTTTCTACTGATATTACCTAGGTCATCTTTATATTGTTTTCTCAAAATCGTTATGATAATATTGATTGATTTGAACTTGACTTTTCTGTACCATTTCCCAATTTTCTATATTTATTTAACGCGGATTGGTTTTATGTGTCATTTGCTAATCCTCAATCCCAATTAGTTTTTTCATCGCAATGTTGGATTATTTTCTAAAACAAAATAATTTTCAACGACAGTCTGATTACAGGTGGTTCAAGGAGTCATAATCGTAAACTAACTGTTTGGGCAAAGATTATTTCGTTTTAAATTTCTAAGAACTTTTTGTCAGTGTAATTCGTTTTTATGTATCTAAATATCTGCAAACAGTTTGGTTTTTACTGAATCAAAATACTTAATATTTACCAAGTTTAAAAAACCCAATTGTATTCTCAATATAATCGATTTAGTTTTCGTTATCGTTGAGATTGGTAATGTTTAGCTGTTGTTACTGTAAATACTAAATCTAATTTCTTATTTTATCAAATATTGTTATTCATATATACAAAAAACTAACTCAAAATATTATACAAAACTCTATGGGTATGTAATCATCATCCAGAATCATGAAATTTGGAAACTTCTTCCTCATTAATTGACATTGTACGATAATTCAGAATATAACATTTAACTTCAACATTTTAGACAATTTGTATATTTAAATCAAATTTTTTTAAACCTACGATTTGTAGAGCTTACAATATATACCATATTGAAACTATTAGGATTTTTGAAATTTAGTAATAATTTTAAATTCGGTGTATTATTTCCGATACGGTTTTTACTATATCATAGGTAAAAAAGATATATTAATTTCGAAAATTATTTTGTGTAAATTTACATTTTAAGCGGTTTTTTTTCTAAAAATCACCATGTGAAAATACGTAAACGGAACAATTGGGACAGAAAAGTATTGTCTTAGACATAATCTAAAGGCTCCCAATTTGGCATAATTTAAGATATAGCACTTTTATAGACCAACAAAAAATTGAAGATAAATTTACAGTTATTCCGCAGTATTTCTTTCACCTGTTGGTTAATGCATCTTGCCAGGTACAGTGGGAGGTAGGTTTTGTAAGTTTTTGGCCTATAACTTTTATAAATTTTAAGACTTTTACATTTAACTTTAAATGTTGAAAGTCTCCAACGTATCATTCTTTTCGGACCAACAATAAGTGTAACGAAAACTAGCGCAATTTCAATTTACATATTGGTTTTTATTAAACATGACTCATTTATATTAACCTTATTTTGTGGATATTATTACGTCGATGCTAAAAAAATTCGCGTGACTGCCAGTGTTGTAGTTATAAGGCTACAGTATAGTGAAATATATAGTACTACCCTAACTGTACGTGTTATTGAATATCTATATCAAGTTCACAATAAACAGACAAAGATGGATACATTAACCTAGATAAGTTTAAAGACCCGTGCAGTGTTTAGGCTAATATTGTTATTCCGCCCACACCTGAGCTCCATGTGCTGAGCATAACAATCCATTTCTGAACTATATTTTAAAAACAAGATCAAGAGACTTGCATTGTACTGAACCAGTGTTGTGGGATTTTTAGTTTCATTATAGTTTAATTAAACTTGAAATACATCATAGTCCATGCTCAAAAGAATGTTCATATTTAACGATATGTGTGTCTGTGCCTAAAGATAGGTAAATTATTTTATGGATATTTAAAATATTGCGATTTGTCAACTACTACACAAAATGTTCAGAAACCAGAGACGTTTCCCTAATTTTGAAATGTTACACTTTCATTCTTTAAATTTCCTAGAAAATAATAGACTACTATATATTTATATATATATGGGTTAAAACGTATGCACAATATATATATATATATATATATATATATATATATATATATATATATATCACTCACCTCTGTAATGGACTTTGCAAAATATTAAAATTAATTCACTAATGTCAATCTAAACAAAATTCTTCGTTAAAAAAAGTTGCGTCTAACAACCCTTTTAAAACTTATAAAACACCTGTAAAATATTTTTGTTACATATTTATAATTCTGTTATTTATAAATTGTTCGAAGTATTGGTGTTTATAAACTCAGAAGCACTTTTTACCCTTTTAAAATTTATTTTTCTAAAAATAATTCCAATTAATTTTAATTAAGAGTGATTGTTCTTGAAAAAAAAAATAATAATAACAAATTAAACACAACAAAACCCTCTGAAACTAAAGTTTAAAATAAATTTCTTAGAATTTTTCTTGGAAAAATGTATATGGCCTCCAAAGTAACGCCTAAATAGAAAACGTCCTCTTTAGATTTGAATAAAAAATATATTTGTAGCTTACGTATATAATTAATTACATAGCTTAGAATGGATGTCTCCTGTAACATCTAGATAGCCCAGAAACATCCAATATTTTAACAGAAAAGAACTATTGTGATGTAAAATTTATTGACTATAGTTACAATATTAATACAGCCTGTAGAGAGATTCCCCTTGGATATAAGGACAACGTTTCTTGTCACTTGTAATATACTGCTCCCTTAGCTAACTGTGTAGCCTACTTTTACGATGAAATAGTGTCTTTTATATTAAGTAATTTTATACGACGTGTGAACTTTATCCACATTGATAAATTTAATGTTATTTTAATGTATTTTATTCTAACAACAATTTATTAAATTTTAATTATTCTTTGAAGGTGTTCATCTCTTTTTCTATTGCATTGGTTTTCATATGTTTATAATATATATAGTAAACTATATGTGATTATTTTATTGTGCGTTAAGTACTTGATCTTTTCATTTCACTTATTTTATTTTCATACGTAGTTCATATAATGAGTTACGTGAAACTGTAGTACACATTTAAGAACAACAAAGCCAAAAAATAACATAATGAATAATACAACTAAAAGAAATATACAAACTTAAAGACAATAACAAAAAGAAATACAATATTTGGAAACATCACAATTGTAAAGAAATTATTTGAAGTTGAATATAATTAAATTCTATTCAATATTAACACTTAACTTGTCTGTCATCCGTGACATATATTCCTGGCAGAAATAATATTCATCTCTAATTTAAAATTATTTGAAGAGTTATAAATGCTTTCACAATTGAATATTATATTTCCTCAGGCAAAATATTAAATAATTTGGCACATTTATAAGAAAGTTTCTTTTGATACAATTTTGGTTTGTGTAATTCTAAATTGAAATAGTTTCTTTTGCGCTTATGATACGAATAAAAATTTCCCCAAAATGTGGAAATCTGTTCTATTTTCTACAAACATGTAAAATACTTTGCTGGGTAATGTCATGATTCTTAACGAATATATGATTTCCTTTTAAAACTATGCCATAATAGCTTCAACCGTTTGGCCATATTGTCATGCCAAACACCTTCAAAGATATTCGTAATATAGGAAACATTTATGTGATTAGTAAAAAAAAACTATGTCGAGGTTTTCACGTCTGGCGTCTGTGCCGTGCTTTACAGCACAAACGAGTGGCCCGATGTTAGTCAATTTTGGTGTTTGGTCATATCTTGGGATTTATTATTTTTTTTCGAAAACTCAAAATTTGGGGTTACCTGCCATATAATAAAAGCGCAAACTTTCAATGTTCTCAAAATAGTTTCTGTCGATTTTGATCAAATTTTTATCAAGTAAATCGCTAATTACATAAACTAAACGTATTGGTCGCCATCTATCAAGAATGCCGTTTCTTGATTATGTTTAAGAAACAATAAAATCGGCCATGAGACTGTGTTTATAAAAAGAGCAAATTTTTGAAAATCTACACAATCGATTTTAAGAACATTGGAATTTTGCGCTTTTATTACATGGCAGGTTACCCAAATTTAATGTTATCTATTAAATTATGGTGAAATTTCAAAATTAATAACCTAATACTATTTAAAAAATCGTAAGTAAAATAATCACAATTACGGATCTGGAATAAGGGGAAATAAAGGAAATAGAAATTTTGTTCTCCGACATTGAAACCTCTATTTCCTCCAAATTCGATTTACACTTTAGAGTGTATTGCACAAGTGAAGCATGTTTAGTTTCTATTGAGATGTATAAATATTTATTTTCATCATTATATTTTACAATTCTAAGCCATGGTTTATTTTCTCTTTTTGAATGACAAATATTGAAATGATATTGCCACGAATGGTTTAGTTCTTTTAAGAATTAATTTCTGAGAAAGTTTGTGTAATGTTTTTCTCGTTTAAACCATCATCAATAAAATTGGTTATTTATTGTTTCCACCAATTAATTGATGTATTAATATAAATGAAATTAATAAAGGGCAAACGGTTGCACAATCTCTTTCACACACCACCATAAAATCAATTTCTCATCTAATAACAGTATATTACTTTCCTGAAAACTGCAGTCTAGAGTTATTGTTTTAAAAGACCCTTTGTTGATGTCATACAATTTGTATTTTGGAGATGCTAGTTACTAAATTTAAGCAACATAGTTCTAGCAGATTTTAAAAAAATGGCCATACACCTAAAATACTTTAGCAAATTAATAAATTTGGAATAAAATGACTTTTAGAATAGTAAATTTTTTCTAATAAGGTAAATAGACTACATAATTTAGAATTATTGCACAACTAAAACCAACTAAATCTAATTTTTTTAATTATAGGGCCATTTTGGGTTTATATTGTTTAAATAACAACACCTTACCAATCATCATTTACAAAAAAACACTAACTTCGCCATTCTACTAGACTAATAAACTAAATATACTGAAAGTTACTATTGTAAGTTTTATTGTAAATTAATTATTTTATTTATTAAACATTTGGAGATTTCTTCACAGCTGGGGAAGCAGACGGTGTCTGAACTTGTAATAATCTTTTTTAAGTTTTTTTATAATTTAACTACTTAAATTGGTTACTACTTTCAGTAAGGTAATTTATAAACTTAAAATCCTTGTTTTAGTAAGTTTCATACTGAGAAAGCGAGGTTTGTTTAAACTGAAGAATTTTTCTTGCTTATGTGTACTTTTTACGTAGTTACGGCCAAACAGATGTACCAACCGTAAAGCAATAAGGTTCTACACACGTAGGTACATACAAGATTAAAATTTTATTTTATGTTTAAAAATGACGGCCATTCTAAACTGTTAATGAATGTTCCCAAAGCATAGACTTCGGTGCTCCAACTAGAATACAACAACTATTTCAAAGTATTATGAACAAAGATGTAAACGACGGGTAACGAAAAGTCGTACAAAAACATTACAAAATTAAAATACATTTTTAAGTGTTTTCTAAAATTTTCCCAGAGCAAGTTTATCGGAAAATTTAAAAAAAATAAAAACTTCCAAAGACGTTAACTTACTTGTTCCATGTTTTCATATACTAGTTTGTTAGGTTAAACAAATATCAGATGAACTATATTTCACGTAACCGTTTTGTACCTTGAGAATACTCTACGACATAATATGACTTCCGTTTAACTTTTAATTATATATAAATCTGACTTGGAGTACAATACTAAAACAGTGAAATATTTTACGCTTCAAACGAACTAGGCCACTAGTGGTTTGTTTTCTGTTAGGGTAATCATCGTTCCACGGTTTATATACATCGATCGATACAACATATAATTTAATACCACCGTGATCATAGTGATACAATGTAAGAAACAAGCTATTCATAAGGCATTTACCTTGTATTATTTATCGTTGTTAATATTGTCCCTGTCTACAATGGATGTGATATTATTTATTATTATTTCTAGTTCTATTAATATTATGTGTAAATAAGCGCGCTAGGCAGTAGTTACATTATATATATATACTGAATGTATTACAACGTTCCAGGTTCAGAGTATCACTACTAACTTTATTTCTGCTGAAGTTGTCAAAATTTCGTAATGAGGAGAGATATCATGTAAAATGGCCACAATATTTTATTTTAAACTTTCGAATCTAGTTACCAGCACCGAAAAATGGAAAATAGCAAGTAGTCTCTCATTTGACTGCCAGGTATGGTTTATTTTGTCAGATTTGAAAATCTAAAGATTCATTAACAAGAAATAGATGATAAAGGTGGTGATACGCTATCCGAAATCACCTTCAGCCATTTACATTTGTGTTTAATTTGTTACGATTTGAGACTGAATACGCATCCGAACTTAAGTGGTGCGGAATGTAGGTTATTTCACGCCTCTATATTAAGGTACGTTGGAACTGTTGGAAGCATAGACACTATCCAATATTAAACAATAAATCTATTAACCAAGTGGAAGGAACGAGTATTTTGGAGTAATGTATAGCTTTCCTAAGACAGTAACTAGTTATATATTGTCTACAAACTATATAAATTTATGCGTCTGCAATTGTTTGGAGTAAATTGGTTGCTCCCACGGGAGTAATTCTTGGAATTTATCTAGACTACAAACTACATCTCGTTCCTCAAAAACCGTGCTACACCACATCAGATGGATAATATTGTTGTTTTTGGTTATTACAATTGCTTATTTCAGGAATAATAAAACACTTTAATGTCAGAAGATGAAAGCGGATTCCTTACGAGATTTTGTGAAGTTGTCTTAAATAATTAACAACTTGATATAGCAGAATATAGAGAGGTGTCCGTCACTTTCGATGCTTCCATTTTTATTATGGTATGTTTTTCCTTAACCTTCAACGTTACAATAAATATATTATATATATTATATAGATATAATATATATTATATAGATATAATAACTTCATGATTTAATTCAGTTGCTAATTATTGTTTTTTCAGAATAAAAATGTAAGCTTTTATATTTCGTTAAAAGATGCACAAAACAAAAAATTGAGAATGATATAGTAATTGTTTTTAAAAAAATTACTAAACTACTAAATTAAAGTAGTTTAAATATAAATTCTTAAAAAAATAGTACGTTTATTTATTGACACCTGTTTCAACGAGAAAATCGCCATCTTCAGTGATCCACGTGCAACAATAACTAAGCTATAACTAACCTAGTTCTGTGCCAAAACCTGTATTTAAACAGAAATAAAGCGATGTGTCTAAAACCTACTTTACACAGCAAATCTTTGAAAAGTGCCTTGCTTCATTCTAATATAGTCTAGAGTTAACATGCAACTAAATACAATACAATACAATACTCTAGGTACATATATAAATAAATATTGAGCTTGACTTGTGATATTATATTATGTAGAACAAAAACTCGAACTCAAGATCTCACTAAAACTACGTTTATTCAATCAAACGCGTTTCAACGATAAAGTCGCCATCCTCAGTGATACATGAGCTATAATAATAACTATAACTTAGTTGAAACGCGTTTGATTGAATGATCGTTGTTTTTGTGAAATCTTGTGTTCGAGTTTTTGTTCTACAGGTTAGATATAGTTTAGTTATTGTAGCTCGTGTATCACTAAAGTTGGAGACTTTGTAGTTCAAACGCTTTTTTGAATAAATAACCATACTATTTGTGTTCAAGAATTATTCTATAAGTATACCATACCGCAAGTCAAGCTCATTATTTATTTATCATTTTCTAAGTTTATTACTTGATAACCGAAATTGATTTATACTCTCGAAACGTCATGTATTAGTTTTTATTTAAACAAATGAAGACAAATGCATTAATTGATGCCTAAACTATGCCACTAATCTGAGGAATTGTTAGTTTACAATAACTTTAAAACCAAAAAAATATTAGTAGTAGTTGATGATTATTTAAACCTTCATGATAGTTTTATTATAGCAACAAATTATACGAATTGAATAACAGCTGATTTATAACACTATTCCTAATATCAAATCGAGTGTAGCTTAACGAAACACATGTAAGGTATATTGTAACTATATTTATATTATATAGTAGTGTAAGTAAACTGATTTCTTCATCTCAGTTAATAAACTAATTATAAAACATTGTCACATATACTCTCAAATGTTAGTAAACTTATTACAAATAGAATCTCCCATTACTATTTTCGAAACAAATACGAATTACTACAGGACTTGCTAGTTATGTACACGAACATAATGAGTGTAAACTATATTAAAATATCAAGAATTATGAGGTTCATTATGTCCAATTCACTGACACAAGGAAATAATTTAAATAATTACAAAAAAAAAAAAAAAGAACGATACAGACTGTGTATACTTTGAGTAAATTATTCTTTAGATCATTAATATACAGTGTGAGTCAAAAGTATGGATACACCCTGTTAAATTTTAAATGGATAAAGATAGAAAAATGAAACTCAGAACACATTTCTAGGAAATAAAAGTGAACTTTTTAGCCACTATTACAACTTTGCCCATTTCCTCAAAATGGGATTTTTGGGGGGCAGCTCAAAATTTTTAAATATAAAGACCCATTAAGTGACACCTCATTTTAATGTCCTTGATTAAAGAAGAAGAACAGTGGAAACTAGAGCTTTCTATCTCAACCCAGTACAAAATGGCAGCTCATTGAAATTAAGTAAAACTTCAATTAAGTAAAACTTCCCCAAAATGAGATTTTTGGGGCGCAGCTCAAAATTTTTTAATATGAAGACCCATTAAGTGACACATCATTTTAAAGTCCTTGATTAAAGAAGAAGAACAGTGGAAACTAGAGCTTTCTATCTTAACTCAGTACAAAATGGCAGCTCATTGGTTGTCTATTGGGGTTATTTACCACCTGAATGTGTATGTTCATATTTTGCCTCAATGAAGTTTTCAATGAGCTGCCATTTTGTACTGGGTTGAGATAGAAAGCTCTGGTTTCCACTGTTCTTCTTCTTTAATCAAGGACTTTAAAATGAGGCGTCACTTAATGGGTCTTTATATTTAAAAATTTTGAGCTGCCCCCCAAAAATCCCATTTTGGGGAAATGGGCAAAGTTGTAATAGTGACTAAAAAGTTCACTTTTATTTCCTAGAAAGTTGTTCTGAGTTTCATTTTTCTATCTTTATCCATTTAAAATTTAACAGGGTGTATCCATACTTTTGACTCACACTGTATATTATTATTTACATTATAAACACAAAATCATGTTTTATTTTCATTACATAATACAAATATTTACCAACGTAGTTAATATTAAATTAAAATTAAATATATTGTCTGTATTTATCAAAATGTTAAAATAAAATAACTAAATTTAAAACTGAATAAATGTGAATATATTTTATTTGTATTGTTGTTGTTATTGCAGCTAGTTTATATTCCGCATGTATCTAGGTCTAGAAGGCAACGTGTTTAGATTACTTATTCAACAGCTTCGCACAACTTGATACATTCAAAATATAAACACAGTACAACTTTGTTAACTACTCATCTCCACTAACCAAATCTCTTCGTCTCTAAGTGAAATGAACTCTGGATGACGTCTTTGGAACGCATGTTTATTTATTTAAATAGAATTTAGTTTGGCAACGTAATATTGTTTTACTTGCGATTTTTCACAGGGCTTTGGGTCACTAATGTTCAAATTTGAACCAAATCGGTAGTGATAAAATCATACTTTTATGATTTATATTACAGCTACCTCATTTTTAACATATCGAAGATATGAAATAAAGTTCCGAGATATGCCCAAAATAAACCCATATACCAAATTTAATTAAAATCGGTTCAGACGTTTATAATATAAATTTCTAGCTGCAAACTAAATCTCAATATATTTACATAATTCAAGTAGGGTCTTTTTGTGGTTATAACGATTACAGTGGTCATCTGAATCTGAAGTATCACTGGTTGGCACATCAGCTTCACATGGCACAGCCACCTCAACAATTTTTTTGTAACGAATATGTTAGCTGACTTAAAGTTTTGTAATATAGTTACGATTAACTGAAGACATTATAATCCTCAATAGACATTACATCTATCAATCTTCAGATCAAACCAATATTTACCATAGTTATTAAACCGTTGACAACAGATATAATTCGATATTCCACATAGTCCTTTATAATATGAACAAATAATTGTTTCCTGTGGTTGTATAATATTCATTATAAATCTATGTCTATAAAATAAGACGTCCTGACTGACTGATTGACTGTTTCATAATCAACGTAGAGCAAAAACTATTGAAGATAATGATCTGAAAATTAGAAGGTCTATTCTTATGTGGTCTTAGATGGTCACTTAGAAAGTATTTTTGCTAAATATTGATTTTAAGGGGTAGTAAATTAGTTTTTATATGTTGACATATGCTTTACACATGCCGACTTGTTGTTATTTTTAAATTTAATACCATAGCGGCCATTTGCATAAAATAACAGACAAAACAGCTTATTGATTTCATCAGCATCAATAATTAAATTAGTCTGATAATTTTAGGTTATGCGTAGCCTGGAATAATAATAAATATTATAAATAATTTGTAAATTACCATAGCAACCATTTGCATAATCCTAGTCTGGACTAATATTAAAAATATTTGAAATTACCATAGCAATCATTTGCATAAAATAACAGATAAAAGAGTTGACTGAGTTCATCAGTTTCAATAATAATTAATTGTTTTAAATTTTTCTGTTAATTTTAGGTTATACCAAGCCTTGACTAATTCATTTCTGTTCGAGATTTGGTTTGAAACATGTAAATTTCTTTGTTTTAATGTTTTTTTTTCATAAGGAAATACAGTATATAAAACGGCCAACATATTAGACGTCGACCCGTAGTACATGTTTCGATTGCGTGTTATATGTTGTTAGTTATTTGTGTTTTGTGTTTATGTTTGTATGTACAATATCATCAATGATATTTAAGAAAGTAAATTGTAATTTGGAACCAGAATGTTATAAAATATTATAAATAGAATATTAAATATTGAAAATTAAATAAACATAGAATATAAACAATAGTGTATATTCACTCGTCTGCTATAAAAATTAAAGTTAGTTTTGTAATGAATTCTCTAGAGGAAAATGAAATACTGTGCAATTAACGTATCGATTTAATCAGTTCCAGCATATTGATTGTCGATTCTATTTTAATTTAACATTTGTACTGTCAGAGGGAAATGTCTAGAGAATATCCAGGTGTTTTTATTGTAATTATTTGCAATTAAAATAGTTCGGTTTAATTGAAAGGATATATAAGTGATGTGTAGACATTTGGGGAGGAAATGTTGAATAACATCTTCCAAGTGTGAAATGTTATATTTGCGGACGTCCGAAAACGAAAATTCGTCCATTCATTGTCTGAGGATACCAAAATGTTTTGTAATAGTGAACACGAAATATTGATTTTTCTCCTTTGATAATTTCGGAAACATTATAAAGTATTTATCTTTGAATGATTTTGTAATTGTTCGCTATTTTTAGAAGTAGGCTATTTAGAGAATTTATACGATTTGCAAAGGTCGATTCATTTTATGACATTGATTTTTCCATCATATTTTATTTGTTTATTACGTTCTCACAAACTTGTGTGATGAGTTAAAATAACCGCTGTCGAGTTCTCAGAATCCAAAACTGTGGATCTTGGGAATTGTGTCTCTCCGTTTGTCGTTTGTGCAGTGCTCTTCACGCCAAACGAGTGGACCGATTTTAATCAAATTTTGTGTGTGTGCATATTTTAGCCATATTGCTTGACTTAGTTTGTCATTTTTTCAGTAACTAATTCCATCAATATTTTACTGAAAAGTTAAGAATAATTGATCAAAACTAGTGTGTAGTTTGTAAGCAATAGAAAATTACTTTAAAGAAACAATTTCTCCAAAAGTAAGAGAAAATCATGGTAGCTATCGTTTAACCTTATAATATTTATGTTCAAGACGAGTTTATAACATACGTGAAGCACGTTTAGACCTTATTTAAATATATAAATGTTGCTTAGAATTACCTACAGTATCTAAAATGACGCCCACAGCTAAAATTTAAGTACATGAATTGTTCAATTGTGAATGTGTGTACAAAATGTTTGGATATTTATTCGTATCAAATTGTTATTAAAAAAGTACCAGTTTAATTTTAAGTCTGCAAGATTTTATTTTAGACTTACAAACTACTAGAATTGTATACGAGATGAATTTGCTCTTAGGAGTTTTATCCTAGGCAACATCCTTCCAGTCTACTCATTCTAGTGATTTCTCAGCCACACATCTTTATTACCTTCATTCATACTTCCAATTTTACTTCCAGGTCATCCAAGAATACTTTGATTCCTTATTAAACACTAATTAACACCTGTTGAATAAAGATAAAGGGAGGGGGAAAGGTGCATTAGTAAGGATATATCGTACTATGAATGAAAATGTTTTGTGTTTCAATTGGCATATCTAAATATATTTCAAAAATTAATCTTCTAAAATAATCATTCTTCTTTGCTTGTAGGAAAACATTATTTATTCTAGACAAGTGACACTGTTACGTTAATATTAAAATCTAATTACACGACTTAAGAGTTAGAGCAGCGCATCCTGTACAGAGAAGACAAAGCTTCTTATCGTCTCTAATATAGTGCTTTAAATTGGCAACAATGCAATGTAACAATACAGTATTTTATAATTTTTACCTGGACAGAACACTCAGGAGATAAATCTGTTAATAAGAGTCACTTGAGTGTTCATATTGTTTGAAAAAGATATAATAAATACGCAAAATAAATAAACACTAAGGGTCTGAAGCAAGAGGTAACATCATGTTTGCTGTTGGTTAGTTAAAAATCTGTCTGAGGGGTCATAATAAAATTGTTTAATAAATTGTTGTTGGAATAAGATAGTACAAACTATGAAGTATTAGATAGATACCCCAAACACAGAAAACATTAACATACAAATAACAATAATCGAGACTATCTACTGAAATACGGCTAAGAGGTTTCAAAAGGAGAGACTCCAACAACGAGGAGAACAATGGTAAATACGTTCTTAAGTAGTAATGGGATTTATATTGTCTGATAAAATAGAAGATATTTCAATAGTAGTGGAGAATATCCATGACCTGACACTCCCTGTGTTTGTGTTTGAACACTTTGCTTGGTCTGAATTATAGGGGATTTTCCACCCCTCGTTGTTATACGTTAAATTATAGAATTAGCATAATAATTCTGTTGTAATAATAGAACTAGCAGAATATAGGTAATGTTTCTTAAGCTCATCTCGGCAAGTATTGAAGTTACTGTTTCTTTGTAACTAAGACTAATAGCTGTAAAATTAAGTAAGGGTTCTAGTTACATTTCTTATGGTGATAATTTTAATAACGAAAAATCTTTGTCAAAAGTTTACACTTTCTAAAATTTATTGATGACAAGACAAGAAACATATCGAAAAAAGAAAGCTAATTTTAGTTAAGACCAAATTTAAAAAAGAATAGGACAATGTTTAGATGTTCATATTTATAGTATATTGGTTCAATCCAACTTTATTTGTATATTTTGAAAGCTTTGGAAGTTTAATAAATGGTCAATTCTGTTTGGAAGTAAATAACTTCGGTGAAGGCAACTGTTATTTCTAAAAGTTATTATTCAAAGCTTCTCGATAATATTATTTCAGATATGTAATATCTGAAGAAAATTATGGAATCATGTTAAAAATACAATTATTCATACATTTGGGTTTTTACATCTTGATCAATAATAATAATTTAAAAATTTATAAAACCGTTGTTAATATGAAATAGATGAATCATTTATATTAACATCTATTTACCAAAGGTTTTGACTTTGTCTTAAAATAATTGGAGAGTGTAAATATGTAAAAATTTTATAGTAATAAATATTTATGAAACACATTAATTTATTAATGTTGGTCTGATATCGATGAAATGAAAACTTTTTTGTTTAAAGTTGTTAGAAGTGAAAAATTATAACTAATCGCTTAAAACTTTTGAAATAATAGGTTGGTTTAGGACAATAAAGATGATTTACTTTGTAAGATGTTTTTGTTTTACGTATTTAGTTCTAGGATTGAGTAGTTAAACTAAATATAAATGCAGTGAGAGATAATGTTGCAATGTTTGCAATTACCAAACTGGAAAATTCATAACATTTTTTGCACCGATGTCACAGAAATTATATATTATGTTTTATGGCATAATATCTCTGATGTTTTATTTAAGCATGTTGAAATACGTAGCTTGTTACTAATTATCTTAGAATTATCTTCTTGAACTGAATATTAGAAATTTCATAATCTTCCAAGAACTGCTTTGTATGCTAATTTTATTCTCATGTGGATATCATTGTGCTGTGAAGTATAGACGCCATTTTAAACAGATTACATTCCATGGACTTTATTAGAACCTGAAGAATTAGGTTTTATCCTAATGTGTTTATTGTAAAACTGTGTCATAACCATACATTTAAGTATAGCAAATTATTTTATTTTAATGCAAAATCTAATATTTTGAAGTAGTAAATTATTACCTTCCTTTATTAAATATCAAAACATATCAATATCATTTAACTTTGACTATAAAAATTTAATCTCTAGTAGTGTATTGAAAATATATAGTTTTCAGATTTGTAATGTTCCAATTGTTTTGTTTAATCATTACTTGTCATATTTATTATTAATCGTTTTTACAAATGCCCAACAAATACAATACCTTATTTTCTAATCTCTTTTACTATGGTGACAGCTGTATAAAGAAATCGTTATTTTTAATTAATAATTTTTGGACAATTTAAAACACCCAAGAGCTTGACAAACATAAAATAAATAGGAAATGCCAAAATACAGAAAGATTAATTTATTTTTAATTTTATAAATAAAATTTAAATGATTTCCTTTATTGAACAGTGACTATTTGTTTTTAAACTAGGAATTATTAGTCCCCTCCCCAAATATCTTGTAAGATAATCTTGATCCTAATGTAACACACTATATAGTGTATGTATGATATTGTGGGAAATACTGAAAAAAATCATCACAGTTGTTAAAATATATCAAGAAATATGAATCATCATTTGACCGCCTGACTTGAGATATTCTATTACTTCTTTAGCCCCTAATGTAAAATGTAAGTTGAAAAAAATTCCTCTTAAAAACATGTCTCAAAAGAATTTCACTATTCAAAGTTAAAAAATTGTAGAAAATCTACATTTTTTTAACACCAATAAAATGTCTTTCGATGTTAAATTCACTATACACCACATACAACCTAATGAGAGATACAAAAATTTTATTTGGTGGAAAATATATGTTATTTTTGTGTAATTAATAATAAGCCAACTATTAATTTTCAAACTTTACCAAAATTATCGAGAGTAAAAGTAGAACTAATTAAATTTGCTTATTTAAATGAAACACATTAATATTTATATATTCAACTTCTAACAAGATATAATGCTATAATATTTTGTGATGCATTTATGATCCCTCCATAGTTTGTTATTTTATGTAATGAAGTGAAATTAGTTCTTTATTTATGGACAAATTTAATTGATAAATAATGGAATATAAAGTGGTAATAATTCGTATTGTATAACAAAATCAATGTAGAAGACAATTACTTAGAAGCCAGAATACAGTTTATTTGTAATAATATATGTAAACAAAACTAATAGTTTCAGCCTTAAAAAAAGAAAATCTAAATTTAATAATGATTATAAACTTAAATAAATTGAATAAATACAAGCAAATATTGATATCAAAAATGTCACTCATAACAATTAAAAATTGAAGTAAAAAATACGTCACCATTTTAAAGATGTTATTTAGTAAATGTGTTAAACTTAAAACGGTTTGAACACCGTATTATTGTTTTAATACAATATTTGGTTAATTAAGATATGACATATTTTTCTTATTAAAATTGTCGAGTGTTTTACTTGAAATCGTCTCTCTGTCTTCCGTACACCGCGATGTCAACACCAATTTAATTAACTTCAGTTTCTGCCCCGACACCTCTAATACCACGACATGTAATCTCTCTCAATGACGTAAACCACAGGAGATTGTTATAGTACACCATTAATTACCCATCCCTCTGATATATTGCCAGATAGTATTATCAATAATACAAGATGTAATGCTATTAGTGTACAAACTGCTTTTTAAAACAATAAATAATAAATTCGTGGAAACCACTTTTATAGTTTTATACACGTTGAACCATGTCAGTTAGTTCTAAGCACATTAGAAATTAATATATACAATGACCGTGAGGTATGAAGACAAAGAGAGATATTAAAACACCGACTTCATCGGTTTGTCGGAAGTTACAGTGGCAGCCACTATAGAGTGATAGTGAATAGAGGTGGCAGAGGGTAGTGTTTGTTGTCTATCGGGAAAAATAATTGTATCTGTATAAGTATGTACTATGTACTATTGAGATCAACAAAATCTATACGGAAAAAAAATATGCGTACTTCTAAGAAGTTGCTTATATTGCAATAAACAAAAACAAAATCCATGAAATTGATATGTCGAGATTATAGAACTTGATTTTTTTCTATACTGTATTTTGTGTTTGTTTTGCTGACATCAATATTTTCATTAATATTTGAATCTCACACAAATAAGCAGTTACAGGATCAAGTAACTATACATAAACTATTCATAAACCGTTGAAAATTGCGTAGAATTTTAAAATATTAGCCCCATTAGTTTAATTATATTTTAACAATAAAAAAGAAAACATAGTTTATATGTTAAATTTAACTAAAATCACGATTAACAGAGCTATTATTTCTAATTTTGTGCCTTAATTTTTCTGTTATGTTTGTACAATTTGTGTTTATTATTAATAACTATGCTATTTTTTTATAAAATATAACCATTTATTGCAACATTGGATGCAGATTATATAGCTGCACAAAATGAGATATTGCAGAATGTAATTAGAAAAAATGTCTTAATTGTTTCGTATTTGTCCACCATTTTGAAATTCGATTACAGGTTTATGTTTATCCAGCATGTATTGTGGTTTGTAAACCCAAGCCTACGTACGGAATTGAACTAAAATGACGACGTCTAAATCGTTTATGATCACTCACGCTTGGCAATCCAGAGGCAATCCAGAGGGACCCTAGATGGATATACACCATTAGTCATATTGTCTTTTGGTTAAACCACTCTCTTTCCTGTTAGGTCTCTCTTATACAACTCTTGTTAATGAAGTTATTAGAATATTCAAGGGCTAGGGAGACTTTAATTTACGTTCTACTCTTCGTTTTTTATATGGTTGTATATTTTATTCTTTGATTTAAATCCAGCGGATCCAAACTGTATTTACACTATTTGTCATATCGTCTTTTGTTTACATCTCCCTCTTTTCTATTAGGCCTCTCATAACCCGCTCTTGTTCTTTTCTGGCCTTGACGCTAGTAGAGTATTTAAGGGAGAGGGAGTCTTTTTTTGTTCTCTTCTTCCTTTTTTAAAAGACGATGATGAGCGAGAGATTTTTCTTCTTTAAACAAGAAGACAGAGATTAAATTGGTTCCAAATTAATCCAGTAAATGCAATTGGTGGGGCTACGTCACGGTCTACGTTTTACAGAGGAGGGTAATAATATATTCTTTCAATTCTGAAATCAGTGTAGAGTCTTTATATATTGACTTATGGTAATTATAGTCATCACAACTTCTACGTCATCAATCATTGGTAATTTAATCTATCTTATGTAGTTGGATAAATGTATTTCCACTGAATTGATATTAAAAAAACCAAAAAAAAAAAATAAACAATTACAGTCAAAATGACTGAACCACTTTGATCTCTGTTAGTGCGCCTTTGCTAAACGGTGCGCTTTTACATTTACCAATGTTATGTCTATTTATATAAGTTTGAAAATGGTAGTTTTAAAGTCAATTACAATGTAATCACGATGGAAACGTTCACTTAAACTGTATTACACTATTTAGGTCAAAGTAAAGCTCTAATAGTAGTTCTTCGATGGTCTACAGACATTAAATGTAGTAAAACTGTAGAACTATCGGCAAACAATAAATGAAATTTTGATTATCCATTTAGGTTAGACTGCAGAGTAAAGTGTAAGTTAAGTTTGAAACTAATTAACATTTCACAATATCTGTAATCTCAAAGTAGACCTTTAGTATTGATCCTTATTGTAATTTTAGTTTTGTTTGTTTGTTGATATTTACATTTTAGGTATTATTATTTATCTAAATAAAATTATTATTTTGTGTCAATGAGACACAATGTAAAAAATAGTTATTGTACGTTTGTTTTATTAATAAAACTAATAAGGATACTTTTATATGAAAACATTTGTATAAATCTTATGTTTTCTAACGTTTCGTTAATTTAGGCCGAGGTTAGTATCACACTGTTCTTTATATTTTTGATACAAATTATCATAATTTAAATTTTTAACTACTTATGACAAAAGCAGAACTCACACGAAAAGCCATTCTAAATTTAAGAAATGAGCAGGAAATAAGCATTATAAATCAGATTTTACAATATATACTAATATCCCTCTTCAATGAAAACCTAATGGCAAAGTAATTATTACTAATGATGAGAATCAATAAAACAAATTATTACATCCATTTACTTGATAGAATAAAACTTGAACAAATATTTTCACAAATAATAGTACTTTTCAAACGCGTTTCGTCTTTTTACAACAAATATCGTGTAAAGTACTACTCGCCGTTTTAGTCCAATGATGTTTGTTTTTACACTGCAAATAATTATAAGAATTGAGTAGTTTAGAGGCAACTGAAAATCGTGTAACTAAATCATAGATTCAAACAGTTCCAACATAAATACGTTTATCGATCGTCGACTGTATTTCATAGTTACATATGCAATACCGAAGGCAAATGTTTAAGTTTTATATACTTAAATTTTCATTAAATATATCTTTACGATTATATAGAAACCCTTTTCAACGGAAATGAAAACAAAAGAGGTTTGGGTTTGCAACGTGTTTTGGAAGAGGTTCGAAATTTGTTGTTGTAGTTTTTTTAAAAAAATCTGAAAGGAAGTAAACAAAATTAATACATCAGCAGAAAAAATGGATGCCTGTAATAATACCGAATGGAAACACTTTTTATCCTCTATTACATTTTAAAAACATAATGCACTCTAAATAATTGAAAAAAAAATGTTGTTTCAACATCTGTTGATTACATTGTATTGAAATGCAATTATACAGTGTATGAATTAAAAAGAGTGTTGCCTGTATCATGCAAGTGTATTGAGTGGAAATATTACCTTTATAATTATTGTTTAAATGTAACTTTACTGAAATCAGCACATGGGCAATCGACTTGTTCGAGGACCCAACACTATTTTGGCAAGGAAACTTAAAAAGAGGGATAGTAGTGGAGGGGTAAAAAGAAAAAAAAAGTAAAGTTGTTGTTTGTCCATAAGGGACTGGGAATGAGAAGGTAGACAGGTATGATAAAGTAGGAGCTGAATGGGTTTTCATCAGCCCAGAACCTGCGTGTGGAATATCTTATACCTTGGGACGTACGTGTGTCTCCCAATGTATCTAGAAGAAAAGTTAGAAGGCTTGCGAAAGAACTGAAGGTCTATCTAACAGGACAATGAGGATGCTGAATGTTTGATGATTAGGTTACACCCACGGACTGGTTAAGTGACTGGATTGTTGACGGGTCACTAAATCTACCGTAATCATCTGCACAGAATGGGTTTTTATATACCTGACCTTCTGTGTAAGAAATGTAGTGACGTTGAGCAGCCTGCTCTGAGAAGGAAGTGGATGTGTCCTTAGAGTGGAGGACAGATAGGGGAACAGGGTACCATTAAAGTATCTCACCGTTTTCCAAAACTTGAAATTGCATTTGTAAATAACCTTCATAGGTGAAAGGTATAACCAGGACGTGAATTCTGACCCTATTTTGCAATAAAAAGTGCGGAAAAGAAGAAAAGTCAGATCACAACAACATGTTGTAAGATAATGAAATTTCCGCTAACCATCTTGTCGACTGCAAGAAACTTGAGGAGGATCTTTTAAGCTTTTTAATCTAAATAAGTTATAAACACCAGCATTCCGGAGAAGATCTATGGAGCTAATATAAAGCTCTTTCTAAAGTGTTTGGATTAAGAGAAGGTTAGTGAGCCTCTTTGGGGATACTCCTATGCTTAGGAAAAATAAACTCCTGACTGATAAAAGTTAACAATATTTTATTCGGTTCAATGTAAAAAATACAATAATAGAACACTGACCAACTTTGCATTAACTTTGTTCCTCAACTTAGCATCTGGTGAAGATATATTTATCGTAAAATTAAAGTAAACCTTTATAATAAAGAAAGAAAGGTGGTGGCTTTAATAACGACGAGCGAAATACATTCTGATAGGATTACGGATTTCTTGTGCAAAATGTTTTTCTTCACGAAGACGTGCCTGTAATTCTAATTCCAGCTTTACTCAGCAATAAATATTTGTTTTGCACTATTAAACTTTCTGTTACATCTTCCTAAGGTAACCTTAATTGATAACTCTAAGCCGTTAAGAATACTTGGTTAATTCTGTGTTTATTACATTTTATACTTAGAATTATCTGAATGTTTGTCGGGTGTTGCAAATATATAATAAAAATATTCGTTATTTCCAAAAACAACAAACGAGTCTAATTCACTATATACCTTTCAACCAATAGTTTAATAAAAATATCCCAAACCAAAAATAACTACCTTTACTTTGTGTTAAAGTACATTACTGGTTAGAAATATCTAACTAAAACAACTTAATAGTTATAATTAAAAATTGATTTGCTTGTATAAAAATAATAATAATGAAAAGTTAAATATTTCTGTTTTTAACGTTATTTAAAATGATGGATTATTCATAATATTAATTTATCCTAAGTAACCATCATTTGTCAATATAAAAGTAAATAAATGACGTTTTAAGTGCTTAATTCAACTAACGTTATGAAGTGATAAATCTTGAACATGAGAAATGTGAAAAACGCCAATGTTGGAAACTAAATAAAAATATTTAATAAAAGTTAAATTGGACAAGATGCTAGGGGTGAGCAGTCTTTAACTGAGACGAAATACATACGTGCTTAAGAAGATCACAAGTTATTGAAATGGACAACACCAGACTGAATTGCAAACATGGTGTTGATTTGACAGTAACTATAGTCAGTTAACTAGTATTTTAATTTCAGTAACAGGTAATTATATTAGGCAATAATGGAGTTTTTAACGTTTCTCATATTCTAGGTTTATCGCTTAATAACGGAAGTCTAATTATAATTTCGAAACGTCAGGTATTAGTTTTTAAACAGACAAAGAAAGATAAATGTCCGCTTAAAAAATATCAGTTATGTAATAGTTGTATTATTATTTTTATAGAAAATTCAGATATAATGTTGATATTTTTATAGACGTTTGTTTATTTACTTATTTTTGTAAGGACATCAAACAGTGGAATAGACTTTTTCTCAATACGAAATGTTATATTTTGCTGTAAAAGATAAAATTTAGTTTTAATGTGATTGTTTAAATTCATTTAAGAAGGTAAATTATAATATTTTCGAAATATTGAGAATAGCTAGTTATTTAGTGGTTTTTAATCCAGCTTAATATGCCTTTAACGTTTTATGAACGTTTCTTTCATTGACATATGTTAAATATTAAAAATTTAATCACAAAGTTATAAGAGTTCTTTAAATAAGATTATCACCTTCAAATGTCCAAAATTCTTTTACGCAAAAATAGAGAAAATTAAATTTCACGAAAATGAAAGTCTCAAGAGAATTGTAACATTTGAGGACAACAGGTTGTTTGTGAAAGTCTTCTTTAATTATTTTATCATTAACAGGTATGCAAATCATTCCTGGGATACAATAACTTAAGAAGTAATTTTTTTTAAATATTATTAATGTGTCAGATATTTTTTGTGTTATTAAATTCAAAATATACTAATATAATAAATTGACTAATAATAATAAACTTTAATATAATTATGAAAACGTTCGTAGTAGACCGTAAACTAAAGTTATTTATTTTACTTACCTAGTTGTCCTTATCGTTATGAAGGGACGTAACGAATCCCTACGTAAGGAGCACGATGGCGGCCATAAAAAGTAAGATAGGAACATGAGATTAGGAATGGAAGACTATAATGTGCTCATATAGAACCCTTTAGAAATTCAGAAAAATTGAATTAAAAATGTGTGAAAAAATGGCTGCTTACACAAACAGTTTTAAAAATTTGTTTTTAGTTATAAATTTTGCATGTAATAGTACAAACCCCACATATCTACAACGAAAAATATTGAAGTTATTGACAAAAATATAAAATTGACCTTCCAAGATAATTAATTCGTATAGTTACGAGACGGGAGGACGGAGTCACAAGCGATCATAGCGAGGCAATTTCAATTTATCATTTCCTACAAGGTTCAAGGGACTAAATTTTGCGTCATTGCATTTGCAGGATCTGTTTACAATATATTGTACGATGGTGGTGGGTTTGTACTATGATGTACACATCAACTTGATTTGACAAACCCCAAACCCAAAATGAGCATATTTGACTCATCTTTATATAATTGAAAACTGAAACAATGCAAAAGACTTTAAGGATATATATGTTTCATACTGATTTTTTGCACAGTGTTCTATAACAAAATTATCTAACAAACATTCACCTTGTTTTAAAAATTGAAAAAAAATTATAATTTTCTATAGGTAAAATAAATTCTCTTTCAATAAGTGTTTTTCATCATATTATGAAACATTGTACTTCATGATGTATTACCTTAAAGGTTAATTTTGGGTTTTTTATATGTACTTTAGAATCATGCTTTATTGCAGGATTCTTAGGACTTTGGTTTCAAACCATAATCTTTACACTTTATACACATTTGCTTTATACAAGTATTGTTCACTTGATTGTAAATATTGTATTACACTAAAAAATTGGAGCACTTTCAAAAAGACGTTCAAAATGGAGAAAACAAAATTTTTTAATTACCATTTTTTCGTGGTATATAAAGGCGTATATATATAATCTATACAGTTACGTAGATACGAAAGCTACAATTTGTTGTAAAACCTATCACTTGTTCATGTCTTCAAAAACATTTTGAAGTCTTCCAGATAATTTTCATGAGAAAAATATTTTTTTAAATTTGTTTAATGAAGCATTAGATTGAGTACATCAGAAAGAATATATTGTACTGAAAATGATTAACTTTTTGGGTATTTCAATTGACACATCTAAATGAATATTCAATGTGTATAAAGTTACATTTCAAATAATCAGTTTTATTTGTCTCTGAGAAGACATTATACACTATAGACAAATCACAATTAGTGTTTTTAACTGTCTATTAGTACAAAGCTACTAAAATATAATTATAAACTTAGAAACAACAGAAGTGCACTATTTTCTGTACCGTAAAGACTCTGCACAATGTCATCTATAATATAGTGCTTTGCATCGCTGAGTATTTAAACAACGCGGTGGTAGATTGTTTTATATAATATAGGTTACTATGATTAAAACAAAAACAAAGTTTGTGCATTATGTTTAAAATTATCAGTTCATTATTAATAAATCTACCAATTAAGTCTTTTAGGAATCTAATATTTAACATTCATTGTTTGAAATGTAAATACAACTCTAGAAATCAACTTATCAAAACAATAGAAATTACTGTCTGAAGTAAAATCAAAATATTGTTATTGGACACTCCTGTTGCTCTGACCAAGTAAAATATCCAAGTAGTTGCTACTTTATTAAGAGCTACTGCACCAGGTTATATGTTCTTAACTATTAATTACCTTATTTAGAGGTGATGAGGTCGAACAATCCTTATGTAGATATGATTACTATATCTTCTTCATATGACGCGTTTCGACTATTATTCAGTCATTATCAAATAAATATACAAAAACAAACTCACAAACAACACAAAACACACGTTCAAGATTTTCACATTTAAAATCACTTTACACAATTTAAAAAACTTTATACATGTGCACACGGATGACGCGCGTTGCCGGTGACCGTTCTCGATAACGTTCGATCGTCAATTGAATTAATAGGTAGTCACGCGATAAGGGTCTCCGTTGTTGAGAAGGGGTACACAGTTCTATACGTCATGAACCGCAATTATTGTTCTTATCACTATCGATTAGGTCAAAAATGGTGTGAGAATGAAACTGTAGTTTAAACTACAGTTTCATTCTCACACCATTTTTGACCTAATCGATAGTGATAAGAACAATAATTGCGGTTCATGACGTATAGAACTGTGTACCCCTTCTCAACAACGGAGACCCTTATCGCGTGACTACCTATTAATTCAATTGACGATCGAACGTTATCGAGGACGGTCACCGGCAACGCGCGTCATCCGTGTGCACATGTATAAAGTTTTTTAAATTGTGTAAAGTGATTTTAAATGTGAAAATCTTGAACGTGTGTTTTGTGTTGTTTGTGAGTTTGTTTTTGTATATTTATTTGATAATGACTGAATAATAGTCGAAACGCGTCATATGAAGAAGATATAGTAATCATATCTACATAAGGATTGTTCGACCTCATCACCTCTAAATAAGGTAATTAATAGTTATTAATTATTTACAATCCAGTTGGGCTACATACATAATAAAAATGTTATATGTTCTGTTTTAAAGAAGCTACTCTAGGCAAGAACGAAACATTTCAGCAACGGACTGTAACGAAGTTCTCCCTGTGCAATGTTGTTAAGGCTCTGACAAGTCGTCATAGTAAAATCAAGTTCCCTCAGAGCCTCACTATAGTAAGTACGAGCGTGGCAGTTACGAGGGTGAAAGGCTAGTTATACCCTTTTTCATGTAGTCTTGGGTTATATTCGTGTTTTTTGACATTTCTATCAAGTCTCCTTTTAACTTTTTTGTTTCTTTTCACTCTGATGCTATTATGATATTCCGGGTCTAGTGGTCTTCATTTCATTTTATATTCTTTTCTTAAATTTTTTTTTATAAGGCGGTGATGAGCGAGAGGTGTTTTTGTCTTAAAATAATAAATAGACTAATAATAATCATGTGGCATGACAATTGCCATTTCGACGTACTTGAGTAATATCTGTTATATACTGTAATTTGGGAGGCATTACATCCCCGTAGTTGGGGTTTCGAGGGCACCCCGGAGAACAATATTTTTATTTTTAATATTATTGCTAGAGGGAACCAAACTAATAATAATCTTAATTGTTCTTATACCATGTGCTTTTCATTTTGTAATTGTCGTATTATATGTCATGATAGGTTACCTTTGATGTTGTTTTTAACATAATTGACAGAAGAATCTATTTAATAATAACACCAATTGTTCTTACCCCAGATGTTTTTTATGTTCTAACTGTCATAATCCTCTAAGAAGATATTATGTCTTACCTGTTTAATTTCTATACTAATTTCGACCTCATGGGAATGTAGAGTGTACTGAAGTATAGACGCCATTATAAGTCAATTATACTTCAGAGACTTTGGTATGACCGGAAGATTTTTCTTTTGATCTGTAGTGTCAATTATAAAAACTTTGTAAATATTTCAATATTAAATTGAAGCTATGTCAAATTTTGTTGTGAGACAGTTATGTGAAGTGCAACAAAATGAAGGTCAATTGGTTTTGGTGTTATATAAGTTTTGAGTAGACAATAGTGATTTTTTAAAATGAGTTTCGTCTCTATTCTGTGCATTGATATATATATACAATATACTATTGGCAAAATAGTAACTTTGTGATTTTATAACTGGTACCCCTACAAATTTTTAATTATTATTCAATGGTCTTTTAATTTAGCTATGTTTATTACTCGACATGTTAAAGAAACCTTCTTGAAATAGTTTGTACGTTCCAAGTGGATTTCCGGTTAATATACATTTACCGTAAAATTAAGGCAAATCTTTTCTTATTGACCTTTTTTCATTTTATTTACTTTTCCAATGTAATAAACAAGGAAAGTTATTCTGATAGGATTTGAATCTTCTTGTGTAAAATGTTTTTCTCCACAAGAACGTGGCTACAATTTTAGTGCTACATTTACTCAGTATAAAATATTAGTTTTGGAGTTTCAAATCTTTCTATTTAGAAAGCTGTTCTGATTTTTTTCCTTCAAATTCATTGTTTATGTTTTTATTATCTCTGATTTGGTTTTTTTCCTTCTAACATTGAGTCTAATACAGGTTAAAATCAAATAATTACTTTGTGAAATGTGGTAACTAGGATATAGAAGTTGACTTTATGAATTTAAAATATAAAGTGTATAGTTAAGATTTTAGGCAAATTTAGAGTTTGTTAAACTAGTGTTCTGAAGTATGTGAAAAGTATTTAATAGGCTTCTTAGACATCATGTGTAAGTCGTTTTATTTTATATGTATAATAAATACGTTTTACAGAATTCTAGTTAATGAAATCCCAGTAAACGTTCATAATGAATTTTAACTTACAAACATTATCATATTAGACGATAAATAGTTTCATTGAATAGCTATGCCAAAACTTTAAACATTCTGTGAAATTTAAAACTGCCACCTTGATTATAAGAGCATGAAACGAACACAAATTCATGGTGTAAATACGTTTTAATTTTGTATATTTACGTGCTTGTGTGAAAGTGATATTACGTTATAGAATATTGTGTTTTAAATTAGAATATAGTAAAACTCGTGAATAATTTATCTCTCTGTTCAAAACCACTTGTTAATGAGAATAATCTCTACCTCGTGACAAGTTAAAGTACTCTAATAAGAGCTGGTGGAATCTCTCTCTATATATAAGTTATTATAGTAGTATGTCAGTACATCTTATGAAGATTTTAGATAAGTAAAGTTTATTTAACACCCGATTAATCTAAGTTGAGTGAATTTAAACTTACGATACTTATATAGTTTACCTTCGAAGTATTGAATCGTAATTAAATTTTAAAACTCATTATTTTTTAGAGA
The DNA here is from genome assembly GCA_963513935.1 of Aphrophora alni. Lineage (NCBI taxonomy): Eukaryota > Metazoa > Arthropoda > Insecta > Hemiptera > Aphrophoridae > Aphrophora > Aphrophora alni. The sequence continues at coordinate 129,264,855 of OY740767.1, forward strand.
TTTAGTATCCAAACCATAGAATTAATATAATATATTATTTTACTAACTCCGTCTTGTGGCTTACTGTAACTATATAATTAAGCTTAAGTTAAGAAACGTATTCTTCTTTATATGTGTGTAGGTATGTGTAAGTGAATAAGTTTAGTAATAATTAATATAAATTTATAACAATCTTGGATTATAACATACACACATACATTACAAAAGGTGGTCTTCAATGTCCCCATACTTCCACGGGCCTCCCAAACTCTCCAACATCTTTATGTTTGTATTGATTATAAAGTTGAAATTTTGATAAGATTTTCAATTTTGATTATTTTTTAATAATTTACAAATTTTCATGTTACCATCATAATCTCTACGCCTTATGACACAATGTGGAAAGAATTTTAGAAACTGGTGATGTTCAAGAGTTCTCATAGTGGGTACATTTATCCATTTAGCATTATAACTGTTTGGTTTCCACAACATATTATACCAATTTATAGACTCTATTAGTTTCTCACAGTGATACATATGAAATTAACTTTATGCCATTTTATAAACTGTCATCTGGTTTACACAACATATTTTATCTATATTTCAAGGTAAGCAGATTTTAGTCATTTAAAAAAGTTTCAACTTTTCTATATTTGTTTTACATAGAGATACAATTTTTTAAAGCAACACATAAATCAGATTACACAACCAAAAACGTAAGTGTTTCATTGAAATGGTTAGTTTACGCTTAAACATTGAATTTAAAAAGTATTTTATGATGTCTTGTAGCAAAAACATTTTGTACTTTTTCCACGAACAAATTGCATTATTATATAAATTATCTGATTATGTCTGGGTAGCCGAAACTTTCTAAGTTCTTCTATTATTAGCTAAAATACATATTTACTATAGTTTATACTAAAGTGTATGTGGGACCCGAAATAAAATAAAATTTTGATCTTCTATGGTCTCTAAGTCATTGAGCTATATACCCAAATTTAGAATTTTTAGTAATTCTGACTGTTTGTAGTTTTTGCAACACAATGAGTCCAAACTTTCAGTTACAAGTTTTAAAATAAATACAGATTTTGAAAATTTCTTGCCACATTGAACGCAAACTTTCAACCATACTCAAGTTTTAAAAGAAATACAAATTTTGGAAATTTCTTTCCACACATTTGCAAGAAATTTTCATAAGTCTAAATGTCTCTTATATAGGTTAATTTTTCTTTAAATATCTAAAGATCTCATATTCTTCTATGATTTTTTCTAATATAAGATATAAACACTTTCCATTGATTGGACTATTTTAAGATATGATTTTATATGGTCAGATTATATATTCACCTAAGATTTATCTAATATATGTTATAAACACTTCCATCGTATGGGCTATTTAGGCATTGATATGGTGTAATTTAATTTATAAATCTACAATTTTACAGATTTTATACTATTATTATTTCTCAAATATACTTCCATTACTTGGGCTATTTTGAAATAGACAATGAGTTGGTAAAATTTAAATGTCAGTAGATCTCTTAGTGTTTACAAATACTCTATACAATTTCTAAACAGACTTATATGTTTTTTATACATTAGGTAATGTCTTATAAACTCAAAATATCTGTGTACTGAACATTTTTCAATAAATAATAACTACTTTAAATATTACACTAATGAATATGTTTCTCCAAATGATATGCGACTCTAAGTATATTTTTTTCGCCACAAAATGAATTCCACAACTTAAACCATTAAAGTGTATCTAATCAAGTTAATTTTTTTATAATACAATAAATATTGACTACACAATAATTGGTGTACGCAACTCATATCACCGTGCATTTTGATGGAATTATGACTTTATTAAATATTTCAAAATACAGACTTTTTCATATTAGGCCTATATCACTATTTACACATCATAATAAACTATTTGTATGTCTCGGAAAAGGTCGGCACAATAGATAGTTTAGGCACATATTGGATTTTAACAATTACCTGATGATGTCTTAGTGCTGAAACTTTCAACTTATTTTGGTATTGTTATTTTATACTATTTATAACAGTTGTACCTCATTAAGTCCAAAATGAGATTTATATATTAGTTGTATTTATATGTTTGGCCCAAAATGTAAAAAATCTGGAAATATCATTAATTTTCAAAATAATTTCAATAAAAAAAAAAAATTCTATGTGTTGGACCGTGAAAGAACCAAACAGTTTATAGTCTATATAAACACCAAAATGTTGGAAGAGTTTGGGGCCCCGTGGAAGGAAACATGGAAGTGTGGGAACATTGAAGACCACCTTCTGTTAATGTCTGTGTGTAGGTATATGTATAAATGAACAGGTTTCATCTGAACTGTGGAGTTTGGGTGCGCAGTGGGTCTACATGTGGTCTAAGCAGCAGTGAGGTGGTGGGGGAAGCGGTCGCCTCAGTCTGTTTGGGTGTCGGTACTAACAACGATGTTTGCAAGACCGCTGGATCGTGGACAGTAGTCGGCGCCGACCGTTTCCCCTACAATGCCTCTGTCCCCACGCGGCCTCGAACTACAAACTTGTATTTCCCCTCCACGCGAAGCTCACAGCTCAGATGAAACCTTTCTATTTATACGTTATAATCCAAGATTGTTATAAACTTATACTAATAATACTAAACTTATTCACTTAGATATTTTTTGAAGTAGTTCATTAAAACCCCTAGTGGGCACCCATCACAATCTCGTCGTTTTTATGTGAACATTTTCAGATGTTTGTATTTCGTAGAGTTTTTTATGTGTTAACGACCTCTTACGAATTAGATCTGAAGATGAAACATACGTTTCGAATCGCGTAACATATAAAGTTACAAGTAAACCACAAGATGAATTAAGTACAAAAGTATATTATCGTAACTATACATTAGTTTGTTTTCACAAGTTGCAATAAGATATTAATTTATCATGAACGTTTATTTCGAAAGAATAAATTACATTTTAATATCTTATTACAATTTCAATTAAAATTATAACACCAGACCTAAAATAGTTGAATGTCCATTGAACTCTTATAAGCTTAATACGAGACTAATAGACTAATAAGACTTAATAAGAGACTAAGCTTTAACTGAAAACGGAGACCAAATAAAATTCTCAATTCAGGTGAATTTCACTATCGACATCTGAAGTCTTAGAGTTGAATTATTTTAACATCCAATATTGAGTTCAACTAAAACTATTAATTAAATTAATTTATTTATTTATTTAAATTACTATTAATTAAATTAATTAATTAATTAAATTTAATTACTAATGCTACAAATATCCGAAGTTTTAACCTCACTTCCAATTTGGTACAGGTGTTTGTCTTTTATATCCGTTAACACTGCACAAGGTCTTTGATTTTATTATTCCAGAAATAAAAACAAATAGAATAAGGAAATTTCAAAACAAGTTTTATACTAAACGTAACACAAAATTGTTAATTCTTTTTCATCAAATGACGTTACGGTTGTGTAAAATCTCACATACCTAAAAAGTTTAAACTGTTGTAGCAATTACACTGTTTTGACGTACATAGGTTTGTACATAATAAACAAACCTATGTACTGTTAAGTTAACTTGTCTATCTTGATATCATCTGACTTACACTGTGACGTCTACACCAGATTAATTAACTTCAATCTATGTACCTACACCTGTACTAGTATGATATACACTCTGCGTCAATATCGTAATACCCAGGAGCTTGTAATTGCACCCGCCTCATCCTTTGTTATATTGACAGATGAGGTTACTACTATAACAATAATTAAAAAACCTTAAAAATGTATGATATAAAATAAATTGTAATAGGCTATAATAAAGTACCTTTAACCTGAAGTTCCTGTTGAAAGATTTTAGTGTTAGAAGAAATCAGCGTTAATTTGTGTGACAAAATACAGTTATAAACCTAATTTTTAATTCCATAAGGATACTATGGACTCATTTAACTTTAAATAAAACGTATAAATCTGTTGAGATATTCTTCATAAGTTTTACTTGTGTAGGTAAATGTTTTAGAATAATGTTAATTCAAACGTTGTATTAATGTCATTTTTAATCTCAGAATGCTTACGTTTATTGCATTTTAAAGAAAAGGTGAATTGAAATGTTTACTTCTATTATAAGTTAGAATATATTATTATTAGTGTTTTGAAAAAATATGAAAGTATTAAACAGAATAATAAAATTTAAAATATGTTAATCAATTTTGAGTAACTGAGTTATACTGTATATGAAACTCCGCAGTGACCCACCTATAGTGAGGTATGGGTGTGACGATCCCGAAGGGTTAAAGCTGTACGTACACCCTTTTTCATATAGTGTCTTAGCCAACCCTTTATCTATTCCGACCCTGACGTTATTAGAGTATTTAAGGGTTAGTCTTCGAAGTGGCTCAAGTAAAGTGAGTATGGTCCTGAAGAGTCATAGCCGTATCTACACATTTTTTAAAATAGTCTTTTGACCAACTCTTATTCTTTTCCAACCATGACCTATTGAAGTTTTCGAGGGGTACTCTTTATTTTATGTTATTTTCTTCCATTTTCTAAAAATCTATCATGACTAATAGGTTTTTCACCTTTAAACAAGGGGGAAATATTAAAAAATGCTAAACATTCCGTGATTTATTCTCTGTTAAGTGAAATTATCTTTCATTGTCTAATTAAAGAAAATTTTAGGTACAAGATATTCAACTAAGTAAGTTCACCCATTTGAACTAAAGCTCTAAAGCTTAGGGATTTATTGATGTCAACTAAAAAAATATATATAACGTCTGGTAATCAAGTAATGATCAAACTCATTCATTAGAACATTTCGTATCAGGTCACTTTCCATTAAACGAATATGAACTTGAAACGTTCTTATATATCTCTTCCTTTTAAACAGACAGACAGAGGAAATTCTTGTTTTATCGTACTATTGTTCAAGTTACCAAACTTTAGTTCACTTTCTAGACTTCCAAGTTAATTCAAAGTTCATGTATCAAAACTTGTCTACTTCCAAAATAAACTGTGTGAGGAAGATAAAGTTTACCACCCATTACGTTCGTCGTACGTGCTCAACACGTTGCATAGGTTTTTGCTGTTTATACAAATTTGTGATTATAAAAATGTTTATGTAAACTACAGTTCAATACTAAAATATAAACATTTTTACATGTTTTTGTATGTAAAAAAAAAAAAAAAACTTTTAGGAGTGTATTTACGTTTACTTGGTCACAATTACACCAATTCAAATAGGTATTTTATTACAAAACAAAATTATGTTTAATGTTTATCTTAAATATTTATTCGGATGAATTACTATTCTTACATATAAATTTCAACCACCATTATATATAAACAATATTAGGTAAAGGAAACAGACTTATTTCCAAGATAACAAATTTAGGTTAGAAGTGTGATGTTTAGAACTATGTGGGCATTTAGTTATTGATTGAACATTTTTTGGAAGTGACTTTTTTTGTAGTTTTCTTTTTACATCTAATCGTGACTTATAATTTGTTACTTTCTCACATGTACGCAGTGTAACTTTATGTCATGGTGCAAAAATTAGATTTTTTAAAAATTTTTTATGGTAATGTGAGCCTATACGAAGTATTGTTATGTCTGTTTGTAGTGTACGTTTCAATACATTTTAATAGGGTATTATTTCGTTTTACTCATGTAAATTGATTAGATACTAAAATAAACATTGTTTTATTAAAGTTGTAATTATCTTTTGGTTTAAGATAGTTCTTGACAACTAACAAGATAGAAATTACATTTTCAGTTTATTGTCGATATCTTGATTATCCGTAAAATAAAAATAAAATTAAAAAAATTATATATAGTTAAAAGCGAAATTATTTTGCCTCTTCTACATGTTTTGTAAATACAATGTTAAACATTTTAAATGGCAGCCATTTTGAAATTAGTAAAGAAAATCTGTGGATAATTTTTATCAAATTAGATTCTTACAGCACTAAATATCATGCAAAATTTTAGGTTGGGCCACCATACGTTTTGTATTAAATCACATCATATGAATTCAATTTGTAAATTTTTCTTTTTTGGTCTATATTCAGTTTCTTAAAAGCCTCATTCCTTAAAAATACATATTTGATCGTTCTTTATATTATCGTTACGTAATACTTTTCACCCAAATTATTATTTAATTTTTACATAAAGTTTAAAACTAATTCTTTTATTATGTAATAATATATAAAATAACGACAAAGAATGTTTTTTTTAATAAAGTATTAAATAGATTAACCTCTGGTTTAAATCAATATGAGTTTTATGATTTTTATATTACACGTTTGTCCGAGCTAAGAATTGTTTGACCTTTAAGTTAATGGTGATGAAAAGGTGTTGACCTGAAAGGGTTGTTATGTTCTTGGTCTAATATAACTCCCAACTCGCATCATTCTTCTGAAAGTTGACTCCAAGAAAGTTGGCTTCAAATCCCTTCAGAGGTAGAACATTCATAATCTTTCCTGCGTTGTATAAAATACAAACAACTTTCATTAACTGAAATTATAAAACGATTAGGTTATCTACATTAAATTTTCAACGATAACAATACTTCCAAATATACAGTATAAAAAAAAGTCTTCCAACCCCGAGGCAATTTCTGAATGAGTAGAGCTGAATATTTCTAACCCTCGCCAAACTTCACAGAGTAAGTTCTTTCACTTTTTATAGTGTAAATAGTTTCCCTCCCGTCAATTTTTAAATAGCAGCTCTATCGTGTGACATCATTTTTAAGTGCATAATAAAAGATAGGTTTTAGTTCCTTGGAAGATTCTCTACGGTGTCTCTAATCGAAATTATGGGAGCTTAAGTCAAATTTTGAGATTTGTATTTGTATTGGAAATTAATAATAAAACAAAATACAATATCCAAAGAGCTTTGTGGTTAACAACGATATGAAAGAAGTAAAATCCTCAAAACACAAATAAAACACTTAACGTTAACAAGTTTAATATGATTTTACACAATGAGGTTCTACTCAGTATCAGTTATACGCAAAATCTAATCTACAATGTGTTGGTTCTACATAGTGTTGTTTTCCCCTTAGTGTCGGTTCTACGCACTGTCGGTTCTACGCGGTGTTAGTTCTACATATTCTATGTAAAGTCGATTCTATGCATAATCAATTCTTCTTTGGTGTCATTTTTAAGCAATGTTAGTTCTCCCCAATGTTAGTGCTACACAATGTTGGTTCTACATTTAGTTGGTTTTATGTAGTGAAAATTTCTATAATATTGATTCTATACACATATCTCTTGGTAGCACCATGGTAGGTAAGTTTATCTTTTTCTTGTAAAATTCTCATGTTGATTTTGAGCTAATTTGTATTCTTGGCTTTCTTTTAAGCTACTGTAAAAAAAGTGAAAATAACTACAACAAAATCATAAATAAAATATTGTTTTTCCAGCAAAAATATAGAGTCGTCTAAATTGATAAATGAGTTTTAATTGATGAAAAGTATTGAACAAAAAATGATTTACAAAGAAAATATGTATAAAGTAGACAAATTTATTTATTCAGCATCAAAAATAACACAAAACACAATAAAAGTATAGTAATCTGACATTATTCGTGTTGAGGATTTAGTGTTAAATTGAACATAATTTATTGAAACTTGATCAAACAAACGTTTTATACAAGTTGAACAATGTATTAAAATCTTGTTCATGTACGTAGCAGAGATAAGATATATTGATATTTAATTTACAAAGTCATGTTATCCTAACCTAAAATTGTCGTTGATTAATGAAACCAATCTGTGACTCTGTGTCAGTTTACAGCTTGTAATATAATAAACAACTATCACTAATAATCTTTATGAGGGCTTCTATCTTAACATTCATCAAAACATCAACTATATTATTATTTTCCTTTATTTTCACCATCTAAACTGTAAAAACCCACTTCTCCATGTAAATACCACTTATCTTGTGCTCAAAATGTCTTCCACAATATATGACTGTCAAGAATTATATAAGGTGTTAAGGCAATGTGTCTTGAATTATTACGGGACGGTTTAAAGTGGAATATTAGAGTAAAGTACTTTCCTACTAAATCACCTATACTGAATCTCTTAAAATATTATTTTTCATATTTGGAAACAAGAGTGGTAGGGTTCAATTAAAAAAATAAAATAAATAAATAAAGTTAAGTGATACCTCAATTTAGAACTCAATACTTTATGAAACCAATATATTTTGACAAACGTTTTTCCGTTTCAAAATGGAGATTCAAAATGTCTTCAAGTGAAGATTTGACGTTTTTATCTATCGTGAATATTCTAATAATTACACGCATATACAGTACAGATATATAACTTAATCAAATAAAAATCGAGTTTACAATTATTAACTTATCTTACTGTTTGAAATATTTGAGATATATTTATATCAGTGTTTTAAAAATATCGTTTATGAAACTTTATATTAGACAAAAATATCATATTTGAGTCTATTGGTTTCTGCCACATAAGTTTGATAGATGGAACTAGACTAATAAAATTAAAACAAAGCTATATTTAATACTAATAATAAGCGACTTTTAAAAACAATTTTAATTGAAATTTGGAAATGTTCAATAGATTCTAAATATTTTTAACAATAAACAGCGTTCAGACCTAAGGCATAATATACAATTATCGTCCCCCACCTATATTAACTTGTAAAAATAAATGAATTTCGCGCAGTTAGGATTTTTGTTTGTTATAAAATATAAATAATAAGAAAATTTTTTAAAAAAAGAAGAAAATAAATGTGATAAAAGAAAAAAAATGTACTTTGCTTTTTGTTTACTGTAACAACTGAAAAAATCTGATCGTTTTAGACCGGTAATAATTAAGCAATCGATAGCCTAATAAACAAAATACCACAATATTGATATTTTAAATAATATTAGAAGTTATTCTTCATTCATCATTATTTTCAATAAAATAAGTTTTTGGAAATGAATATCTTACTTTTTTGTATTAATTTCTTCATATAATATACATAGTAACACTCACAATCTCCAGATACTTTATTAAGTTCTATTACAAATAAATCAATATAAATAAAATTTTCTGACAAACAAAATATGTTGTTGTAACACAAGTTGTACATGAAAAGTCTGTTTTGTACAGTGGATAGATAATCTGTTTTGTACAGTGGATATCCTTCTGACAGAGGATAGATAATCTTGTTGCAGCCATTTTACTCTCCAAAGTCATCAAACTTTGCTAACACTCTACGCTCTCAAAGTAAATGTTCTGTCATAACTTAGCAACTTTGAAATAAACTTGCAACCTAGTCATGCACTACACTTGACCTTTAATGTGATCGTTTGATGTAGTTTTTTATTGTATCAGCTTTAATGAAGATCTTAACAGCTGAACGTCTGTTATTTTAGATCGCTGTCATTAAAAAAAAAGTTGATATCTTTTCATTGGTGATGAATTTATAGCTATTCAAAATACATTTTGGAAATGATTTTGAGTAGTTAATAATCTAAAAATATATCTTTTATTATTATAAAAAAATATAACTTTTATATAATCTAAAAATAAACAAAATCGTTTTATACATAATCGATATTTTAGGGAGATATATAAGAACGCTATAAAGATAAAATGTGGTTCAAATAGAACAAATGGTTCAATAATTACTGTGGCATTGTATACTTACTTTTACTTATAAGAACTTGCATTCCTCTTTGTAAAGGGTGGAAGAAGCGCCACCAGGCCCATTGTTTACATGAATAAAACTAAGAAACTGTAATACCATGAAACTCAACTAATTTTGTGAATTTGTAGACTTTCTTGACGCTAGCTTGGATTTGTTTTGTAATTAATGAAATAATGAAATAAGATATTGTTTTTTTCAACATGAACTTCAAAACGACATCATATCTAATCCACAAAAAATAGTGTTATTTAAATCTTCAATTATTTACAACAAAAACAACAAAGTATGCCATGATTCAGAGAGTGTTGTATTCGAAACAGTTTCACTTCATTAGAAGTTAATCATTGATCGACAAAGTAATTATTGAACTGTCTCATGTTGAGGTGAATTTCAATAATTCCAAAGCGGGGTAACGTTTCCATCAGTAGGACATTAATAGAACAATAAACAGAACTACATTGATGTCATTGATAAATCCACGCCATCACCGCTTTTGAATTCTGTCAAATTGAATTTAGCCAAACTGTAATACTGGAATATAGTTTCCTGCTTTAAGGGTTCGTGTTAATAATTTTACAAAAGCTCTTTGTAACACAAAGTTCCAATTAAATGCCGCAATATAGGGAATAATATTCAAGTACGTAAAGTTTATTACTCAAATCAAATTATGATTATTCCACGAATACCATTGAGTAAACTGATTTGGAGAGTAGACAGTATTTAAAGAGGATATACAAATGGAGGCTGTATATTGGTGTACTTCTGATTTCTATTTTTCAGAAAGAAATTTATCTGAGTAGTTAAATGTTTGACGCTAAAAACACGTCTGGCACCAAAATTCCTAAAATTATTTTTTTCAAATTTAGGAATGAACCTTTTGGATTATGACCAAATGAAGATGTCATTTCTGATTTCATTTCTAATTTTAATTTATTCTATCCCTACAGGCATCTTAAATGAACAAATTGCTTTTCCCTTTTGTCATGAGCTCTCAGCTTCCACCTTTCATCTTTACATTTTGGTCCATCATACGTATCATAAATGGTCGTGACAATTTGTTTTTTTACATTAACAGGGTGTTAATACTGTGTCCAGTCCACTCTACAACCTGGAGGATCAGATATTTAATTTCGGATTATCACATCCTATGCTTATTAGACATAGCTAAATTATCCAATTAATTTACTCCAGAGTACCTTGTCCTAGTCGTTGAGGAAGGTCCATCCCTCATCCGTTCAAGAAAGTTCGAGACAGAGCTTATTCATGGTAGCATTATTTCGTTAAAATACAGTATCATCATTGGACTTTGTAGCTTTTCTCGAGCAAGCCGTTAGTGTGCCCATTCTCCTCTGTTTAAATATGCCGCTTTGTTTCGAAAAAATCTGCATTTTGCGCAGTTATTCAATACATGTGGTAGAACATGTGGTTGAACTATAGATGCAACTCCTCCTGTAGCTGAGCAAGCCAGCTATAACGAGCAGAGGTTAATTTTTAAATATTTCAAATACGTTTTTGGTAAATATAAGTTTTTATAAAGGTTTCATAAGCTTAGAAGTATTGAAGTACGATATTCAAACACAAAAGTTGAAAGATCGTGGTTTTTGAAATATTATTGGTACATCAGTCACTAAATCATTCTGCTGTTAAGTCAACTAATTTCTTCAGCTCTTGATTGTTATTGTAACTATTTTATTTCACCGAAATAGTAGTTTAATATATTAATGTGATAATTGGCTGCTTGGTTTGGGTATGGCAACTCATGTCACACCGATCATTACTTAAATGCATTTGGAGACTTCATTCAATGTACTCTGCTAGTCCTACATGTTAAAATCATTGGTCCTACAGTCATGGAAGGTCACTTAACGCTCTGCAGCTGCAGCAATTCCCAGGCGTGATACGCTCTAATAGTTACGTCGCTCTTTGCATTAAATATCAGGATTGCTCCCGCCAATTAGGCAATGTAGCGTACTGGGAGCGTAAACGTTCCGTGAGACAAGAAATGCCAAAATCTTTAAATTATGCTGTGAATTTATTGTACGTCTTTAATTTTCTATTATAAACTGCAAATTGAATAAATTTTGTTGATATCCTATTTATATTAAATGTTGAGCTTGACTTATGAGAAAAATTATACAGTATACAACTCAATTATACAACTCAAACTATAACTATAACTATAATTAACTATAACATAGTTATAGTTTGATTTGTGTAGCTCGTGTATCACTGAAAAGGACGACCTTGTCGTTGAAACGCGTCTGATACTTAGACGTATTTTTTTTGAGAATTGTGATACCTACAATTTTTTTGAAAATTGTGTTCTGTTTGTTTGTTATACTGATATTATATTGTTTGTATTTGTTCGTAGAAAACTATTCTAACAGAAAAATACAGTTTTAATTAATTTCTAATTCACTAAACGTTAGTGGTGTGATTAGCCACTGTGTGATTTCGGACGTATAAAAACTAAATACAGTTTCTTGTATCATGCAACAAATTCTTTATCATAGGAACGAATTTTTTCTACCGTAAGTAATTCGCCCAAAGTACTTCAGAAAAGGAGCGCTTTATTCAATTTGCGAGGAAATTGAAATGGAAATGTGAATTGAGTGACCTTTTTTGGACAGTACATCTTCATTGAAGGTTGGGATCAATTTTCGTTTCCTAAAAGCATTTTAGTTTTTATCAATAAATACGTGACATTTTTACTAAATATCGTCTTCATTTATATTTAAGCCAATTAAACACTTTTGTGTAAACGTTGTCACAAACGGTAATGTTTTGACAATAGTTTCTATACGATCTGAAGAAATTGTAGTTAAACAGATAAAGGTAGGAGCTAAAAATTGGTATACATTGACTTGTTGACCCATTTACAGGTAAAATAGTATACATTAAATAACACATAAAAAAATTTTAAAAAACACGTTCCGTAAAAATATGAACAAATTGATAAGAAAAATTTTGTTATTACGTTAAATTCAAGGTCATAATTTGTAAAATACAAATATTACACTGTTTTATAACCTATTGTATCATATATATATATATATAAAGTTTTTATAGTATGTGTAGTATTATTTACAAAATATATATTACTTATGCCATTTCATACAGGTTTATAGGTTTTTCCTACATATTTCGATACATTATAGTGACAGTATCATCAAAAGTACTAATGTTGTTGTTATCTACCATATTGTTTCGCCACAATTATTAAATTTATAACATAAAACACCAAACGCTCATATATAAACATCACACACAATATATTTTTAATTTGTAGCGTTGTAGCATCCTGTGGCAAAGCTTAGATGTGAACTGAAATTACTTTGAATTGCATTATCTCTTTACTGTTTTTGTCAATATAGTAAAATGTTATGTAAAATTTTAAATTAATTTATTCATTTAAGCCTGTTACTATTAGATATGTTTCTTTATTTATTAGCAGATTGCCTCAAACATCCATATTATAGCATTTTTTTTTAATATCTTCAAAATTTAAATAGTCTTGTGTGTTTATGTGAAACGTTTGCCCTTATTCAAGATTATGGCTTACGTATTTAGTTTTTCCGGTTGTTCCAACTTTATAGTGGCAATGTACTGCTTATATAGATTTGTAAAATTTACCGTCTGCCCTATACACCTTATTGAGGATTAGCACATAATATTACACACGCTATATGAATAATTTATGATTTTTATAATCAATAATGGATTTTAATTTGACTTCTAAATATAAGATTCATGTTCACTACACTAATAATTATTATGAAAAGAGCTGTATGCGTAAATTTTCTTTTATAAAAGCGTTTCAACCTTGAGGGCGTATGTAGGGCTACAAATAACAGTGTTGCTAAAAACAATAAATCTTAAATATAGTGTATATTTAGTCTGCATACAGATAAGAGAACCATGAAGTAGAATTATAATGAGGAATACTGGCGGGCATAGAAGAAAGACATACCCAAAATGGAGTTGGACTGATGGGGTTGAGAAAGACTTTAGAAAATTGGTCATCCGAAATTGGATAACATCACCACAAAATTGGGACCATTGGGAATATTTCCCAAAAGATGCCAAGACTCAGGGCAGTAGCGCCAGAGAGAGAGAGAGAGAGAGAGAGAGAGAGAGAGAGAGAGAGAGAGAGAGAGAGAGAGAGAGAGAGAGAGAGAGAGAGAGAGAGAGAGAGAGAGAGAGAGAGAGAGAGAGAGAGAGAGAGAGAGAGAGAGAGAGAGAGAGAGAGAGAGAGAGAGAGAGAGAGAGAACAAGGGAAACGTTTTGGAAATAATCGTAATATTGAATCATTTTTACTTACAGCAAAATGTTAATTCTATACAGTATTTATATATACAGTAGTACATGTTATGCTTCCTCTAGGCATCAGTTTTATAGCAAACGAATATTTTAGTATGTTAGAATCATTTAATTTTACTAGATACATAAGTGATGTATACAAGGGCAGGGAAGTGATATGAATGCACGGTGAGGAGCGATGGCGTGTGACCAGCCAGGTGGCACCGACAGGTAGGGAGACCGATCATCAGCCATCAGTTACGTGTAGTGTATTGGACTAAGTACTTGTGTTTACGACAATTCTTAATTAATTGCTTGTTAAATTGTTAATTGGAAGTGATTAATATTGACAAGGTTCGTGTTATTTAGTGAAGTGTAAGTTCTTGTGTTTTAAGTTTATGTCAAGGATAGTTTGCGGATAGTAAAAGGTTAGTAAAACAATTAGAGTCGGAAGTTGTTTTGTAGTGTTGGATATATTTTATAAATAGTGGATTTTTTTTTTTACTTACAATACTTATATATTTTTAATGTTTCTTCTGTATTTAAAAAAAAATTATAGTACGTCGTTGGCTTTTAATACTTACGTTGACATTCATCGATACTTTACTTAATCGACAAACTCTTTATCAGAGATGTAATTGAAAAAAATAATCTAGAAATAACCGATTGATATTCTGTAAAATCATTGACTGAAAACAAAACGATATTGTCTACTCATTGTTGAGTACTACTTTAGTGTTGAAAAGAAATGTTGTTGTTAGACGATGTTGGTTAAAAGTTATTTTGTATATTAGTGTAATATTTTTAATTAAATTATGTTTAAATGTTGGGTAATAATTTTATTTAATACTGTTATGTCAATGGCTTATATATTCAAACATTGAGGCACGTTTTCTTCTACCAATGTCACAAATTTCGGCCTGAAGGGAATTAAATATAAACACTTGTGGAATACCTCCTAGGTCATAGGAGAGGTGGTTCAGGAGTATTTCCCCGGGTAAAAATATAATTTAAAGCTAAAATGTGACTTGCAAAGACATTTTGAGACTGTTTCCTGAAAATTTTTAATTTAATAGTAAATACAACATATATATAATATATATAAAAATATTTTTAAGAAAGTTTTTAAAATATGATATTTTTATTTTATGTAAAACAGCTTGACCTTTTAATATGTAAATGAAACCATCATAAATTTCAAGAGCTTGTGTAATTTAAAAAATCTATTCCACTATTATTCAGAAATGTGTATTGTTTAAAAAGTCAAAACTGTTCTTTGGTTAATTTTATCAAATTAGTGACATTTTTAGATAATAAATCAAAACCAATACATGAATATTATACAGTCAGTTTTTGAACGATGATATGCCTCCAAGTATGAGGTTTAAAACTGGGATTTAGCAAAGCTGGTAAATCTATAACCATTATCAATAGTTTTGCATGGATATTACGGATTTGGCAGACGTGTACAGTTGTATTGGATGAATATGTGAAATTCAATTATAAACAGATTTGTATTTGATTAAACGTATCATGCATAATCCACAATTTATTAAAAACGTTGTGTGGGGGTGTGGGCTTAGTCCAATGAAATGATAAAACACTGATAAAAAATAAAATAAAATATAATAATAAATATATTACAAGGGCCGTAATATTACGTGTAGAATAAATTGTTTCTAATGTTAGATAATTTGATTATTATTATTATATAAAGCAGATTAGTGAGCTTGATGTTTGGCAGAATTAATTCCACAGTACTCTAGAGTTGTTTACTTTGTAAAATGTATACATGAATCCTGAAAATTATCTTGTAAGTAGGAGAAATATTTTATTTAGGAAAGATGATGCAAAATAATAAACGCAACGTTGCCACGTCGAGGAAGTCTTGAACTTGGCATCATGGGAACTAGTTATTACTGTGAATAATTATCTGTCAAGGAAGTAGAACGGGAGACCGGTAAATTTGTAACGACCTCTTAATAGGTTATGAGGGTTTAAGTTTTTATATGTTGCTGATTTAATCGATAGTAATTAATGTGTTGTTTAAAAATAATACGAAATAAAATAAATAATGGTTTAGGATAATATTGCAAACCACAAGGATAGTCATAACATTGAAGATACTAAAGCCCGTCCGGAAAGAAGTAACCATTTTATGATTATGATACATTTACCGCATACGTTTAAATATCGTTCAGCAAGTATTTGTATTTCCACGGCATATTCTTCAGCCGCCAGTTAATTGATATTAGTAAACAAGTCTTTCATCACTCTCTCAATAGATTCCTCCCTATAAAACCTGCAGTTTGGTAAACAGATGATTGTCACTAGATGTTAAGTCCGAGCTGTTGGTTAAATGTTTTAAAATTTCCCATTTAAATTTTACAAACGACTGTTTATTTTCAAAGAGACTGTGCGTTGTCATGGAGGTACAAAACAGTGTTATCCAACAAGCCCCTCCTTCGATTTTGAAAATTCTGCCGCATTTTATTTTAATGAATATACCAAATCAACATTTACTGTATCCCCAGGGGATTAAGAAGTGGTCCTTTTCGTTCCCAGAAAAGTAGCAATTTGAAGTAGCTATTTACATTTTCCCTGCTTACATTTTTTGTTGCATTGGATAGTAATGACTGATGGGTGACCAGTTGGTTTATCATCATGGACTATATCTCTCCATAATATTTTACTTATTAATCTATTACATCTCTGTGAACTTCTTTGATTTTACGGTGTATATTATAGGGCCTCATATGTTTTGTAATAAATAATCTAATAATGTGTATTACATTCGGTATGATTCAAGTTGTACTCTAAATATTTTAATTAAACTTGTGTTATTATTCAATTAGTCTGGCGGCATAATCGCAGTTCTCAAAAAGTCACACACTTGCATTTTGTTTCTTTAATCAAACGCTGTCCGATAAACCTAACTTTTGGTATATGACGCAATAGTTCATTTCCAGATAAAAACGGTAGCAAAACTTTGAAAACAATTAAAAATAACTCCATGTTTTTAAAAGTATTCATAAACAATTCTCCAGATTTTTGACCAGTTTAGATTAGAAAGTTGGAACCACAAAAAATAAAAAATATTAAAACTCAATAATAGTCAATCCATAAGGAAGTAAACATACGAAGGGTGGCTCGGACATTACCTATGATGACCTGCTAAATATATAGCAAGATGTGAACTTGAGTGGAACCCAAGAGCATCCCAGAACGACATGGAGACATGCAATTTTAAAAAAGGTAAGGTAAGGGCATGGATTAATTCTGGGGAGGAGGAGGTGAAGACATTTTGTGGAGGTCTTATATTCCGGAATGGAATGACGGGATTAATTAAGAGAAAAATTGTTCCCAGTTAATTATTAGTCAATAGTTACCTTGTTTAGTCCTATACAATTTTCCAAAATCGCTGTTTTTATTTACTTATTTTAAAACAGATGGGTCGCGAGGCTCTTGGTTTTTTCGTACAAATAAATTAGCACTAAACACCATTTGACTTGGTCATTTATGGCTAAAGAACATTATATTTCAAAATAACTAATACCTTTGGAATTAAACGATAAACTAAAGCTATAAGATCACTTTGAGACAACATAAGTTATGTTAGTACCATAGGAAGATTGTGGTTGAAATGAGGTCGAAGATGTTTCCTTTTAGTCGGAACTGACAAAAGAAATAACGTCTAAAATGTCCTCAAATTACAACCGTAATCTTCAGGATTTGTCAGAGGGAGGGGTGGAGATTATACTAATGACCTGTACTTTAACGTGATTTATGTCTTAACATGTAATACCATAACTCACACTTGTAAAGCTTACAACAGAAAACAAATTATTTATGTGCAGATAATATTTTTCAACTGGAGAATATTTTTTTGTAGAAAGAATTAGGTTAGCATTAAAAAGGATAACTCGGTAAACAGAATAAAAATTTTAGCTTAAAATTGACGAATATACTATATATTCCATGTTACATTTGATAACGGATTTTTAAAGTTTTGTTTATTTGAATAACATTAAACTGTGTAGAATAAAGAACAGATAAAGCATCGAAAATAAACTTAATATTTGATCAGTGAATATTCATTTCGTTACTAACTATGTTTATCAGCAATAACGCAGCCGATTTGATATAAATTTTGTATGTAACTAAAATAGACCAAGATTCAAAGCGCAATAGTTGAATTAATTTTGAGAAAATCTTAATTTTGTCCTCCAAAAAGGAGAGATAATTGAAGAGTGTAGGTCATTACTTGAATGAAAATTAATCTATTAAAAAACTTTTAACAGTATTTTCATAAAGTTTCGTTTAATTGTTAACTTTGTTTCTTTTTAATTTAATTTTCGCAGCGACTCCTAAATTTTGAGTTACAAACAAAATGAAAAACGCCCTGAGATATATTTGAAATTGCCAAATCAAATTTGATAAGCATCGGTCAATTCGTTTGGACTGTAGAGCATTGCACAAACAACAGACATCTTTAGGAAAAAAACACGTTTTTACACTCAAACCGGATATAGTCGTAAAAAACTCAACATATACTATTTGACCCATTATATATCTTGCTATAAGTATATGTTAAATGTGGAAAAAATAAAGAATATTCCCTATTTGAAGAATATTATAATTATATCTAAAGAGTTTCTTTGAGATAGCAAATGTGGGCCTCTTAAACAACCATTTTTACTATCTCATACATTGTTTAAAACTTGCATCTCATACCACGAACGAATTTTTGTCCCTGATATCTTAATAATTCATAACAATATTGTCTATTGTAGCTATAACAACACCTGCAAAAGCTATTTTATTGTTCCTGACAAATGCAAAAGATAATCCTAATTTCTCTCTTCCAGGCTGAATTCAGATTTTAGGATGAAGTCCATCTGATTGTACATATAATAACGTTTGCTGTCAGATAATTAAACATCAATCTCCCATCAAGTTTTCAGTACAGTCAGCCATGATTGTCCTAGATCTGCAAGCATTGTCTTGACGTAGACTAATTAATGTCCGACTAGCCAGTGTTGTCTATTGTTTTGTTTTGAATAACCCGGATGTAATAATGTGTATATAGTATGACTTAGCAAAAGATTTACTTAGCGTTGTTGACCCAGCATATTGAAGTAAGTGGAGAGCTACTCGTACATTAGTAGCAACTTTTGGTCTCGATTGCTTGAATTTCGACGACGAAACTCAATGTGCTGATCAAACATCACTCAATGAAAAGCCGTTCAGCAGAAGCCTAGGTGAGGATTTATTGTTTCATTTAAATACAAGAATATAATTGATTTATTATAAAATAAATATTACTATTTTATTTATACTACAATTTTACATAACTATCAAATGTCTCAAAGTTCCGCCTTTCCTATAATTTTGAACAAATTGTTTTGCTTCCTTCGTTTATTGGGCATGGTTGAAAATGGCGTTTAACACTCATTTCTTAGGTTTGAAGCACTGTTTTCCAAGTTAAATGAGCTTTTCATTTTTCTTACAGTCAATTTGAGCCCCTATAATTCCTTATTTTTATTGTAAACCTCTAATCTCGAGAGAGTTTTGTTGAGAAAGACTACATTGTTCTCTAATTATCTGCTTCCTTTGTAATTAAACTCTTTTTAAACACAAAGTAAGGCGGACATAGTTCCATTTAATATTTTATTCAGAGAAGAGGTAGCTAACCCAGTTTTTCTCTACGCGTAATCCCCTTTAGGCTAATGTATAACACGGTTGGAATTATTATTAACATTTTTCGATTTTTTCCGGTGGGAACACCGGGGGGGGGGAGGGTTCGAGTTGTTTGAGGTAACTGAAATGTTATTGCTAAATAACTACAAGTCTTCCGTAATTGCCTCATTAGATATTGAACTAAAATAAGCAGTTTTACCAACTCTCGAACTACGCGAGGTGGAATAATGTTAGATATACAAGAACAATGTTGCTTTATTTTGTTGATTAGTTCGAAGAGGTCGCTGTTGTGAATGCTGCAGTTCTATGGAAGCAGAAAATCCAGCTCCCCACAATGGTTGTATTTATAATCGACTCCTAAGCAGTTCTTAAAGCCTTAAAAAATAATTTCACCGATTGAAACGGAGCAGTTGAATGTAGACACCAGCTAGATGAATTGACAATAACAGAATAGAACATAAGAATCCAAAGAATTCTTAGCCTGTCGACGTTGAAGGGAATGAAAAGGCGTAAATGTTGGTCACACTTGTAACATACCTGCAACAACCCAACTCATTCCCTACAATCAGCAAAGGCATTTATTTTATTTCTAAATCCATCAGGATAAAATATAGTTACAGCTCATCTCGGTTTACAGAATCGGTCGAGTTCGATGAAAACGCCCTTTTCCACCATTTACCTCAATTAGCGTAACCGGGTTTAAACACTGGCCATGACTACCTACCCACCCATATAATTGTATAGACATATTGCCCTACCCTGAATGTCTCTTAGGTGGATTTGCCACCATGAACACAGCATATTTGACCAGCTTCTCAGATCTGGCGGATGTTGAAGTCAAAGATGATCCTGGGTT
The DNA here is from genome assembly GCA_963513935.1 of Aphrophora alni. Classification (NCBI taxonomy): domain Eukaryota; kingdom Metazoa; phylum Arthropoda; class Insecta; order Hemiptera; family Aphrophoridae; genus Aphrophora; species Aphrophora alni. The sequence continues at coordinate 129,285,388 of OY740767.1, forward strand.
CTCCAGAATTACCAGATCAGTGCAACGGCAAATGGAAGAAATGGTTAGATAGTTAAGTCAGTTAGTACAGTCCAAAATCGTTTAATATATCAAAAGTCAATTTATTTACTTCTATAACATTTTCTAGATAGTTTTTGTATTAACTACTACAAAATTTAGGGGATCGGGGCAGAAGTTTTTGAACATTTAATACAATTTTAATAATAACAATTTAATTTTCTTGAAACAGTTATAATATATTATATTATGCTTATACGAATAATTTATGACTGATAATGATTTGTTCAAATTATAGGCTGGATCATAGTTAATTTTTCAGTAATAATTTAAATCATCTGTAGACAACTCTAGACAATTTTAGTTTTTAATATGAAAAACCACAAGGAATCACCCCTTATTAAGAAATTTCACCATTTTGGCATCTACCATTTCCCTCCTCTTCTCTCTCCCCAGTCATTGCATAGTAGTTATTAAACAGTAGTTTCCATTTTCTCTAAATTCATCTTTTTTATACAATGTAACACCATTGCGTATTAAATATAGTAACAGCTGTTTAACTGTATACAAAGACGCAATTAATTCTTTCAACGGAAGGAAGGGAACAGTGCTTTTGTGAGTTGACTGCAGGCCATGTTTCAGTTAGGTTAATTAGTTTGGAAAGTTCCGCATCGTGTAACAGTTATTTCCGGTCCATGGAATGTTTATAGAGTATATATAATTAACCGGAACACACTGTTGGAGTGTTCTTCTGCGTTAGATGTAAAACAATATTCATACTAACAAATGGGTACTGTTGTTGCTAATAATATTTGGAATTTTTAATCATTTTTGGAAACCCAAAGTCGCCTTATTTATGACCATTATAATAGAGTGTGTTTTCTATATCTAACAAGGGTGACAATTAAAATTACTGTTAGCTGGAAGACAATATATTCCAAAATTTCATTAATAAAAACTTATATTTATCTTTCAGTCTCAACTAGGACCCTGCATTATCATTCATTGTTCATACACGTTCTTTTCCAAATAATGTTTTACATACAATTATATAATCCAGACTGTCTAATTTACCTATATTTATTTTTAAACTAAGTCTAAAAATTCAATTATTAAAAAAAAAAATTCTTTATCATGAAGTTATTTCATCTACATCACTATTATTAATAGTGTAATATATAATTAACGAATGTTCAAAAAAGTAAGGAAACTGAAGCAAATATATTTCCCTCTTGTATAGTTATTATATGTAATTTAAATGTTGGTCAATGGCATTTTTGTTTGCACCATTCCCTCTTTTCACATATTGATTTATTTCTACGTTGCGCACAATTGTAATTAATTAAGGTAAATTAAACTAGAATTAAAATCATAATCACCCAAGAACTTCTTTATTATGACCTTAATGAATTATAGCAAACAATAGTCGTAACCACGGAACAAATTAACACATCTCCTATGATCGCCGACAAAGGATGAACAGAATTTAGTCATTGACAAAACGAATCACATTGATAATTTTGGACAAAATTCTGTTCAACTTGTATAAATTAATTAGCGTTACAAATTATGATAATTGTAATTTTTATTTCATTAAAGATATTTCCAGAAAATCTGATAAGTATTATAATATGTTATTCGTCTTTAGAGAAGTTTATAATGTGAACCATTGTATTTGGTAAAATTTACGCTGGTATATAGGAATACATTCTAAGTTTTAATAATACAAACTATTTAGAAGCACTTTGTACTTATTGACTTGACTAAAACTATTTACTACTTATTTACTTTAGGAGCTAATTACAGATTAACTTGTTGATCTCATCTAGATCTTTGTGACCTAGTTCTTTAGTAGATTCTTGATTACTCCTGGCAATGAATTGAATTGAACAGTTGAATCCAAGCAAATTTAATTAAGTAAAATTAAGTCTTGGAAATGAAGGCAGATATAAGTTAAATTGTTATAGGTTCTGCACTGTAGTTAAAATGTTTCAAAACAATCTGCTTAATGCACTATATTATTACAACAAAAGATGAGGTCAAGAATTTACTTATTATTACTTAGAAATTATTATCTGAGCTGGTTATGGTTTAGACTGTGGATACAGGGACATTAGTTTGGGTGTCAGAGGGCTTCAAGAATATGCGTATTCAGTAGGAAATGACGTGGTAGGAGTTAAAAGGGATTTGGTCATGAAGTGATTCGCGATCAGACGAAGGTATAGCGCCATCGTGAAGGTGAGGCTCGTCCCGAGAGGATCAGCCCTCAGACCACGAACGGGGTGTCCGTGCTGCCGGGACCACGGAAGGAAACAATTAGGGAACAATAAAAAAAACAGGAAATTTAGGTAAGAACAGCAGCGAGAGAGAGAGAAGAGAGGAGAGAGAGAGAGAGAGAGAGAGAGAGAGAGAGAGAGGAGAGAGAGAGAGGAGAGAGAGAGAGAGAGAGAGAGAGAGAGAGAGAGAGAGAGAGAGAGAGAGAGAGAGAGAGAGAGAGAGCGAGAGGGAGAGGGGAGAGAGGGAGAGGGAGGGAGGGAGGAGAGAGGGAGAGAGGAGAGAGAGGGGGGGAGTGTTGAAGGTGACTGTGAAATAGAATGATTTTAAAGTAAATGTGGCCCGATTTATAGGCCATCTTTTGATTCGCGTTCATGTCTCCCACTCTGCACAGTTTTGGTCAGTCCAGAATTTTCTGTCTCTCTGATGTGCGTCATTTATTTACAAGTTAGACATTAAAATTAATTACAATTATATTCATATAATCACAACAATTTAGCGTAACGATGAAAAGGGGTAGCGTCTAGCTACAATTACAGTTAATCTCTTGATTTAAAAAATAAACATGAAAATATTAATATTGTTATATATTTTTATTGTAAAAGTTTTTACATTTACCTACAAAATTATAAATGGAATTAATCAACCGTTAATTTCCAAAACCCTTTATTTGATCATATTAACAGAATTAAGTATATCAAATAATGAAAATTCCTTAAATTCTCAATAACACCATGCTTAATAATGTAAGAATACAGAATTATGTATTATAATATATGATATCATATATTTATGTATATTAGGAAGGAATAAAAACATATTTCCATAACAAACTATTTATTGCAAATTTATGGAATGATCTAAAATAGAAGAAAGAATACAAAAATAAAAATAAAATTTTATTAAAGTGTTTAAATTTGTATCAAACTAATTTCTCTAATGCAATGACGTTTTTACAAGGGATTTTAATATAGATTAAAAGCACAATCTAGATAAGGTGGATTTTTACTTTAAATGAAACTAATAAAATTATTCATCTTGATTTTATAATTAAATATACTCTGACGTGAAGGTAAATCCAAGATTGTAGTTTTTGAAGATTCTTTGAGTTTTAATAAGTTGAACTTTTATAAAAGTCGCTGCAAACTTTTCTCAATTTAAAAGTTGTCTAGTTTGTTTTATACTTAAACTTGAAAAAAACAAAATGACAATCTTTGAACACTACTTATTTCAACAGAATCCATTTAAAGGTAAAGGTTATAGTTATTTCATTCTTGTTACCACAGAGTATAGAGTAATTGATTTTCGAATTTAAAATAAAATGCACATTTCTAACTAGTTGCCATACATTCACAATATTTGAATCTATTGTCTATTTACATTTAAAAAAATATTTCTTGACAGTTTGACTATTATTTCTTGTTTCTGGTTTAAAGGTGAAACCTCGCTTGATTATCAACGCCTTCAAAAAATAATAAAATAGAGATTCCTAGCACTCGAATATTATAACATCCTCAGATTCGGAAAAGATCAAGCGTTGGTTAAGGGAGCTGATAGAAATAGAAAGGTTTAGATACCACGTGATTGTCAGACTCAATATGAGTGGGCCTAGTTGTTCTGTAAACAGTCGACTTGGCAGTTGGATTTTCGTACATTCAGTTAAATACTAAACTAAATGTTTACAATATGCTCAGTGCGTGATGTGAGACATAAAGGTAATCATAAACCTAGAAGTAACGGTAATAATACCATGGCTACTGTATACTTGAACAAAACACAACTTACGGGTAGAAGGCGGATTGCTCCTTATAATATAATTGTTAGTTACTGTTCATTGAGATCGCAGTGTTAATGCATATGCTGTATTCATAGATACATATAAACATTATAAATATTTAACTGAAACCGATAATCGACAATTAAATTAACTGTTTGTTAGTTTTACTTTTCCACAAATAGCTATTATAGGAAATTTTATTGTCGAGTTTTTTTTCTTGATATACATTAGCTGCGTCCCAAATGTGGTTTTTGAATGACGTCTGTATTTCGACTGGATACCTGGCGTGTATTTGTCGAATGCGTTTCTCTACAAACGCGTAAATCGATATTAATAAATCTTATAATTGATCATATTTTGACAATATCTTGGGACTATTTTCTTAAATTTTTGTATAAATAAAATTTTTTGCGTAGTTCTAAGAAAAAATACAAATTATATTTTCCTTCAAAATCGGCTGTAGCAGGTTTCATTTAATTTTGCGTATAGTAGTTTCTAAGGATCCAAACAAAACGAATTAGTCGCCAAAATAACGGTTCGTGAGTTATCGGTAATAAACCAAAAATCGATCTCAAGGTTTTTAAAAAATCTGTTATATAAAAATTTCTCAAAATTGATTCCACGAATTTTGTGATAACTTTAGTTTTTTGTAAAGATTAAAGCCATGTGGAAAAATATATCAAGTAAACAAAAATATTACAATCAGAAATAATTGACAAAACATTAAAATGACCGTCTTTTTTGAAATCAAGTATATTAATGAACGAATAAATATTTTTTCATAGACGGCGATAGTTCATTTTCATTCTTTGATTGACAACTTACTTAAATTTTTTTTTTTGGTGACGAATTTTTAGGTAGTGTTTATTTCGAATTGAGGAATGGGAGTTTGGGAAAGTTTGTGCAATGTTTCTGCACCGTTTGTTTTTCACGCGAAGATGACCTCGAGGTGTTCCGTCTTTAAACTACAAAAGAAAGAGAATATTTGTGTGATAAATACCGGGTAACATAAATAAAGTAAAATGTTGTCTGGTGAATAAATTGTTATTAAAATTCATAAAATTATATATTTTTTTACTGAGTATTTTAATGGTAAACTGTTAAACTTTAAGCACTGATTAATACTACTAATACAATTTTTTCTTTAATTAAAATAATATTTCTATCGTACATATTGATGTTTTGGGGGAAATTGTGTTTACCTCTCAAACACCTACAATTGTAACATAATTAAATTTCATCGTTTTTGTTTTATAAAATTAACAAGTTCAATCACGTCTATAAATAACCAACTTTATTATTTGCAAACCAACTTTATTATTTATTCTCTTTGATAATTTCCAATTAATTATTAAAGGAAAACTAAACGGTGATGGAATTTCCTATTATTACAAAAACCACTAAAAATAATAATTTGTAATTATGCAGTGATGCCATTAATTATTAATGATTATTTTCAACAGATACTGACGAACTGTATTTTCGTTTGTTTGTGTTCGTTAGTAAAATAATTTGCGTTATAGGTCTACATATTTCGGAGAGAATGCTGATATACTATCTTCACTAACTGCGTTTCATGGCCTTGCCGTGTTTCAGAAAGATGGGGGAGATTTTATGACTCATTCAATTCTAAAGCTGTAAATAAATGAAAATAAAGAAAAACCTTTAACTGCAAAGTTAGATGAAATATATGTTATGTGTTTATCTTAAGAGAGGGATTTTTTATAGAAACAGTAGGTTATTGTAATTTATAGATTCGTATATATAATAGTTCCCAAATTATACTAAAGCATTTTGGTAGACGCGGATCTATATGTCTCTATCATAATATATGAGACTATTCATATATAAAAAGGAAATATCACTATGTAAACGAAAACACAGCGATGAACATTTTGTTAGAAAGTCAATTTATTGAATAAATCGCTTTGGTATTTCACATCAGTTAAAAAAAAAGTGTATTCTATTATACAGTATACAGAGGAAAACCAGTAAAACCTATTATTCAAATAAAATACCGCAAAATCACAGTAGAATGATTTTAATACAAAAGGAAATTTTATATTTTATAAAAATTTACGTATTTTGTATGATGTTTTCGCAGTTGTATGGGAAATTATAGCTCTATAAACTAGAAAGTACAATAGAATTGAAATAATTATGTACCTATATAAAATGCATACTTAGCGCATAATTAAAATCTAACCTCGGAGTAAAAATATATTAATTCTGTTCTTTTAGAAGTTAACAATGAGCTCAGAATTAATTTTACCACATTACACTATTTTTTGTCATAAGCTTCAAAAACAGAATAACTGTTATAATATTGTTATGTTAAATTATCACCTGTTTAAAAACAAAATAATATAAAATTATAATGTTCTCACTACTTTTTATGAACCAGTAAAGCCTGGAAAGGTACAATGTTACTTTAAATTAAAGCTTTAATCGTAAAAAGTAATAATATTTGGAGTTCTTAATAAATAAAAATGGCAAATAAAAAAACATTTTAACATTTTCTCACTAGAAACGAGTAACATTTCTGGTAATTCAAAATCATCAAATGAATGAAAATTTAATTTTCAAGTTTAAACACTCTTGTCAGTTGTAGTTCAATAACAATTGAAGAAAATATATTAGTCTTTGAAACTTTGTCTTGGGAGAAATAACTTATGTTTTGTAGAAATTGATGCTTTCTATCATTTAATGACTTGAACTATGTTTATGGCATAATTAATAAAAAAAATAGTATTTATCATGCATTACAAAAAACAAGCAGTATATTCATTAGATTCTGATAAAAGTATACTTCATCAGTTAACATTATAATAGAACAATAGATGATGATAAGTCCCTTCCTGTAGTAAAAATAAAATCATTATTGCGGTTTTTCTAAAGCAATTAAGTAAAAAAAAATGCAGAGTACAACAACGTTCAAGGCCGAGTTCTCATATAGTTTCTATAATACCCCAGAGACAGTTGTCTTCTGTAATGGACTGTGTAACTTAAATTAATGAGTTAACGAATAATATTAACACAATTATTGATTTAACCTATTTTGTATCAGTTATCAAATAACCATTCTCCTTCAGTATCACAATGGAAGAAAATTTTGACTTTATCTGTTTTTATTTCTGAAATTATTTCTTTTTCAAATTTTTTTTTTCAATTTCAATCATTCTTTACTGTTGTGTTAAATTTATTTATTATTACGATTCGTTATACCTTTTTATAAACAATTAGAATTTTATTTCAGAATTTTGATACTTTCTGAAAAATTGCCACTGATTATTCACCAAATTAAATAAAGTTTTTAGTCAATCTTTAATATAAATGTTTTGCATTTTCGTCTCTCTTTTAGGGTCGCCAAGTGTTAAGAAATGTTCATTTATGTAGAGTGAAGTAGCAGTAATTATTTGGTAAACGTAGTCAAATCACTTATACTAGACGATTCAAAGAACGCTTCTCTTTGCTTTCTTTTCTTCTTAAACATGTAAAATTACCAGGTCGTATCTATATATTGAATTTAAATTTTATTTAGATATTTGAATAATGAAATGTAGAATTTTTCCAAGATGGATTGTTTTCAAGAAATTACAAGTCACAAAATTGTTTGTTCTTTGAATACAAACTTATATATATATAAATATAATACTAGAGCGAGCTGTATGGCAAGTGACACCATCCTGTTGCAGTAAGCCTATGAACTGTTGGATAATGTCTTGGTAGACGGCAGCATTCACAGTTGTTTCAAAAAACAAAGGTCCTATTATTCTTCCCCTTGAAACCGCACACCATACGCCTATTTTTTGTGGGTGTAGGGGAGTTTCAATGAAAATGTGTGGTTTGTCAGTACCCCAGGTCCGGTAGTTTTGGCTATTAACATGACCTCCAAGATGGAACCAAGCTTCATCTGTAAAGAACAGTTGATCTAAAATGTCAATGTTGCCTGTAATGAATGTCTTGAACCATTGGCAGTAGTGAACCCTTTTGACATAGTCAGAATCATTCAGTTCATGGAAAACCTGCATTCGGAATGGATAACATTTAAGTATTCTTCTCACAGCAGTGTGGGCTGTACCTAATGAAATGTTCTTTTCCCGGCTTAGTCTTTGCAAAGATTTATTGTGCAGATCTCGTAATTGATTATCTAATATCCTGAACGACTTGCGGAGTTAAAACTGACCGCTGTCTCTCACGACGCTTGTCTAACACTTAACCTGTTTCACGAAATTTTTTAACTAACTTCTGTATTACACTTTTCACTGGTGCTTCTTTTTCAAATTTGTCCATGAATTGTGTCCGACACACAGCATGAGATTTCGTTACTAATAAGTTTCAATCTCGAATACACGTTTTTCAACAGTTAAGCGCATTTTAACAAACAACAGGACATGAAAATGTTACCTAACCTCACTTTGTTCAAACGTCAATGCTTGACCTTCACTGGTGCGATTGCAATAAACCGGAAATGACAAGTCATCCCCACTCCAGCTCCACTCATACCAACTTTAGAAACAGTATTTAATCCGTTTCACACAAATTCATGCATTTTCAAAAGAAAATTCATTTTTTACAACCTAATGAGCAATAGGGTCTCTTTTAAGTTGAACACCCTGTATTTATGTGTTTTTTTCAAGTGATTAGATAAACAAGATATCCTGAAAATATATTTTGTGAGATTATTTATTAGCTCATACAAGAACTTTCCCAGGAGTTGTATAATTTGGAGTTTCCCTCAAAATTCATTTAATACTATATAATATCGTGATTATTTTGTTTTTAATCTTTTAATCCTGGTAATCACTATACTATCGTAACATAGGATTCAATTACAAAATAGGGTACTTTTTTTATGAACTATTTATATGTCAACAATTCTTAACATAACCGTATGTTTACAGGTGTCAGGTTGTAAAAATCTAATCGAAACATTAAGAGATTAATATTATTATCGTTATGATGCTATTCACTTATAAAAGTTTTAAATGATTTGATATATTTTAAGTTTATAGGGTCAAGATTACTTCGTTCATGAAGTTATACGTCACAATGTAATCATTACTGTTTGTAACGCCATTTCAAAAGCAACTAATAAGCTTGCTTAGACCGTAGCTGACCTAGTTATTTACTTATCCAAATATAATGGACGCAGCTTATATCAATATTGCATTCATAAGTTGTAACTGATCCAGTCTCTGCCTCTTTCAACTGTACGTGGTTGCAAGGTTTGACGTTTTAATGTATTGTGGTTACAAACAAGTGTTCTACATCTAAGAAATAACATGAAACTCATATATTAATTGAACTTTGAATTTCACAACAGCATCGTAATTTATTTCGATAATAGTGTTAAAACATTATTACAATATAAATACTGATAGCATCTGAGAATTACTATAAAGGTATATTGATATTATAACTCAACAAATAAGTATAATTCGGAAACTAGTTGACCCATTTATAAACCACATTTACAGTTATTTTGTTAAGTATTGTACTACTTTACCTTTGTATGTCTTATTAAATTTTAAAACATCTTAACCTCCAACTTGGTCTCCTAATTAACTATGTTTTCTGCTTGTGTATATATATATATATAATTTTTTTGATATATTGGGAAACATTTGTAAACCATTTTATCGTTGTCTCTTTCAAATTCTCGCAAATATACGTAAATGTATTTAAAAAAAAATTATAATTGACTATCAACTTTTTGTACAAATTCGTACTTTTGAAGTTCCCACACTTAAAATACAGCATTTTGAAATTTCAGCTAGTAAAAGTTCAAAGGATTGCACAAGTTTTCATTAATGTTTTATGGAGTTAAATGTTATCGATTAAAATTTTATAAATGTTTAATTATTTATAAAAACTTGATAAATTAAGAAAAATATATTGTAGAAAAGAAATAAATAAAATATCCTCCTCCCACCAAAACAATAGTTATCGGTCAATGCATCCCAATACGTTCTAGATTAGAAACTATTCATTAACAAAGAGAAAATGATTTTACGACGTTGCATTCTAAAGGTTAAATTAAAAATAATTATATATATATATATTTTAATCTACTAACAAGTTTTGAGATCCAATATATTTCCATTAATTTAAAATCACCTGTAGTTGAACTGCTGACTACTGTTTTTAGAGTTCAAATTAAATACAACAGTGTTACGCTGACTTCACACATCGCACCTATAATGCATGCTATAAGGATTAAAGCAATCCAAATTAATGCAAACTTTACCCAAAGTTACAAAGTCTCTAAAATATAGGGGTAGAAGAGAGAACACGTTGTTAATGATGCTAATTTATAATCGACCCCTAATTCATCTACACTCTCACCATCAGACTTGTGGTTTTCATTGAAGTATAGGAGGGTTGAATTGATCCACAAACCTTCCATATGCGTTTTAAGGATAAATTTAAATTTTCGATTTGTATCACTCCCACAGTTCCGTATCGATATAGATAAATAGATCTAAATACGTTGATGAAATTAAAGCAAAATGTGAAGATGTTCTAATTAAATATTGTGTCTTTTGTTTATAATAATACAAAATAAAATTTCAAGAAAAGTGAAATATGTGGTTAGAAAATCTGTTGAGTGGTGTGTAGTTACTTAGCGTGTTATAGTAAGAGTAAGTTTTATTGTAATGCATTTACAGTAAAAAGTGTTTTGAAAGATTATAATTAGTTAATAACACAAATTCATAATACTAAAATGCTCTGTTATATTTATTACTTTTAATCCATTTTATTAATAACATTATAAAATAATAAGTGTATAAATATAAAGTTCCCATAATTTAATAACCAATTCAATAGTTTAATAAAAATTAATTTAAATTTAACATAAATTAAATTTTAAAAATTATATGTTTCTTTTTACTTTCAGGTAAGATGTCACAGATTATGGTACTTTTAAAAAGTGAAACATTAACTGTAAGTATTTAAAAAAATATTTTTATTAACGTTCAATGATCACTACTATAAAATTAAACAAAACGAAACAAAAACAAAGTAAAACAAAACGAATCACGATATAATAACTGTTATCGGTTGATTTAAATACTAATAAAGAATGCACATTGTTGCACTAAAACATATTTCCAGTTTGTTTTCCTTTAATCTCGGTAATATGTCTTCAAAATGTTTAAAAAAATGTTATAAATATATTTTATTGATCATGAAATAAATAATAGATAAATGAAGTACAATTTAAATTGTTATAAAAATAACGAGAATGAACCTTAAATAAAATTGAAACATTATTGCATGTCGTCTATACTGGTCTAATTAGGGGTTGATAAATTCCTGTTCATCGTTCTTAATTAGTGTTTTTCAAAGGTTTCTATAAACAAATACAATATTTAACATACCTGCTATAGATATTTATAAAATATCTTAAACATGATTTCGCATTAAAATTCCTTCTCATTTAAATGAAATTTATAATGAATGATCTGATTTATATCCACTAATATGTGATTTGAGCTTAAAGATCAAATAACTAAAGGGTTATTCAGACCTTTAAACAAAAATCACATAATGGTATAAACCAAATTTTCGTTACAATTTTCGAGTGCAAAATGTGGGGTTAAAACTTTGAGGTATTTATTGACATATTGTTTTTATTAACATTTTGACCTGTATACAAAATAAAATAAATTTGATAAACTTTTCGTACCGAGTTGCTGTTCAAGAATGTGTAGTTCTAAATACAATTGTAATTATTTATAGCATCATTATGTATTTATTCATTAATTCAAATATTTATTTACTGTTTATAAATAATCTGGTATGTAACTATTTCATGAGTTTCGTTTGATGAATTTGTCATTACATAAATTTGCCATTGAAGGTATGTTTGGACATTAATTTTAAATGATAATCTTCTAAAAGCAGGGTGGAACATTTTCAATTGAAATTGAACACAATCCCAATAACACAATTAAAATAAGTGTGATATTATCCAGTAAACTGATTTTATGTTAACAACCCTAAAAAAAGCAGGTTTTTATAAGTAGGCTTCCTAGTACTATTGAAGTGAAATGAGCTAACACTTTGCTTTCATTTTCTAGATTAATTAGCGGATGAAATATAATAGAAGTTTTTCCAGCACGGTTAATTGTTTTCTTTTTCTTTTAAAAGTAAAAAAAAAAAAAAAATGTTATATTTTCCTTTAGTGTAATAGTAAAATATTTGGATTCGAAGTATTGAAAGAAATATGTTTGATTCAATTTAGATAAATATATCTAACTTAAAATAGCAATTTTCATCAGATCACTTCCTTATGCAATCCTTTTCATATTTTATTACAGTTTTTCCAACATCACTAGAGGTTTATTGGAATATGTTAAAATACATTCATTTTTATATATAAAACAATTAAAAAATAAACACACAGTTTTTATTTACCAAAAAAGTATACTTTATTTAGAACTGTACCTAAGTAGTGGACGGTGCTTGTGGTTGAACATTTTTGTTTTTAATTGTGGTTTTTTGTATATTGTAACTATGATAATGTTTTTATTATATTATGAAAATGGCTCAGTGATACAGAGACATTTTAAAGGACATATAATAAGACTCATGAATGATTTCTATCTTTCATCATAGAAAAAGGAAAGTATTTATATATTTTGCAGTAAAGAAGAGTTTCTCTGTGTTAATCAAATATGACACTTCACAAACTCAACACAGAGCGTCCTGTATGTAAGTTGCCAAACTTTAGGAAATGATTCTGTGGTTCAGGATAATGAAATTATATATTATGAATTTTGACTTCCGAAAATACTTCATTTTCTACATATCAGACATTTTGTTTTTTTACAACATTTATATAAGTTTTTTTTTCAATTTTTTATTACAATAGGATTCAAATCGCAATTACAAATAATTTTACACAAAGTCATATTAATCTGAATTTTATAGATGACACCATCGTTATGTAATTTATTGAAGCGTATTAAACTAGACTATAATAAATTTGCGTTCATAGAAATTTCATAAGCCATAAATGTTACAAGGACATATTATAACTAAAATATTTGATGTCTCCCACAGCTGTTATATTACAAATATACGAACTTTGTTGATTACTACAAGTCCTCCTCAAACTATGTAATGTACTATTTATGGTTTTACAACAAAACTAAATTTATAGTTAGTTAAGGATTAGGTTTTATATGTGTTGAAATATCTCATAACATAGCCAAGAGATACAGAAGGGGAGGTTAGGTATATTATGTTTTAAGTCGACATCTATTTTGATTTGCGATAGTGGGCGAGAAAAATTGTATAGATCTGTTTTTTAAATCAAAACATTTCTACCGATCAGGAAGTAGATTTAATCAAATGGGCAACATCCATTTTGGTAAAATTTTGACTAGTTGCAGCTTTTATGAACCCTAAAAAAACACATTGTTCGTTAGTTTGTGAAAATTCTAATTCGGATGTTTAAATCGGATCAAATCTCTCAAAATATACTGTACTATTATGTTAGTTTTTTGAAAAAATATGAAATTCTGGTATACAAAAAATAATGTGCTAATATTGTTCTAAAAACTTATTTTCAACAAATTTCTTCATAATTTATTTCTATGTATTTCCTGTAATATATTTTATTATAATTAGCGAATAATATACATATTATAAACTGTTATATTTCTTTAAGATATCGGCTATACATTTATCTTCTAAATATTTGACAAATACTGAACCTAATATTATCGATAGTGGATTCTCCATAGCTAATTTATCTTTTATTGATATAAGAGTAAAATAAATTAAAGCAAAACAATACATTAGTCATGGTGAATCCACTATTAGTAATGTTAAGTAAAGGGTTTATTCAGCATTAGAAGACACATTTATAGCTGATTTATTGAAGAAATATAACTGATTAGAATATAAAATAGAATAAATATATTTTTTCTGAAACGTAACGAAAAGTTAGGACCACAGTTTCCTCTCTTCTACTTAACTTTAATATATTTTATCAAATCAAACATACAGTGTGTGTAAAAAATGTTAAAACGGCTTAATATTTCAATAACTGCTTTAGATAGAAAAATGTTCTATCTCCCATTTTAAGGCTCTTTATCTGAGCTATTTAAAGGCTGTTGAAATATTTACAGAATGTTCAAAAAATGTTTTAAAAAAACATATTTTTTCTCATCTTTTTAAATGTAACGTTATTATTATTTTATTATTATAATAGATCAATTTAAGATAGTTAAAAATAATTTTTAATTTATCTTTAAGTCAACCATGTAAGGACTTTTTAAAAGTCGAAATGTTTTAAACACAATATTAAACGTTCTCTGTTGGGTTGAGTGAATAATGATTTATTATTAGGTTATTGTGATGTAAAGAAAGCTAAGATGTATTGAAACGTACGTACCAAGTACAGCGTGTACTAAAAAGCAAAAAAGTAAATTTACTTTTACATATATCTTAATTACAGTACACAAATTTATTAAAATATTAATTATACTAACATATCTATTCAAAGTTTAGGGCGTTTCCTTATTTTTTACACACACTCTATGTTAGTTACAATATAATAAATATTATTATTATAAAAACAAATGTTTTCGTATTTACAAATAAATCATATAATAATTATTAAATAAACAATAGAAAAAAATAGAACACCATCACACCACATACTATCCAGACGTTACAAATTACTCAAATACTATCATGAAACTAGTACTTCAAAGTATTTTTAAGCCGTGAGTATGCTTTTAATGATTTATTATACATAACAGTGCAATGCTTTGTTATAAGTGCTAAAGATGATTTACTTTCTGGACCAAAATTTTTTTAAAGTTTTCAATTTAATAACATAAATTTGTTTATTGTATACTAAATCATGATCATTACGTTTTAAATGAAATATATAACGTAAACAATAATGTTAAGCACACTGTAGTTTATTATCTAGTTCCATTGTCATATTTCATGTCAAGATAATATGTTATGTATACAGGTGATTCGCTTAGGAAACTACTTGGAATACTACACCTGGGTAGTGTTGTTGACACAAAGTAAAGTGCTCGAAGGCTATATACGGTAGAGTTCAGCCCTTTACAGTAATAAAACATGGCTCATTTAACTATATTTAACTCCAGTGATTTTCCGATGCGATACGAAGCGAATAAGTCACAATTTTAGGAATTGGTAGTGAGTGTTCTGTTAGTAATCAGAGCATCTATGAAAATATATACTATTTAAAGTGACTATTTAAAGTCTAATATAGAACGCAGTAATTTTTCGCCTTATCAAGTACAAAACAAAAATTATATTAAGTTGTGGGTGTGATTGAGAAAGTAAAAGATCTTTGGTTGTGTGTCATTATATATATATATATATATATATATATATATATATATATATATATATATATATATATATATATAAACTAATAACTTCAACGTAGGATTTTACTAAGTGAAATATTAGTGAACATATTTTATCAAAAATTTCAGTTAAACCCATTCAAGGAATGATATTATGAGTTGAATAATTAATTATAAAAATAAAATAATTTTTATTTTAAACCCACTTTTCTAAGAAAAAGTAATAAAATAAAGATGTATGCTGTGATAGCACCGCTTCCTACAAATTTCACAGATTTTGTCACAACATTTTTAACTCGCTTAGCGTTCTTTTTAATTCATATTTAAAAGATGATAACCTACTGCGCATTTGTATTACTCACCTCATATACTTCGCATGTGTACCTGCTCCATATGTATACTAAACATACGTACCTACTGCGCATGCAGTTTCTCCAACATAAACACGTGTATATAACAATGAATTATTGTATTGTCATCCGAGATCAACATCTTTTCAACGTTACAAAATATCTTGTCAACAAGAAGTGTCTCAAACAGGGGATCCCAGATTTGATGACAGACAGACTTGAAAGCATACTAAAGAAAAATGTGTGATAAATAGAATATATTAACAAGAATCACGTTAATGTTCTACTTGTTAATATTTAATAGTTTAATTTTTGGTAATCATAGTTAATTTTAATAATTTGATATTATCTTGCATTATGTTGTAAGGCCGTTCCACATCGAGCATTTATCCGATCGAAGGATGTCCAGCCTTGGACGTGCAAGGAATGCTACTTCACACCAAAAGCGTCCATCCGAAGAATGGATGGAAGGTTTACTTTCTTTTCTTCCCCAGTTCACTCGTGATTCTCGCTAATAAATATTGTCTTACCAATAAAAATGTGTCTTGTGGTGAATATAATTTTTCTAATAGTCTACCATGGCTAGACAGCTCAAGTCGTAAAGATGATGATTTAGTTCTACTCTATTCTGTGAGTAGTAGATCCCAGTGGGTGTATCTAATTAACAAGAACACAAGAACAAGTTCGTATGGAGAGTTACATCATTTGATGTCAGATTTATAGGATGATTAAGGCGGTATTTTAGACTAAATAAGGAACAATTAAACGAAGTTACAAGTGATAGCAAAGCTATAATCAGCAAAGAACGGCTAGGTATTTAAACGTATAAATATATAAATAACCAGTAACAAGGTATTTAAATTTACGTTTTTTCCCAAAACAGCTGAAATCTCATACTAAGCCTTCTCCCTCACGTTAGCATCCCTGTATTCTGGTAATCTAGTGTCCCACAGTGCAGCGTGAGATCTAAGCTGTTCAAATAAGCTGTTCCATAAAATCTATCTTATAAAAAAAACTAGTAAAGCAATATCAGCACAACGTGTGTTTTGTTAAGCAAACGTACAAATAAGACAAACGAGATGGTTGGCGTCTTTTGCCGAATGAAGTGTCACGTATGCGCAGAACGAAACGTCCGCGTGGATGTTTTGAAAAAAAAACCCTCCGCGAGCAATTCGAAAACGTCCATTTTCTGGACGATTTTATGTTGTAACTTTAAAGACGTTGACACAAATATTTACGAATATAAAAAGTTATTTTTATAATTGATACTTGAAGAAGATCATAAGTTAATAAACTGAAGATTGCTTTAATTAAACGAAATGCTATTTAAAATACTTTTTTCTACTAATATAAAACGAAGGTTGGTCATATATATACATGCAATAAAAAAAACCAGCATCGATCGTGTGTACGAATTCAGATTATTTTTTCAAAAATATAACAAATATACTATTGCATTTCTAACCTCAAGTTAATCTACTGGTAGCGTATCTTTAATATGAAACAAATTTATTTACATTTAATTTTAGAGAGTGCAATATTTTGAAAGAATTTTTTATAGTTAAATTTATCGTAAAACCTTATAATAACAGTTATCTGAACTCTAATACACTAAATCTTTGACAAATAAAATTCAAACAAAAATTGGTGGTTACTGAACACAATTATTTGTGTCATTACGTGAGATTAAATAAAGTGGTATTGCATTATAGTTTATAAGGCTCTGTACTATATACAAAATTGATGACATTGTCTTTATATTTTAACTACACGCGCTAAAAAATACGCTTTTAAAATCTTTATCCATCAACCCGTGACATGAAGCGCGCCTCTGTTGGGTTTTAATTTCCTGCCTGAGTTTATTCACGCATTTTAAAGCTGTAAACATTTTATGATAAACCTTTTATAAACTTTAACGTTTTAATTAAAAAAATATTGCTTGATAGCATAAGGTAGTTTTATTTTATACAACAATTTACTGTTCTTGATACTGTTCTTGTACTACATTGATATCATATATATAATTTTTTAGCCCCTTTAGTTTAAATTAGTATTTAGAGAGTGTTTGTTTGCATAAAATGTGAAGAAACAGTATATTTGGACGTCCTATTATCCAATGTTTTTGTATGTATATAGTTCGATTTAGTTCCGAAATAAATCGTATGAAGTTTTTCTCTAAAAATTAGACCTAACTATTTACTAAGAAACAACAACATTTATTACACTGTGGGTATTAAGTATTTATAAACTGAAATAAACCTCTAAAAAGTAGATATTTAAAATTACGTAACGTTTTAATTGATTTAAAGTTTATCTGTCACAGTAGCTTAGAATTTACAGTATTATTCCGGTTATATTAGAAAACCAAAATGACTCAAAATGTGGGGGAAAATTATAGAATACCTGAACTGAATTACTCATTTTAGTATTTGTAGCAGTTAATCAATTAACACAGCATTAATACTTTTCCCTAACGTAAGTACTGCTGGAGACGACAGAAAGATGCTTTAAGGTTGGAGATTAGTGGCAGAGTGTAGTTTGATTAAAATAAAATCGAACAATTGATTTAATAATCTATTTGTATAAAAGCATTCGATCCAAGTAGAGAAATGAGGTGGAATGTAGTGACGATCAGATTTCATGGAAATAGGAAACCTCAAAGGAAATCAAAGTGCATGGTATTTGCGTTGTCTTTAAACTACTTATAGTAACGTATATATTTGTTTTAATTTGTTAACAAAATCAAGGTAAAATATTCTAACCTAACCTAACCTTATCTAGTATCTTTTCAAAATGATAGCGACTCATGGAAAAATATTTGATTGAAATATCATCATTATCCTTAAGCTCTTCACATAATTACCCGTGTTCAACTTCTACCTTTAGGTTGTAAGGGAAATTGAATAATATCCTGGTCGTTTTTTACTAAAGCAATCATAAGCAAGTTTGAAATATATTTAAACTAAAAATATCGAAAAGTCTTGATGAGATCCTCCTTGGGTGTTCGCAATTAAATGATCCTTACGACATTGTTAATGACTAATTGTCTTGTGAATTTTATAAAATATGCCACGAAATGGTTTCTGTAGATATTTACAAATAAAAATAAATCATGGAGGGTGGCGTCATGGTGTATAGAGGTAATTACGAAGCAGAAGGAGTTTTCGAAATAGAGGTCTTTACTTTCCTCTTTGATATATATTCGTATCCAATAATATTATTACTTTAACTGGTCAGGTATAAAGTCTTCAATTATATATTAATCAAACATAGTTATTCACAGAGTTAATCAAAATAAAACTGGAGAAGTGATTGGGTAATTTGTAACGATGATTTCAGTATTTGAAAAATACCATAGGGGAGGGGGGGGGGGTTAAAAACTGTTACGCAGCTGGAAGTAGGGGGTTTTGGGATTAATGCGAGACAAAAAAAATGGGTTGGACTAGTTTTTGTCTTAATTTGTTATGTGGATACATTTTAAGAACATAAATGTTTATTGTTTTTAATGTGTCATGAATTGTGGTAGTATCTGTCGATACAAAGAAATAAACAACGATAAAAAAAATGTATGTAAATTTGGAAATTTATATTTTAAAAGAGTTTGGCAAATTTTTCCACTACTAAATAAAATTACATTGGTCAGTACATACCTAAACTGTAAGTTCCTACTCAATAATTAGCAATGAATAAATAAAAACGTCCTAAATAAGTTAGTAACTAAAGGCAACTTTAAAAAAAAATCAATAAGAAATTAACTAATTTCAGAATAATTTAGGAAACGCTAATTTTGTATAGTCTAATTAATTTTATTTGTAGAAAATTACATTAAAAAAAAAAAAAAAAAAAAATTAAAAAGTTTTCAATCTAGTAGTACAAAAAAATATCTCGCACATCCTTCAAAATAAATTCTTCTGCAGTTGCATTGTAAATTTTAAATATCTATGTTGGACTTTAAATTTAACATGACAGTGTTGTTCACACACCCAAAGCTGTAAAAGTTAAATCAATCCGAATTAAAATAAAGTTTACCCCCTACTTTCTCTCAAATCTAATTATAAAAGGGAGAACACATTGTTAAATACATTAATTTATAACCAACCCCTAATTAAGCGACATTCTCACCACTTTGTTGGTGGATGTCTCATTGAATTCAGATGTGTTGGAAAGTTGCATTGAACTAAAAACTTTCTAAATTCGTTTAAGAACAAATTTATTCCTTTATTTGTACCACTTGCGAATTTCCATATGGATGGTTATATTTCTCAGAGTCAGCTTCAGCCATTCTAATTTAATTAAGGTGAAATGTTAGAATTTATGTATATTGGGTCATATGTACGTAAACGTAAGGAAAGAGAAACAGGTGTTTGGCAAATAGTGTGAAATTTGTCAAGTTGGGTTGAGGTATTTCAAATTTCCCAATGTTCTTTAGTTAACATTTATCCCTTCTAAATTATAATAGTTCAAGTTTTAGCAACACAAATGTGTTAATTTCAAAAACTTTACTATACGAATTATAATGTTAAATATAAAAATTAAGAATCAACAATTTATTCTATAAGTGATTTGAATTAAATGTAATTAAGTTCTAATCAAATTATTACATAAAAAATTATAGTTATAATATTTATTTTCAGGTAAACCATGGTTTTATTCTTAAAAAATATTGTTCGGGAATTCTAAGTAAAATAAAATTTAATGACATCTAGTAAATTAATTAACTGTTAAAATTTAAAGTGTATCAAATGTAACTAATATTTTAATTTATTGATTTTTTTAGTTGTTCTTCAATTGCTACCAAATTTGTTTATAAAGTGAAGAAACTAACAAAACTAAGCAAGACTAATAATAATAAATAATAGATAAATTAATTAGTGCTATTGAATCAACATTGTTATTTTACTAAGTGTTTTAAGTTGGTTTTAATACCACTAAGTATTTACAAACACTCTGTCCTCAAATATAACGTCAAAAATGTTTATCATACGAATACAACAAATGACGTGGGATATGAAAATAAAAAATGTGAACACTCAAAATGTAAATATTGTGAAATTGAAATATCAACTTGAAAGTGAAATTGAATTTTTGTAATCGTGATCGATTCATACAATTTGGTTTTAATAAAGTCGAGTTCATAAACTTTAGGAACATATTTTCACTATGAGTTTTATTTTAAAGTTAAATGAATGTAACATTATGGTTATATTTACCTGAAACCGTACACCATAGATCAGTTCCATCTTCAAGTTCTCATCACTAAATGGAACATACTTCACTTTCAAAAAAAATCTTTATGTAACTCCAATCTACATTCTTAGGTAACAAGGAGTTAGTAAGTGTAAATTTAGGATTTTTTTTGTAAAATATTCTAGAAACTTGTTTGAGTTTTCTTTTACTTTATTATGCAGGAGCACAAACTTCTTCGGCTGACTTTAACGTGGGTTGGATTTAATATTTCCTTTGAGAATGCACATAAATGAAGCAGATAATATTATAAACTTTATTCCTATTTATGAAATTTCATTAATAATATTTGTTCTTTACAAAATGGATACAGATGTGGATTGAACAATATTTTCCAATCCAAGCCCAAGTGAGCCTAGTAGGAAAAAAAATACACTTGAGGTCGTATACAGTTTACTGGTAATTGGGATTTTAGTGCTCAATATTTCTTCAGTAAATACATTTTTATACCTAGAGGAAGTTAATGAAACATTAAAATTAACCTCAGAGGCTCTTTAAGGTGAGTACGTGGGTGCATTTTCCAGAAACTCCAGTTGGATCTACACATTTAAAAAAATTTAATCTTGAGTTAGATACCTCTCCATCATCTTTTCTGATTAGATCTTTCATCGCCAAATCTTGTTGTCTTCAGACTGTGATGATATTTGTTGTATTCGAGGAACACGATATCATTATTTTATGTTTTTATTCTTCTTTTCATAAGGAGATAGTGATCGAAAGAAAGGTTTTAGCCTTAAAACAATAACAAAAAATAAAAGACATTACGCATGGATTATAGTTCGAATCCATATATATATATATATATATATATATATATATATATATATATATATATATATATAATCTAACGTTTCTTCTAATTTGAAAATAAATGATTTTTTACTGATTGAACATAAAATTAACATAATATCTCTGCATTTAATCTACTAAAATAAAATTTGTTAAAATTATATAAACTAATATTATAATTGTAATAATTACCATATCGACTATCTAATAACTATTTATCTTTCTGTCTAATAATCTTATTTGTCGTTGTAATCGTGACGACCGTTTCGGCTATTAAGCCATTTTTAAGTTATTATGTCGCATAGTTTATCCATCGTCACGTGTTAAATCACTAACACGATTAAAGCACATTTATTTACACTTCTTACAAAAACTTATAAAAACTTGCACATATAGAAATTATGTACTCTCTGTCTAAAACCGTACTGTAATAAATTGAAAACTACTGTCTACCGATGTCGTGATGAATAAGGCTGTTAGACGATAAGTATAATACAAATTGTATACAAATAATAAGGTTATATTTAGCATACATTTGGATAATTTGGATTGAAATTTTACATTTACCTAAATAAATGTACAACTACAGTATAATTTAATTTAATAAACAGATTAAATGTAACAACCATTAAGTAGGCTATTTAGTGGCTATAATTTAGGCTATAAACTGTCGTACTGTTTCTGAACGACAACGTCAATTAATTATGGATGGAAATATAATAGATTCTTTCTCCAAACACTGTTCAACCTGTTTTCTCGTCATTAAAGATAAACTCTAATTATGTTTACTTAAAGTGTAAATATAAAATATTTGAAACTGTGGGTGTATTTAAAGAAATACACTGACATTTGATAATTGTATTAAATTTACCTTAAAATACCTTAGACTTCACGTAAAATAATTATTTTTACACAGGATAAAAATGTTTACTTCAAAATGTTATTCAAAGTAGAAATATCTCTGTAGTTTTGTGGGTCTGATTTGAAACCTTTTTTATGTTCATAAACATTCCATGCATGTACCATTTGTTATTCATTCTTTTGAAATATTCATTCGGTATTAAGTCTAATTCAGCATCTTTATTATTTTATGTAGTCCTAACAGTGAAATTGGGTTCTTCCAACGTAGATTCGCAGTTCAGAGTTGGGTTAAAAAAATTGAAAGAAAGTGAATCTTGATTCAATTTTCGGAGGTAACATTATATAATATTCTTGGCATTGTTTTAGAGAAATATTAACTTTGGCTCTTGGCTTCATTCTAAATTTCATTATGGTTGACCAAAATTCAGTAGGATTTTGTATTTCCCCCCATTTTTTAAAACGAATTTTCAAAATATTCTCTCTTAGATTTTTTTACAACATTGGTATACCTCCTTTTTTGTGTTAAATATCTTAACGGTTAACAACTCTGATTATCGTATAGGTTGTCTTACATTCATTCCTAGCATTGTAAGAACTTACGTCAAACCATGGTTTATTAGAGAGATTGGGTTTGTTTTTATTACGTACAATCATGTTGGGTTAATTTAAATGTGTTGTAAACTTCTTTGATTCAGTTAAAATATTTATTTCTTTAATACAATCAAATTCGTAATTTCATCTATCCATAATTGCATCAAGAATATCTAGATTTGTAGTTTTTCTGCAGACAAATTACATTATTAGTGGTTAGTCTTCCTGTAGTTATCTGTTAATTCATCATAAGCTATTGTTAACAAAGACGTCCTAATTCTGTAATTTCAAGAGCTTCAATAATGTCAGCATTATTGTTTTTAGTTTGAACATTAGATAAACTATTATTGTTTTTAGTTTGCTTGACATCGATTTAATTATTGACTTTTGATTTGGGACAAACAATAGCAATCAATAGGTCTGGAATTTGAAGGCGTCATTTTCCTCTTCAGTGTGGAAGTACTGGACGCCTGCATCGGTATCTAGGTCTTTGAATTGTTTGGGGGCTGTAGGTGCTTGAGTAGCCGTCGTAGAAGAGGACGCCGAACGTTGAACAGCCTCCTTATTATTGATATCCTCTAATTGTTTCTCATTGTTAATAATATAAGGAAGCTTACTGTAACGATAACAAAAAGCTTATTATCAGCAAACCAGACTGAGTTTAAACAAGCAATAAATATAATTAAACTCTAATTATAAAAATTAAATAAATTTATTTATCATTTATTTGTCTATATTTTATTTATTAATCTTTTGGTTAAATCGTATATTTCTATTTTAACAAAGTAATATCTTCGTAATTTTGTACTTTACATAAAATCTACTTAAATAAAAATTTGCGAATAATTATCCTAAGAAAAAAGACATGTAACTTTTTTTTATTGTTCGTATGAATTTTTAAGCAGGTCGAAATTTGAATTTCTATCAAATAGGTTCTTTTGTATTAAATTGTAGCAAGATATTGATTCTAATATATTCAAATAAAAAACATTGATTACTGAATTTTCGAAAATTGTTTTTCAAAGATTTCGGTAAAAATAGAGATTAAAGGCGGAATTTCTAAAAAATATATATTATATACCATTTATAATTTTTTATAAAATCTGAATTTTAAAATTAAAATCTTAAATGTGCAATTAAATGAATATTACTATAAAGCAAAAATTCCTAAACAAATTTTGTTTTCCATAAAAACTTGGTACACCTGGGTTACAAACGAGGTGAGAGGACAGAGGATTTATTAAGGAGAACTAAAACAAGTTTCGTTTTGAAAGTAAATGTCTACAAGTTGCTGACTAAATGGAAATGAGTGAATATTAAATTTAGAATTTTTTTATATTAAGCCTGACTATGTATTAAAGTACATAAAAAATAATTATTTTCAGACATAATTGCGAGGAGCAGAAATCCGATTTAAAAATCCTGCAACATTTTGTCCTACCCGGTAAAAGTAAGATTTGAATTGTTTGATTTACCATGATAGCGGAAATTGTGCAATGTTTGTGCATTTTTCTATTAAAATTAATAATTATAATTATGTATTATTGTAGAGCCATAATTTTGCTACTCAAGTATTAATTGTTGACAAATGTAATTGCAAGTTTAACCTTCTCACGAGAACTATATTGTGATTTCAGTAATAATTGCTCTCAGAATATAATTCCAAGAAACAAGATAATTTTAAACTTTGTGTAATTAAGGTTTCGTAATTATAGTTGATGTAAATATCCAATTTTATCTTACTTGCGTTGGCTGCACTGTAGAATACCTGTGGCTTATGAACAATATATCGTACAATCTTTGTTTATTATCCATGTAGGTTCCAGCTTTCAAATATTTTATTCTTCATACTTTATCACTCACCCTAAATAATAATAAATTGTATTTGTAATGCATATCCTTGGTTGAACTATTGACTATGCAATCTATTTCTGTCACGAAATTGTTGATATATTTTCAATTGAATCTTCTTAATATTTTATTCCAGTGAGAGGGTAATTGCTTGACAAAAAAAAATGTTAGCTTATCCATATTTTAAAAGATAACTTTTCCTTAAAGCCCTTTCAAAAAAAAATAACAAAACATTCTTTAGAGGGCTAACTCAAAGTTTACAATTTTGAAAGTTTATTGAATTTGTCCAGAAAATTACAAATAGGAGAAATTATAAACGCAATGATTTGAATAAAATATTAATTTTAAAATGGAATATAATTTTAATTGTCGAAATTATATTTGCCTCATTGCCTTACATGTTCTTATTTTATAGTGTTTATTATTTCACAATAGTGTTTACACATATTTCACAATAATATTGGCTCTTCTGAGATAAATCAAAACCACTCAATTACAAACAATGCTTTATAAAAAAACAAATAATTTATCGTCTCCCTGTTTTGAATAATCCATTTCAGCATTACTTTATGAAATTTAATTAATTATTGAATTAAAAACTAACTGTAAATTTATTCATTTCTAATGAAATGTTTTTTTAAATTTTTTTATTGCATGTTATCGAAGTTCATGCATGATGAATCAAATTTAATACTGTCAATGATGATACTTTTTAGAGATACTTGTTTGTGCGTACATGGGCTGATTTTGTTATTTTTGACTTGTAATTCTATGCAAATTTAAATTCAATTAATGAAATAAATGAAAACATATTACAAAAGTGACTTGAAACTTTACGTTTACTTAACAGATTAAAACCTTTAACATGTAAAAAAAAAAAAAAAAAAAAAAAAAAAAAAAAAAAAAAAAATTTACCATTACATATTCGTAAAATCTATATTGAGTTATTTGCGAATACATCGTTATGAGGTTCCCTATGTCAAAAAAGTGGTGTTGGGATTACGTCTGTCTGTCTATGAACAAATAATAATCAAATTTGGTTTTAGACAAATTGTTCTCGAAACATTTTTGTATGATTAACTTAAAATTTGGGGATATATATATATATATATATATATATATATATATATATATATATATATATCATAAAGAGAAAAAAAAACACAACATTACTATATTCCGAAATCCGCTGAATAATTTTGATTGAATTTTGTGTAGTTTCAAAGTATCTAAATTAAACGTATATTTCGCCATCTCTCTAACAATCAAGGTTTGTGAGGTAATGGTGAAAAACAAACACACCTGCAATGGGGCTGTTATAGAATACATAATTTTTCAAAATCGTCACTACAGATTTAGTTAAAATTTTAGTGAAATATGAAAATTAATGACCGAAACGAGCAAAAGTACAAGTAAATAAATAAAACAGCTCATTACTAATTGTCAAAAATTTAAAAAATCAATCTTGATCGCTGTTTTAAGAATTTGATTTTAATGAAATACTATAAAAAGCGTTGGACATTTATTTTTCATGTTGTTTAAGAACGAAAAACCTTTCGGTAGTCATCGCTTTATATATAAAAAAAAGAATAAATGAACATACAATAAATACCTTAGCTATTGAATATTCTAATAGCATCAGGATCAGAAAAGAACAAGAGTTGGTAAAGAGAGACTTGATAGAAAAAATGAAAGAGAGGAATATAAACGCGAAAAAGTCGTATATCCCGCTAATATCATTCGGGATTATATTTAGAATCAGTGAGGCTCTGAGGAGTTTTTATGACAACTGAAGCAAGTTTAGGCCCCCTATTTTAATATATTAAGAAGGAGTCAAATCTTATAGTTTTTATTGGCAACAATTTAATTGAAATTTTGAGTGACGAATAGTTTTAGTTTTGAGGGTGTGTGAGTGAGACAATGTTGAAATGGTTTTGCACCGTTCGTTTATACTCCATTTGTATCATGACTGGGAAATTATTAAAATATCTGTAAAAAACTATAAATAAACAGGATATAGTCGGTCGGTCCTATGTAGAAAAGGACTGATAAAAAGCAACATTTGAGAGAACGGTTAGAATGTTGTAGGATCTAATTTATTTTCCTCCTTCTAATTAATCGACACACTCAGGAGCAAGCTGGTTCCTCTTTTTAGTTGTGGGCGGCAGTTACAAGGTATTGATCCTTGGCGGAAATGGGAAAGCACATTCGTTCATTAGCAGCTTAGATAATGTATAGAATATCTTATTTTATTATTAAATTAAAGTACGCTATGTAAACGAAAGTTTATTTTAAAATTATTATAAATTTATGTGTAAATACTTATAAATATTATTTACTTCAACATATCATATTAATGTATCATTTCCAATAATATTGTATAATATCAGTTCAAACCTAATGAACATAGACGAGACAAATTTTATATAGATATCCGTCCGTGTTTACTTCTAAATGAAGGGTGTACGTTTGGCTAATCTGTTTAGTTTTTTATAATTAGTTACACTTTAAAAAACTGAGGATGAATACAAAACTCAGTTCCCTTCTAAAACTTATACTGTTACTCTAAGTTTTCATTGCGGGTAAAAATAATATATCAAGTTTCCTTTTCATTATGAAGATCTTTATTAATATTTTAACGATTATCATTTTGGTATTTTATTAAAAAAATATTTCCCTGATTTAACTTTATTTTTTCCTCTCGTTAAAGGCGAACTGTAAATAAATTGAAATGTTGATTTTTGAAAACGTTTCTTAAGACATGATTTCATGTTTAACTAAAATCAAAAGGGACGACTCCTAAATATAACTTAAACCTATTTGTTATTTTTAATTTTAAGTAAAAGTGGTGTAACTATCGTAGAGATTAAACCAAAGTATAATTTTATTACATTTGTTAGCAAAGGTTGGTAGAATTGCGCAGTGCTCTGGTTTCATTTGCGGTACGCTGGCTAATTTAATTCTCTCATAAATTCCTACTGTATCCAATTATAGTAACGAGATTTTTCTGTTTTTATATTTAAAACAAATATATTCATTTCCTTAAAAATAAATAAATGATATATTCCTACGATTTTTTTCAGACTAGATAAATTTATTATGGAGTTAAAATGAAATGCCTTTGTATGAAGAGAAATTGTGAAATAAAAAGATAACCATTACGTAACGTAGATGAGAAATAAATCGATAAAACGACTTTTTCTAAATTTGTACCTAAATAATATCCAACCAATGTGACTAAAAATATATTAAAAAACATTATAGTTTCTGTAGTTTAAAATCACTACTGGTCAAAATATCATTTACAAAATGAAATATGTTCTCAACTATTTAATCACGTGGCGGCTATTACACAATTTCACAAATTAGTTTCATATTTTGCTACATCTATTTCTAATTTATATACAATTATATTAAAATAACCTATAAAAGATTACTTACCAAGTTTATGGTAACCCAAGAGCTACAAGAACTGTAAAATCTGTTATCAAATAAAAATCCTTAATCCGTTAAACAATAATTTGTAATTAAAACTTTAAACTTAATGCACGGTGTACCGTAAAATCTTTACAGCTTAAAAATGGATTCATAAACACAGCAGGAAATTAAAAAGATAATTGAGACGCCTTTTGTGTTACGGTTTCACGGATAAAGTTATTAAACCCGTAAAGTCTTCATCTTTTGTTTTTAGAAAATAAAGTCGGTTGGCAAAAACCTAGGAGTTGTACTGTAACAACGTTATTGATCGATAGCGTCATATAATTTTAACTAATCTAAAGTCGTTAATGCGATCAGTAAACTAATTTCATTTTGGATGTGTAGTCTACATTTTAGTCTTTTGGAATTGAATAGTTTATGTGTGGATGAGAACAATAATGTAACTCGTAATATTTCATTCAATAAAATGAAATGGAAATTTTTTATACTATAGATGACCTAAAATAGTTTATTTTGTGGTTATAAAACCCAATAGAATAACATTCGTTGCTCATATCGACCCTACTTTTATGTCACGTAACAAGAAACAAACATTTATCTGGATTCTTGAAAACGGTATATGCATCAATTTTAATTCTATTTCTGTTATGTATGTACTCTTTGATCAAGGGTGAATCCACATTAGCAAAAGTGTATTATATCATCTCTTTTTAATTGAAATAATGTTAATCTTTTAAAACATATATGTTCATGGGTGAAATACAAAAATAACTTCGTTTTACTGGAAATATGGTTGTCAATGGTGTCTGAAGTTATGAAATTACTTTAGTTAAAACAATCATTGGTAAAATGAAATACAGGATGTAGAGAAAATAGTGCATTAGATTTGGTAGGACAAAATATACAAGATATCCCGCGTTGCATACAGTCCTATTTTATTAAGTTTCCATCTATCTACTATTTTATTTTATTGTTTATTTACAAAAACGTTACAATTTTGAAAGTAGATATTAGGTTTAGATATATATATTTATCTAACGTTTTACATGTGTACCAAAACAATGAATTATTTCTTATAATTTCAAATTGACTGCATTTTAATATTTTTATCATTCAATAACACTTTATAAAAAAGAGGCAAACAGGATATTTATTTACTAAGCTACTTTACTATAACCAAGTTTATATAATTAAAATTAGACAGATGGATTTTGTTGTTATTTAATATTCCCAGAATCCAAAAATATATTCTGATTTGTGTGTTGTAGAAATTACTAAGAAATTATGTTTCGGTTGTAACTCGATTATCCTTTAAGCTACAATATATATATATATATATATATATATTAACAATGTTGTTTTTCATAACAAAAAAAAACATTGCGGTCCTTATAATATTTTGTAAAAACAACATTTTTCCAAATATTTGGATTAAAATTTGTAAACGGCAGCCATTTTGTTAATATAGGAAATAAATTCTTCGTTTTTGGTACATTTATAAAACGTTAGATAAAAAAAAAATGCGCATAGACAATTTGAATTCCTGTTTATTTCCAAAGTTATAACTTTTTCTGTAAAAAATAAAATGGCTGATACAGAGAAACTAAGCAAGATAGGTCTATATGCACATTAATATAGATTAATATGCATAGGTATATACTATTTATTGTATATTTTGTCCTATCTAATCAGTTACTGACGTTTCGTCTAGCAATTTGTCGAATCTTTATATTTTCATTTTTACCATCTCTTATATACTAAGGATGTTCGTAGAATAGTAAATTAAAAATTGACTGTTATATTTTTATGAATAAGTCAGTTTTAAGGATATATATATATATATATATATATTTATTTATTTATTGCTGATATATTTGTTTTACGTTTCCATGAGTCATAAAAATGGTGATTGTGTATTATTTAGGTGCAGAGAATAATGGGGTTTCTCTAAATAAAATCTTTATTTCCTTCATTCACCACAGTCCTCGTATTTCGTTTTTAGTAAACAGTAACGCATAAAGATACGTTGAATTATAATATGTTGTTGTTTATTTCTTTAAATATTGTAGTTAATATTATAAATATTTGTGCATCGCTAACTGATACTTTTGTTATTTGAACATTAATACGACTTAAAGTATGGTTTATAAAATAATATCATTATCTGCAGTTCTCGCAAAAGTTAATATTGTAACACAATAGTTACGTGTAATTAGAACACTAGTTACGTCATTGTTAATGTAACTAGTTTACATTTATCTTCGTACATGCTATTCTAATTTGTCCTGTATTATTGAATTTCATGTATCTTATATTCCAACTTGTTCACGTAATTAACAACAAATGTATAAGCACACGTCATTTAACGTATTAATTTTAATGTATACAATTTTGAAAATACATTTATGACATTTTTAAGGTGTATTTTAAATATTTAAGTAATTATAATTTTGTAATTCTGTCTCTCTATCCTCCGCCATGATAAATAAATCAATGGATGGAAGCCCTAAGATTGATCCCATTAACGCATTTAGATTTTGTGAACATTGCTCCTTTAATATGAAGCATGCTAGCCTCTGAGCCAGGCTCCAGAGTAGCTTTGGCTCTCTTCTGATCAGTTTTTACACATCGAACCATAGCTTATTACAAATGGTATAATACCAATGTAGAAGTATCCCATCACTTAAGATTTTCTCACTACTCTTCTTACTGCCATTAACGATTTATTGGATTGTCCATAGTTCACCTCAAAAGATGTTTGGTAATGTCTCACCAGAATGTTTGATATTACCTAGGTTTAAAGTAATCATATTTCTGGAGAATGAAACTAGTGTCGTCTTACATGGGTTTAGCCTTAGGTTTCCCTTGCGACACAAGCCCTCAACTAGTAATAGAGCTCTTTTCAAGAGACCCAATAATGTGTTTAATCGTATAAGCACCATCAAGTTGTCCGCATATCCCTGGATTTAGTATGTCACTGAATAGAGAAGATCCAGAATTATGTCAGCCACCAGGCACCATAAAAGAGGAAGTAGAACTCCCCCTACGGGTAGTTCTTGGTGGCCTCTACCTCCACCTCCCTCCTAGGACTTTAGTTAACATATCCCACACCCACTCGTACAATGTTATGTTAACCCCATGTCGTGGTAGAATGCGAACCATGGAATCATGGGCGGTATTGTCAAAGTAACGTCAATGTCAATAACGACACCGAGTGCACATTCCCTGTTAACAAAAGAATCTTCCAGTCTTTGTACTAGACTCTGAAGTGTACTCTCTCATCCTCTACCTGAATGGTAAGCGTGTTGACTTATATACAGTGGTATCATACACAGCGTACATGTTTCTCTATCGGTTTCTCCCTTACCTTCAAAACGAAAGAGGTCAAACTGAAGACTTTGCCTCACCATATGAAATACGCCCTGGATTAGAAATATAAACTTGGGAATGGTATACTCGGGTTGCTTTTCACGTTACTTTTCATCTAAGTCGACAGTTTTAATCAGATTTAGTTTTTTCTACTCATCCAAAGCCGTAAAAAATAAACCAATCCAAAAACAAGATTCTCTAAACTGTAAAAGTGGAGGAGAGAACATTTTGTATTTAAGTGACATTCTCTCTATCAGGCTTGATATTTCCATTGAGTTTTGCAGCCTGCATGGGACTCATAAGCTTTCCAAACAATCAAAAAGGACTTTGAACTCTTATTTTGTATCACTGTGAGTTATCTTAGATTGCAATATTTTAGTAGTCGGATAATTAGTTTGAATGACATATATTAATTCGAATTGTTAAGGTTAATGACATAAACCGCAGTATAATTGCTAATGATATATCGTTCCTTCTGTTTGTATTGTTTAAGCGATTCTGGTTAAAGTTTCACAATGTTGATGTATTCATATTATTGATAAGGTTTAATAGGAAGTTTGTCATCGTTTGTGAATTATAAAAAATAGTACTCAATGTTTGGAAAGTATTAAGCAATTCACGATATCTAGAACATGCAAAAAGTGAAAAACGATAACGTAGCCTAATAGCCTAGGAATATGTTGGAAAGTAAAACTATTACAGTAATATAAGAAGGAAACCAGTTTGTGTTTTAAAAAAAAAACAATTTATGGCAAGCATCTTATTAAACCTTATCAATCATTTCGACATTATGAAATAGCTTTAAAACTAGAATCACTTTCTATATTCCAAAATGTCGTCAGAAAGTGATGTGTAGAGTATATTGACGATTTTTAAATAGGAAGTATTAATTTGTAATATTATTATTATGTAAAAAATTTGATCATGTTATTTGTTTAAAACAAAGGCTGTTTTAAAATTATGCAATGATGTTTTGTACTGGTTTCATAAACTAAAATGCAACGTATTTTTTTTGTTGTTTTACTCATTTTTTTATAAAGTCCTATTATTTATAAGATTAAAAATATAAAGAGCCTACAAATAATTTTAGTTCAAGATAATTTAGTTTTAACATGAAGATAATATATGAGAAATTATCATGATTATTTTGATTTTTAGGTAAGCCGTCACATGGTGCCGTAGTTTAGTGTACAAGAAGAGTAAGTAAAATATATTAATATTTCAAAATTTTAGTACTTTGATCCCATGTCAAAATGTCTATGTATAAAGTGTAAATTTTATTATTTAAATCAAAACTTTACTTATTACAAATTAATCTTCAATTACTACAAAAAACAACAACAAAGAATATCGCAGTTAGTAGTAGAATTACATAATGATGTAAAATATAAATTGTTGTATTACGAGATGTATATAGTTTGTTTCTAAGTAATTTATACAAACATTTGTGAAGTAAACTGTTCTGAAAGGTTCAAGAAATATTAAATTATGTTTGTAATTCAAACAATTCGTGTCAGATCAATATAATCAATTTCTGTGGGAACCAAGATTTCGCTGTTAGTACGAAATGGTTTTAATAAATTTATAGTCGATAAATCAATTGTCAGATTAAAAATAACGATACTTTCTGGGATGTGTATATGTATTTCATGTTATTTATTTATAAAATGTTTTGAAATAGTTTCCAAACTAACATTTCTTATCACATCAATGTATTTTGAGAACAAACTATATCCTGGGTACTAATATTTATTATGTAAATTGAATTTTATTAACTAGTATACAATTTCAAAAAACGTTTTTGAGATATGTAATGAACAGGTCTTTACAATAACATTTTAACTTGGACAAAAAAGAAGGAAAACGTTAAAAATTTTAAGTTTCCTTTGCATAATTGCTACTCACGAGTGTGTACATTTCTAATTAAAACTATCACTGTGATAAAGCGTACTAATATCACTGTAATACATTGGTTTATGCCATTAATTATAACACTATTAACTTGGTACTATTGTCATTAAAATGGTTAAATATGACAATGATAAATAGAACAACCAACATGAAAAAAAAACGAGAGCGATGGAATTCAAAAATTAAATGTCTCTTGAATAGAATCTAGAAGGTTCGTGGATCAATTCAACCCACCATCAATAGAACCACCACAAGTCTGGTGTTGAGAGTATCGATTAATTAGGGGTTGATTATTAATTGGTCTCTTTAACTTTGTTCATTTTCCTACCCTTATATTTTGTAGAATTTAAAGGCTTTGTTTTAATTTGAATTGGTTTAGTCTTTATTTGGATGTATATGCGACGTAATTCAGCTTAACACTGTCATGAGAAATTAAAATAAAACAGGATAGGAATTATAGAACACTAGATATATTTTAATAACGGGTTATAAAATTATATTGTATTATATTGATATTTAATCTAAATTTATTACAAAAGGTGTAGTTCGACGTTAATAATTAAAAAAACATTAAAATCCTAAAATAACTTTTGATTGTGCGTTAACAATAAATTCAGTAATTATAATTACAATTAGAATTAGTGTTAATTAATTAAATTAACTAATTGTATGCAACAATTCTTCTGTAAGCTTTCTATTATCGTCTGGAGGGAAAGAAACAACTTTTCTGGCCTTATAGACGTTAATTACTTAAGGTTCTTGGTTCTTTTTATTTTTAGAGAAAATACTCTGTTATATTTTCGAATAGTGTAATTTTAAAATATTTAAAATAGTAAAACTATCGAGAAAAATATTTCAAAACATTTCATTCGTTGTAGATATATATATATATATATATATATATATATATATCTACCATAAAATAATTATTTTTTTCACAGATCGATTCTTGATAATTTACTTGTGCTTATGGTTTGCAATCTTTTTCTTATTTCAATACAGTTTTCACTAGACTATTGTGTTTTAAATACAGTCATTTATATTGTAGCACAATTTAGGGGGAAAAAAAACAAAGTTTCTTATTGTAGCGACACGCTACCCCTTTGTATCGTTACCCTAAATTGTTGTGCATATGTTAATATAGTTATATTCAATTGTAATGTTTGAACTTACAGAGAGAGAGAGAGAGAGAGAGAGAGAGAGAGAGAGAGAGAATTTATTAAAAAATTTATTTTTTTAATAAATTTTCTTCAATTTTTATTTTGAATGTCTTTTTGAGTAACCGCTTAAACAACATAGTCCAAGCGTCTCGAACACGAGAGAGAAACACTGTCTGACCAAAGTTGTTCTTGTTACCTACATTTTCTTGTTTTATTTATGGTTCCTTAACTGTCTTTCCTTCAGTGGTCTGTCAGCTGATCTCGGCAGCACGGACACCCCGTTCATTGTCTGAAGTCTGATCACCATGGGACGAGCATTGCTTCCGTGGCCTGTCGGCTGATCCCGACACATTTCTAGGACCAAAGAGCCGATTTTGGAATCTCTTGCACACAAGGCGGGAGCTATTGGCAGTATTACAATCACACATGCAGGCCAAAAATCACACTATTCCCAAAAGTTTTCATTCTAGGTTTTAAAGCCATTTGAGATAGAACTTTCTAAATCAATTACTGTAACCTACTTGTAAAATGTCTAGGTGAATAAATTTGCTGAATGGCAAGTAAACCAAAATTATTGTTAGGAAATTTAGAAAATTAAAGTTTTTCTATTTCTTGAAACTAAATTTTAATTTACGTCTGAGAACATACAGGAACGAATATTTATTACTTCTTCGGTAACGCCAAGCAGATCTAATAACAAGAAGCAGGTTAATTGTCAACTAGCTGTGAATATTACTGCGAATATTATAGGGTTTAATGTTTCATAATATAGTTAATTATAATATTATGATATTGTCTTACTTGGGTTCGCTGCGATGTGTGTTGTACTTTGAATAACTTGTGGTTTCTGAACCGTTATATATACAAGGTTATAATCTTATCTATATGGTTTAGTTATGTTATATATTTCGAGAAATAAAATAATAATATTTACACTTTACACATACTATAGTACTTGTCTTAACTCTATGTATTGATTGTTGTAATGTTCAAATATTTTCAGATAAAACTACAGAAAGTAGTGTTCTAGTATGTGGAACATCCATATAAATTTATTATAATAATTTCGTTTCTGATACTAAACAGTGTTTGCAATTCAATCATTGGATCCAAATTGTGTAACATCGATAATGTTCCATGGTTACCAGTAGTTTATTTCCATTTTGAACCTTTGATGTGTTTCTTTTCTTTGAATTAATTGTTAACACTCATATATCATCTCTCAAGTTTTAGTTTTATCGAAGTGCAAAAACTTAAGAAATAAATTTTAACATTGTTTGCCAACAATTTATATGTAAAGTATTTAGAACGCAAAACCAACAACAGATAAAAGAAGACTTCACAAATGCCTTAAGCTGTCAATAAATAATAATTCAATTATATATTTTAAACCCTAATTTAATAACAGGACATAGCATAAAATCTTTACAGCTTAAAATTGAATGCCGAAACACAAGCAGAAAATTAAAAACATGTATTAAGGGTTCATGAATATTAAACAGTCAAGTACGCGTCTTTAAAAAATACAGACGGTGTTCAAGGAATCACAAAAAATATGAGTATACAGTATGAAACAGTTTTCTGTACAATATATCAAGAGTTAATGCGTTTTCTTCATTTTTTCTTTTTTTATAAATTATTTATTTGAAATCTTTCCAACAGATTAAATATGTGAACAAATTTGACTTAACCATTAACCGTGTTTCTTGAGTTAAAAAATAATTTTTAAAAAAAACCTGGTTTCGTATAGGTTTTATGATCTTCACAAATGCAATTTTAGTGATACTCATTTACAATTCAGTAGACGAAAAAATAATTTAACGTTTATTCGTTTCAATTTTGTAATCGAGCAGGAAATCACTGTACATAAACTTAATCTCATTTGTACTTTTTCCAAAATATTTTAACTAACATTTCACCTTAATTTCATTAAAATATTTGAAACCGACGATGTGAATTCAATAATCAATATAAAGGCACGTGAATTATTCAGAAGAAGGATTAAATTTCTTCTTAATAGCATTTGAAAGTTTCGTGAAATTAATTCAACCCTCCAAAACCACTGACTTCAGTAGAAACAACCACAAGTCTGGTGGTGAGAGTGTCGATTAATTAGGGATTGGTTATAAATTAATCTCATTAACAATCCGTTCTCTCTTCCATCCTTATGTTATGAGAAAGAAGAGGTTAGGTTTTGGTATATATTAGGTTGGTTAAATCCGTACAGCATAAAATATGTGTGAGCACCATAATTTCAGCTTAGCACTGTCGTGTCACATTTAAAGTTTAAAAAAGGAAATTATAGAAATTTAAATTTAATTTCTGCTAATTTTAATATGAAGGAAATAATATTGTCTTATTTTAATTTTAATAGAAGTTTATTTTTTAAGGAGATTTATCTGTATGTTAATACATAAAATCCATTGTTTTAAAACAGTAAGATCTAACCTTGTTATTGGTTACTATAGAATAAAGTTAATATGGGTCTGTTACTCTAAATTAGAATTGATTTTGAGAACAGATATTAAATAACATGAATCATTTTTCTTATTCATTGATAATTCCTGTACTGAAAATTTGAGTGATGTACTAAAAACACAAATTGGTATGTGGATAAATGAGTTCAAGGTTTAGCCCCACCAACCAATACGTTCTATAAATGATTCCCTTCCTTTCATACATGTGGATTACCTTTATGGAAACGATCCATTCGAGCTGTAGGATGTCATTTCAGTGCTACAAGAAGATAATGAGATAGGAGACGCCAGGAAGTGAAAATAAGATACGAGTGGAACCAATGGTCCATCCGTTTTGTAAGGAGTAGATCCACGGGGAAATTGTGTTGATGGTTGATAGAGTGGAATGGGGAGCATAACAAGTTGATAACTTTATTGAATTTTTATATATGTACTGATATGCTACATGTAAATCACAGGAACCATGGAGTCAGTACATCAGATGTCAAGAGAATTCAATGTAATGGAAAAGCAGGAAAAGTGAAAAGTCTATTTTCTTTTTTAGTATTATTTTAATTTTTACTAAACATAAAACTATATTCAATTCTTAAATTACTTATCTGTGTTGTTTACTACATTTTTTGATACTTTTTTTTACAACATATAGCAAGCTATATACATAATTAGACAATACATACTTTATGGTTTCAGTAAAACACCAAAAGGTCATTACGCTCATCAAGAAAGTTACAATTATTAATATTGTAACCTAATAGTTATGTATACTTAGGAAACCTGCTGTGTCATTATGATTAAACCAAATTTCCACTTTATTTATTACATGTAATTATTTGGAAACCGTATTGTCCTTATTATTAATTTATATTATCTAGATAATCGTGTGAGATATTTCTAAACAATATTTATTTTTCAAATATTGCTATCATATTTATTTTTATAGTTGTGCATGTAAAATGACCAAACATTTATATAATGATTTATTAAAATATATGTATTCATGAAAAAATCAAGATTTTTCGAAAATATTTAGAAAATATTTAATAGAATTAGCCCACATAAAATCAAGTTCTAAGTAGATTTTCTAGTTTGTGTTTTAACTTGTGTGATATGAGTAAATTTTATGATGTTTCTGGTTTTAATAAATATCCTTATATGTGGAGTAATCTGTCTTATGTACAATAATTCAACTTTCTTTAAATTCATTGAAACTATTATATATTTTTATGTAGTCAAAAACGCAATCAGCTCAAAGTGAAAACATTATTATTCAATAAATCTTCGTCACTTGCTCACTTATAACAATCCCGAGGCACCCTAACTCGATCTATGACTTTCTTCTTCTAGTCTTGGGTTAAATCCCTCTGTTTACTAGCAGGCCTCTCTTCTAATACTGACCCTATTGGTTTGGTAATACTCTAACCCTGAATATTCAATGATTAGTTAATCTTTCTTTTATGTGGTCTTGTGTTCTTTTTTGTATGGCTATGGTTATCGCAAGTTTTTTCGCCTGAAAACAATCACTTGAGGTTTTGGCACAACAATTGTCATGCAATAAGAGAAATTGATTTATATACTTCATAAATATAAAAAATAAATTTCTTGTAATAAATATACACTATTTTGATATGTTTTTTGAGGTCTCTAGTTGAATATCAAACCCCTCCTGCTTTTCCATTACATTGTATACCCGTAACTTTGGATGCAATGACTCCCTGATTTCAATGTACATATTTAAAAATTAAATAGATTTTATAACTTCGTGTGAGCCTCATCCCACTCTGTCACTATCAACTACCAACTTAAATTCCCATGGACGAAATCCTTACAGAAGGGATATACAATGGACCAATATTCTCACTGGGAAGACGTATTTACATAATGACGACTCCTCTGTCATTACTTCTTGGAGGACTTAAATGACATCCCATAACTCGAATGCATCATATTTCATAAAGGCAATCCACTTGTATGAACGGAAGTGATCAATTATAGAGAGTATTGTTGTGAAGAGGTACTCTAGGTGAATATACATTTTTCTTCATCTAGTTTTGAGTTGTATTCATCTCTTTTTATCTTCTGTACCAGGTCTCTCTAGCATAGCTCTTGATCTCTTATAACCGTTACGCCGTTAGAGCATTCGTGGACTGGGGCCGTATTTCTAATAAATCACGTTGAACCTGAAACTTCCAAAACTTTCTTTCTTTTTTCTTACAATTAGGTTTTACAACTAACATAAATAGAACATTTTATGTCTTAAACTATGAATTAGAACCTAAAAAATACTTAAAAGTTGATGTATTTTACTGATTTATCACTTTAAATTTAATTTTAAATTTTTTATCTGTTTTACCTTCTTTCCTTTCTCAAGAAAGAAAATCCTTTGAATATATTATTTCAACTTACAACGATAACTTATTTGATAACTTATTCCATCTTATCTAAGTTATCCTAACAAAAATTATTCAGCAATATAATGACTTTATCTCTTCACTAATTTTTCTTCTATTTATATAAAAATAAACCCAAAAATTATATTATTGTTGATAATAGCTTGCTTTTTATTGGAACATTTATTTTATACAAATTTAAAAAATAAATAAATAAAATTAGCATTTACACACATATAGTCATAGAAATAGATCTTCTTTGTTGTAATAAACATAATTAACAAAGAAAACGTCATTTGTTAGAACACAGTCTTTGTGCAGTTATTATAAATTGTGGTTGAAGATAAACCAATTAAAATCTTAAACTTTGTGTGGAATCTGTTGAATAAATTCGTTATTTGGAATGCGTCTTTTTATTGTACCTATAGTATTTGCAATTCATGCTTGCTCTACCTGCTTTACATAAACTCGAACAAAGTGTTGGAGGATTTTACGCAAAAATGAAACGGAGGGCTTTTTCGTGTGAAATTACAATTTATATCCTCTGAAACTTTTATTTTTATTTTACGTGCGAAGCAATAAAACGTATGTAAATATCAAGAATCTAGAATTTTATAAGTGATTTTAATTATAAATAATATCAACACGAAATGAAGTTATACGATTTTTTTTCCAGATGAGGTGACAGCAGTTATACAATTTCCAAATATAGTCAAACAAAAATAATATTATAATATAAAATAGTTAAATATTAAAATATTTAAATTCTAATGAGAATTTACACATCATATGTATATTTGTGTTTTATTTTTAATAAAAATTAATTTGTGTCCATTGATAAGTAAAAACAAAACAAAAAAAAAACTTATTATAAATCAATATTGATCTATAAATTCAGGTTTCGATAAATCGGTGAATTAATGTTCGATGTTCTGCAATTTATTTCAGAAATTACATTTTTTAAGCCCTTGTATAGGTTATTCACTTTAAATATACGAATCACGTATCTTTAAAATGTGATTTGCAAAAACACTTCTCTTCATTTCAATAGAATTTGGGATCATCGGATTTCTCACATTGCAACTTAAACCTCTATTCTGGATATTTTTAAATCACATAAATTACAGATATCCAAACATGAGTATTATTTCATGAAAGATCATATCTTTGATCAAATAACCAAAAATATATTTTTAGTAACATTTTAGGGTGGATACAAATAATTAGATACTTATTAAATTCTATAAGTGTGGCGGGAAACAAGTTATTAAAAGTTTTAAATAAAGGTCTTACTTTAATAAATACTTAGGCAAATGAATACGTTTAAAAAAATGGACATTGCTTCTTCTCGATTCATGTTTATGTTTATCTAGCATATATGAGGCCTAACAAATATAAACAATTCTTAGTAAACGTATGGCAGTTTTATTTTAAAATGATAAATAATCTAAATACACACAATAAATATATTTCTCATGCTTGTAATTCAATAAACCTGAAGAAGAAAAAAAACATGTGTAGACTTTTTATAACACAACATTTCTGAATATGGTTTTTATAGGAGAGGAACAATTTTACTATAAATTCTGTTTTACTGAACTTTCGTTAGAATATTTGATAGAACACAGTCTAGAAAATCAGAATCAAGGTATAGAATAAATAAGAAAGGTAAACAGTAAATGAATTTATATAATTATATAAATATTTATAGAGGTTCCCGTTGTCAACGTTCGTCAGTTCTATCGACGACAATATGTTATGTTGAACTTTAGTGTTTTTAAATTGTTGTATGTGTAGTGTAACATTATAGGTAATTTAAAATATGCTGACTATGACGGAATGAACCCTATACTGTGAAGAATATATAGGCCTAAAAATAATATCAGAATCTCATGGCAGAAAGAAGCACAAGTAAATGTAATCTCAACTTAATTTTTATATATAAAAAGATAAATAAATCACTAGAGCACTGTGGTGATTGTATATGAACAAGGGAAAAAAACCCAAACCACAAAATAACACAACTACACAAAACTATATAGTGTGTTTATAAATAAGCTAATATAAACGCATTATATACTGTTTTGTGTAGTTGTGTTATTTTGTGGTTTGGGGTTTTTTCCCTTGTTCATATAAAAAGAAGTTTTATTTATTTTCTTAGTAGGGCAAAATGCCAGTTGTGAACATTTATTTAGCATAATAAAAATAAATAAAGAAAAAAAAGATTGTTATAACTTTTATGTCAAAATCTTTTGAAGTTTTGCATTTTTAGAATGAAAAAAAAATCAGAAGAAAAGAATATCTTTAACGTTTACATATGATACATACGGCGGACGTACATCCCGATCCTGGTTCGCTAATATTGGACTATCTCTATTTTTACAGCATTAGCCAACTTCGACAACTTTGTCCATCACCTCTTACCATCTGCTCCCATTTTAATACATATTAGCCTTAAAATTATTTATCAACCTAAGTCTGTCTTTGTGTCCTCGATTGTAATTTCTTACATTATTTATAAGTTACGTTGTTTATTATTCACATCATATTAAAATTTAATTTAGGTCTACTATAAACAGAACTATGTCAATTATTAAAAACAAAATTGTTTGAAAGAACTTTAGTAACAAGAATCTATCGTTTATAATTCCGAAATAGAAGAAACTTTATTAAGAGGACTTGTCTGTCTATTGCAGGTCAATATTTTCAAAATACGATATGTTGTTATTCTTAAGTAGTTATAATATAAAATTAATAAGTATTTACAACTTAAAATATGAATGTTAATAAAACATAAAAACGCACACTATGCATATTTTTTAGATAAAATTTTATTTCATAAATAGATTAAAATTGCTTTTAAAATTGTACAAATATACTGAAAGATTCGTAATAAAATAATGCCTAATATTAAAATTGGTAGTTTAAAATACTTCAAAACCTAATGAACTTTGTTCCAACACATGTTCCATACTCACTATCTAATCTGACAAGCAACATACACACGAAGATTAATATGTTTGTTGTACACAAGGACATATTTTAACTATAATTTTCAATCACCTCTCACAGTTGGTACATAACAAATTTTCGAAATCTGTGAATCATTGCGTGTCCTCGACAGCCTATGTCTATATTTATGACCTAATATCATGCAAGGTTTCCAAAAATGGATAAAAAATGTTTATATTTAATAAATTATCTCAAAACATATAAAAAAATTGAACTGGTTCAGTGTATTTTATCTCTTCAATATGCACCTTATTCGATTAAATAGATAAATAGTTTATTCCATTGAATTGGTTATTTTGTATTATAATGAGTAATAAATTATTTATATTACCTTTATAGTTCCGTCATGTGACTTTGCGTTTGTCTTAATTACAAAGACGCGTTTCGGAGTCGTAGCTCCATCTTCAGTTATTTCACCCCGTAGAGGTCGTAAAAACATTAAACACAACAAAAACATTAACACTATACACACAAATAAATAAATACACGTGTACGTTGATTTTAACATTTTTAAAATGCGCACGGTTTCGTGGTTCGCGAATTACTCGCCAGTAATTATATTATACAAATTGACTTGGACACCAAACAACGAACATGGTTATTTTACTCCTAAAATTATGACTTATTTAGGATTCACTGCTAAGTCAAACAAATAAGAACCAACTAGGATTACAATTTCGAGAAAATGTGTACTATAATATTTATAAACATCTATAATATTTTGGTAAAATTAAGGTTATAGTGTAATAAAATTGCAAACAAAAAAAACATTTACTATTTAATGATATTGTTTAAATTTTACAATCAACCTAGATCGTTGCGAGAAATAAATAAATTCAAATCAATTATGTCGTACAATTGGGTTAAAGTTTTAAATATGAAGATGCTACACGAGATATATGGTTGCTATAGTGATGAAACCAGTATTCTTTTCCGTGAAGCTAAGAAACAAGTTTACATTACATGAGTAACATGTTACAAACTATGAGTAACATGTTACAAACTATGAGTAACATGTTACAAACTATGAGTAACATGTTACAAACTATGAGTAACATGTTACAAACTATGAGTAACATATTGTTACAAACTATGAGTAACATGTTACAAACTATGAGTAACATTTAAAGGATGTCGACACGAACAAAGCGAGTTAATGTTCTATTATAAAGTATGATAGATATCTCCCACACAAAAAAATAAGAATGGGAAAGAAAGTTTTGTAAGTGTGAGCTCATTTACATTAGGTTTTTTTTGGTCTCAGATATACGAAATAAAGAAAATGTTTTGTGATTGGCGAAAAATATCACTGTCGAGTTTGTTATTTCAATATCGTTTTAAGACTTCTTGAATAAAAAGTGGTCTTTGTAATGATGTCTGTCTTTAGTACATATTGTAAAGTAATAGATGGACTGATTTTTATAAAATTTATTTTTGACCTATAACGAAACGTTCTTTGTAGCTGTCATAAAAATAGACTAGTTTTTACAATATTGATCAAATGTAGCTTCTAAAGAGTTAACACATCATTGTATGTAATAATAGAAAGTATAATTTTTATTTTAGTTATTTAACACTCTAAATACCTTTTCTCAAATTCGAAGCACAGAAATCACTTTCTTGCAGCCACAAACGGTAAATTCCTTTCGTTTCAACAAAATACTTGTTTCAAAATTAATTTTTTTTAAAAACAAAAGCTCGTTTAATAGTATTAGATAAATCGGGAAAAAGTTTAATTCTCATAATTTCACGGTTTACAGTTTTCGTGTTGTTTAGATTATTAAGCCGTCTGTAGTTTGTGTTTTGTTTACCACCAAAACTCGTCAACTGATTATTATCAAATTTGCTATACGGACATTAAATAATTATATAAAATATACTCACTTCATAAGGTCCAGCCTGATAAGTATCGCTATAAAATTTCCTAACCATATAGGTAGTGATAAATACATTTTTATTTTGTATTGATGTGTAAGACTTATTTTGCGTTTTTTGTACCGTTCATGTTTGTCGTTTTGTGTTTAGTGTTCGCGACTGTCTAAAATTAAATGATACATCATTATTTCAAAATATGATTTCACAAATTGAAATATTAGTGGCTTACCTAAACGAGTTCACATTGCAGGC
This sequence comes from Aphrophora alni, assembly GCA_963513935.1. Classification (NCBI taxonomy): domain Eukaryota; kingdom Metazoa; phylum Arthropoda; class Insecta; order Hemiptera; family Aphrophoridae; genus Aphrophora; species Aphrophora alni. Next base: position 129,330,375 of record OY740767.1, read on the forward strand.
AAGTCTAAATTGTTGTTTAACCCACACATGAGAATGATATTGTCTGTTCAATAACTGCAAGCAGACTCTAATAACAAGAAGCAATATAATTGCCAACTTGCTGCTAATATTACGTGGTTTAATGTTTCGTAATTATAATATTACAATATTACCTTCCATTGTGCACTGTACTTGGTATTTCTGAGCCGGTATGTTTACTTATTTACTTATCTTACTCATGTATTTTACTTCATTATTTTTTTATTCTTGTAATTCTTCGGATATTTTCGTTCTTATTTCCATTGTAAATAATATTAACACAGTAAATTGATTTTAAGTCTAATATTCCAAGCTTGTTGATTTTCTACGTATTGATTCCCCAAAACATTGACTTACTTTTTCAATTTTAACTCTCTATTAAAGTATTTTTTAAAAAAACCTGAAATATGGGTAGATCACTGACCCTAAGTTGCAATTTATTTATTTTTTTTCATTTATTCTTGAGTGAAAAATTCTTCTGCTGCAGTTAAACAAATCACTGAAAATTATTGTATAGACAACGTATATTACATTTCTATATTATATCGATACTTGATTCAATGTCGTAATAATTGAAAGCAAATATAATTAATTTATGTCAGTTTTCAGTTCTATGTACGAAAGTAATGCAAAAGATACATAAATTAAAGGACACGAACGATGGGACTTACAATACAGTACAGCGAGTGATGTGCTATTTAATATAAATGCACCAACAATAATATAAATTTCAGTTCGTTGGTTTTCAATGAAAGAGTAAAAAATCAAACATGGACAGCGATTATATTTAAATAAGGAATTAAACTTGTTTCCTTTGTGTAATACAATCGTATTTCATAAAATAGCTCTTTAAACATCGAATCTCAAAATGCATTTTTTAAATATTTTTAACTAGTTATTCTTACCAGAAATGTTTTTCGTTTCGATTATGAACACAGATTTGGGCCATTAATGTTTACATTTACCAAATCGGTAAAGTCGTTTTGGACAATTAATTATTTTAAAATAGCCCCATTTGTTTTTTTTTACCGATAAATCACGAAACGGTATTTTGGAAATATGGCGATCAATAAGTTTTGTTTATATCCTTAGGGACGAAAATGTGATCAAAATCGTTGTAAGCAATTTTGAGAAAGTTGTAATTTTTTTTTATAACAGCTATTCCAAATTTTGTAAAATCGAAAAATGAAATAAACATTCTGAGATATGGCCAAAATATCCATATAACAAATTTTATTAAATTGGGTTTACACGTTTGTTCTACAGAGCACTCCACAGAGAGACGTCAGAGAGACATAATTAACAAAACCATAATTTAGAAGACTTCTTCACCGATATCACCTCAAAAACTTATCATCTGTTTTGATCCATGAAATAACTTTCTCCATACTATTTATAATATTATGGGAGTAAGTAAAAAATAATGTTCGAGTATTATTAAACAGGAAGGTAACCGGTTTGTTTTATTTTATTTTGTTTTTACGTAGTCCACCCCCCCAAATAGCTTTATACTGTTGAGTTTATTCTACGATGTTTTTAAGATACGTAATAGCACAGCTTTACTGCATTTGTTTCACTGCCAAATTAACGTTAAACGGAGAATAAAATACCTTCTGTTCTCAATTATATTTCTATTATATAAAAGATTAAATAAACATATTCAAGAATATATACGTAACTTAAATAGTACATATAAAACCATCCAAGTACTGGAAGTGTAATTTAAATTACATTTACAACTAAATAGAAGTCTTATTCCAAGCTATTAATATTCAGTTTGGAGTAAAATAGAAAATGAAAATGCATATTCATGAGAGTAACAGAGGTTGGGCAAAAGTACATTATTATAATAGCTGACCTATTTATAAATGACTGGAAATTACATGAATGTTTCTTTGAAATCATTTTAATTTCTGAAATGTTGGTATTGAAAACAAAGTTCTGTGCGTTGCAATAGGTATTTCATTTATGAAGTGGATTACTTTTCAAACAAGTAAACTGATTTTAGTAATAAAATATATTGGACATATTTTTTCTAAATCACATTTCTTCTAAAAGAAAGATTTATTTTTGGTAAGATAGGTTCCGCTATAAAAAAGTTGGGTTTAAAAACAAATACAGTGATTTTTAAATAAATGGTTGTTAAATTTACCCCAAAAAGGTCCAAGCGATACGAAGTATTTTTTTCACTCGACTATTTGACATTTTGTCTTTATTTTTGTTTCATATTTACGACTTATCAATCGCTGTAAAATTTAGAAATGTGGGACCTTTTCAACTAGTTAAAAATGTGTACTTGGTTTTTAAATTTTATTCTCAGTTTAATAATAACGACCAGTTAAAACAATACGGTCCAGTTCTATTACTTTAGAAGTGTAATTATGTAAACGGATTACAGCATGCAATTCTACAAGGAAAACGTCAAATGATAAGATATGTGCATTATTTTCTGAAATATTCCTGCAAGAAGGCTTACTTTACCCAAAAATAAACAATTTCTCAGTTCGTTATTGTTTTTATTTGCAGGGAATTCTGTTTGAGAAGGTGGCTGTATTTTTATCAATTTAATTAGTAATTAAAGGTAAGGAAACGTGCTGGGTTAATGACGTCCCGACATGACAGATAACCTATACCAAGAGTTGTATAACCCTCGCTAAATCGATTAAATCACAGCTTCTTCTCTTGTTCTCAGACGACTATATTCACTAGCCATCTTTGTCGAAAATAATAGAAAATAAAGGAAAAACTGCCGCTACTACATGTAACCTTACAATACTTTTACAAATAAATTTATAATAAATCATCAAATTTACAAACAAAAATGGGTTATTCTAATTAAGCGAATTACTAGTAGGCAGTTTTCTAGGTCAATTCACGTGTTAAACATTTCACTACGCACTATGGAGAAACACGTCTACCGCATTCGGCATCAAGATATACACGGCGCTGGGGTTGCAAATTGCCAGACCTTTTCACCATGAGACATGGGGATAAGGTATGCAAGCCGCAACATACAAATATAAGATTAGACCCTGAGAAACATGAGTGAAAAATTCTCAATTAGTCACAGCCTTGTTACTTCACGACCTCCGGTGGCAAAGAATTTAAAATTAAAAGAAAACAAAGCCCGGGATCGAAAGTAAAAAAAAAAAAAAATTGCAGGACGTGGAGCAATAAGTTTGGAAGTAATTAATTTAGCCCTTCAACCAAAACCCCCTCAGACTGTCACTTACATCGAAAATACCTGTTAAAAAAAATAATTACGAAAATAAATAATACAATATATATATATATATATATATTCCTTTCAATAGTACAGTACCATAAGTAACATAAGCAACATGTATGCGTAACATAAGTATTTTCAATTTATATTGTTCTGTTGAACAAACTTACAATTTTATTTTATATTAAAAAAATAAAAATAATAATAATAAATTATATAAAATATCACAAATTATGTTGGTCAACTAAAACGTAATACCATATGGGTAAACAATTAAAATTAAAATTTAATTTCTAATTTTGGGCCGAATAAGTGCATGCAATCCCATCCAATAAAAAAAGAATTAACTTAATTAATTTAAACAATTTGAATTATAACATAAATCCAGCCTATTAAAGTATATATTTATATATATACTGGCTAGTTGTTGGTAGCACAAATTCTGGTACTATTCTCGGACCAGCTTTAGCTGTTAAAATTTAAAAGGTTTTAGTTCCACTGGATTTTACCTCCTTTCTACTTGTATAAAACATTTACCAATTAAAAATGACAACATTTAAATCCATATGAGAAGGTTCATATTGAAAGACAAGCTGCAAGATTAGATTAAACAGATTGGTCTGTACCTTGTTGTTGAAACATTGCCAGAGTGTCTATTCATTAAATATGCCTGAAGATCTTAAATTAGGCTTGAATTAAGCAACTTAACTCATAGCAATGGTTAAGGTTTTTATTTGAAATTTAAATGAAAGTTAAAGATGAATCTCACACACTGCATTAGGTTTGATACAATTGGTTAAAGTTTAATCTTTCAAACAAGCTTGTAACTGAAGTTGTCTTAAATTAGGCTTGGAGTTAGTAACTTTAGCTTACATTAATGACATAACTTTAAAAGAAAAACAATTTATAATTTTAGACACGAATGATTTGTCTACATAAAATACATTTCAGTTAGGGTGTACAGTCAAAGGTATTTGATTAAATAGTTATTAAATAGTAAAATTAAACTAATCTGGTTTTATATTATAGTGGCATCTGTATTACAATTGCACGGTTGAAAAAAAGGTTTACTGTTTGTGAAACTATTTTATACTATTATGAGAAAACTATTTTTAAAAAACTACTGAAGAAACATGATGCAGGTTGTGCCTGTAAAAGTGGAAAAAGACCGTTGAACTCTCCAAGGCCAATCTTGACCCATCAGTAGAAATATAAATAAGATAAACCAAAAACAAAAAAGGCCTGGTGGATTAAATCATACTAAAAGTACCACAAGGTAAATCACCTGGTTTTCGCGGAAAAATAATTATGTCAAATTAAATAAGAATCTATAAAAATAAATAGGATGAAGGAAAACTTAAGTGTAGTGGTGATGATTGATGAACTATAATTATTTTTGGGACGGGAGAGGTATGGAAAGGGGTACAGGAAGATGCGATGAGATCTAGAGATTGGAAGCTGATGAAATTATAGAAAGTGTGATGGATACGGTTAATACGGCTGGTTGAATGTAAAATTTGGTTGAGTTCGTAAATTATCTTGGACTAACTAAACCATAATGATGTAAAATTTCAAAAATTGATAGCTACCAACAATCCATGATGTCCAAGATGTACGGTGGTTTCTCCAGTCAAATTCGCACTCCGCAGCTGTAGAATAAGTGAAGATATACTTTGATAACTCATAAAAGTCTTGTTACTGGTGTTTGAAAAGTAAATTAATGTTAGTGCTTTTGACAGGGGAGGGGGAGATATATTTTGGAAAATGTAATTTAGGTGAAGAGGGGTGTTATCAGCATAAATTAAATATGTATAGTTTAATTAAAACAAAGATAAATGGTAGCAACTAGAAACGAATCATTGCCACTTTTTACAAGAATATTATCATCCAAAAGGGTGGAATTTTGAAAAGATTTTGTCAATCGTTATTAGTGCATTTAACGATTATTATGTTGGAATAGGAAAAGATGTAAAAATAAAGAGAAATACGCAAATGCAGGGAGGAAGCGAAACGTAGTATCTAAAAAATCGAGGAAATTCGAAAAAATTAATTTATGACACTAATATTTGAAAAACACACAAAATATTACAATTAAAATTGCAGAAAAAATAATTGCGAGTAGAAGCCAAAAATAGAACGCCAGCTTTCTGCCAATAACAAAACCTTTAAAAAATAAAAGGGAACAAATGAAGGACACCACAAAAATACCAACAGAATAACGTTGGGAACTCTCACTTGCGGCATATTGTTGTAGGTGATTATGTTTGTTATTTGTAAAATACGTGCTTGGAAACTTGAAGGATTTCGGCGTGTCGTCTCACGCTAGAGTCACAATTTAATACGTTTGGTGAACATTCTACTTTATAGCAATAACAATAAATAAAGGGTGGGTTTTTAATCTAACTTAACAGTAGAGTAATTTGAGAAAGATAAAAAATCGTATAAAACAAACAGTGTGGTAGATAGATGAAATAGATGTGATATAATGGAAGAAATTGGCTTTGGAAAAAAGTTTTGAGGTGAAATTGGAAAGGATTTATGAAATATATATTGGGTGAAACGGGTTTAGAGTGGAGTTAAGATAAGTAACTCAGTTAAAATAAAAGGTAGTTTCAAGTTAAATGTTACATGGTCTCAGCTTGTAACATGGTCAAAATGTCCAATGGTCAAATTATGTCGTTGATTGAATTTTAATGTTAGGTTATTTCTGAGCAATATATAAATTACGTAATTGTTTTTCGTGTGATTTAGTATATTCTCAACGCTTTTGCGAAAAAACTTTGACTTCATATTAAGAGCTTTCTTTTTATTAAACATATTTTCTTAAATTTAAAATAACGTAATTTAAGCATATTTTTACTAATTTTACTATGTCAAAAATATATTTCTTATCCAACATAAAAAAAATCCGTTGTTATTTTGTAATATTTTAAAAGTTTTATCAAACAAGTTGTTTGTTTATAATGTTTTTTTAAACAAATTGTTTGCATAATGTCAACAATACTAGAATCCAGGTATGTAAATTATTTTTAACAGTTTGCAACTGTTCAAATTATAACTTAACTTTTGTTCAATGATGCCATTCAATTTTATTATCGTTCTCTTCTAAACGTAGCTGATTTACAGAAGTTTATTAAAGAACTAATTGGCTGTCTTGTTTACAGTTATTTTCTGAAAGTTCCTAACTTCGGAGATGAAAAATTGGTAATTTTTATATGTCCCTGATCTTACGATTAAGATCTTCTCATTAAGTTTTTACAATAGTCTATTTTATTTACTTGAGTCAACTATGCTTATATGAAAGTTTTTATCATTGAACAATTTCAACTTTTTGTTGTTGTAGTTATTGTAGTTAACAACCTAAATATTCTATATTAAACCAAAGCACTCCTTTCTTGCGATTTTCTCTTTATTGTTTTAATTAATTAGTAAGGACTATGTGTTGTCTGAAAGCTTTGAGATTATTTAATGATTTATGTACCTTCTTCACTGATTAGTTATCCACAAAACATCTTTAGGTATGCACTGCTGCTTCTATGTTCACTTCTGTTTTGGTTATGTCTTTGCTATCAACTTTTTACTCTAAACTTTAGTTTATTTAGAAATCAACATTTTAACAATTTATAATTGAATTATTTATTACTCGTATTAAGTATAGTTTTTTTGTCGTTAAGCTATTTTGTACTAAGGTATTTTGATATAGAAATTTTATTACGTAGCAGTGTTTATTGAAACTAATCATTTCTATTTTTGTGTGAAATTTAAAAGTAGTAAGTTAGAATTCATTTAATAATTTTGTTTTGATTGTTTAATGGTTTCTTTTTTCTATCCTATTAAAACTAGCAATTGTATTTAATTTACATAAATGCCTAAACGATTCTTAGCTTAATTATTTTTATCCATTTCACTGCAGTTTCTCCTTTATTAATGTAGTTCTTCCGAACGTATTTAGGTTTACGTTAAGTGTCTACGTAACTTTACATAATTTAAACCCTAACTTAACTCCACGTGTTAAACTCTCTTATCCCTGTCTAACACTGATTCACAGTCTATCCTATACTTTTGAATCTACTAACAAAAGTAAATGTGTTCTTTCCATATTATAAAAATGAGTGACGACGATTGTTTACCGTCTTAAATAGAAAATGAAGCCACGAAAGCAATGAATGAGTTGGTGCAGGCAAAACCAAAGGAAAGGTATGAAAAACATTGGGTAAGTAATAAAGATTGTTGTGTGAGAATGTGTACTACAGAGTTGATTAACGAAAAGGTACTTTTGACCTACTTTGGTAGATTAGCTTTGGTATTTTTATTCGATGTTACAGTCGATAATATCTGTACTCACAAGTGTTGATATAAGTAAGTTTACAAACTTAGTGGCACTTCTTAAAAAACATCAGAAGGGTATATACCAAAAAAAGTAAAAAATATTTGAAGGACAAGAGTTACTAAACTCTTACTAGAAGCAATGGTGATCAATTCCTATTTCAAAAATTAACTTTTATTATTGGATTAGCCGGTGTTTGTAGGAAACAGGATCTGACTAATTTGACAATGAATATTGTAAAAGACAAAGACGAATTCTTTCACTTTTACCTACCTAATACAAAAATCAAAACTTTAAGGGATTTTTTGTCCAAAAAGTTGACATGGATAGGATTAACTTTGTAAATTTAATCAGAATAGACATTATCTTACGCCTAAGCAATTCAATCACATTAGGTTTTTCTTAAGTTGAAAAACGGTGTTTGCACTAAACAACCAATATTTAATAACTGCATATTATTTAACATTTATACCAAATAAAAATCTGTTTCAGTTGCTAATTTCAATGTTTGATTAAAAATATTAGTGCAATGTTTGTTTAATAGTAATATAATATACCAGTTAAAATGTCGTGTTGATTTTATTTATTGTACTTAGTTATAGAACATCCTGTAAGATGTGGGGTTAGGTAAAATATTGTACGTTACACGTGATAACTGCTTCCTTACCTCACTCAGGGGGTTATATAGCTCGGCTTCACCTCGTACAAACACCCCTTCGTGTGAAGTAAAGAAGCAGTCACCTCACTTGTAACGTAAATATCCATTATTTAAGGTGTATTTTACTGATGATTTAACATTTGATTTTAACGTTTTTGTTTGACGAAATCATGGTGGTAAGTTTGCCATATCTGAAGATGTCTGAATAAAATCGAAACTGCTATGAACATTCTTTAGACAAATTCAGCAAGTAGACTGGTCAGTTATGTAAGTAAAAACAATCAAGTAGGCTAGCAAGACATACATTAATAATTGTATTTGGTTTAATTCACAAAATATCTACTGAAATTATTATTGACTATACTGAATGGAAAGTAATTCAATGACGTTTTACATTAGTTTTAAAAGTGGTAAAAGATTTCTACTGTTCATGAATACCTAAAACGTAAGAAAAACTATACACCGAATTTCTTGGAAATGTATATTTATTTAGTAATGTTTAGTTTTATTTCTTAAATGTATATTGCTATACATCAGCTTTTTACGTAATATATTTTAAGGTATGGATATTATATTATTAATGAAAGTTAAGAGAATGTATGATCTAATGAAATAATAATTTATTTATTCATCTTACGTAATCAAAATTAAATAGTTAATTTAGGTAACATTAACAGGTCGTCGATTTCCACATAAACTGCACATGGTATTGAATAAGTTTGTTCAACATTTATTCCACAGAGATTAAATTAACGTATAAAATGCCACTTAATACTCTGATATTCCACATAATTCCTACATATAAAATTTTTCGTTAAACGTTTTCCTTTTTACAATCGTTATTCACATGTCACCGTTCCTTTATTGATTTTATACTTTCTACTAACGCAGTCGTCGTACTCACCCCCTTACCTGACATGTACCAAAATTGATTATAATAAATTCTATGTTCACAAAACCTTCCATTTCAAGCCCACAAGAACATATTTTAACTATAATTTCAAATATCTTTCACAGCTGTTACGTGACAAACGTTCGGAACTTTGTTGATCGTTACATGTCTTCGACAGCCCATGTATTTATTTATGACCTAAAATCATATAGTTTTCAAAACTGAAAATAATGTCAGTTGATAATTGTCATAAAATGTATTTATTTATTCAGATTATATCTATTTTGATGTATTTAAAATGAAATTATTCTTTCTATTCTTATGGTTAATTGCAAGATGCTTAAAAATAAATAGATGAAGAAAATTTTTACAATAAATATAAACGTTCTCAGTTGCAACTACTTGGTATACACACCCACACACAACACACACATACAAGCTAAAAATAATACTAAAATAATCACTATATAAACTAAAATTAAGCTATTAACCCAAAAAATTACACACACACACGAATGCACATAACATACGTTTTTAGTACATATATTTGTTGTAAGGACGTATATACTAGCGAAGCGAAGTTATTGAACGAGGACAACAATCGAGACGATCTCAAGAAAGTAATATTATACACATTTACGAGGTAAAGAAAACCTGTGTAACAACTGTTAAACAAATATACTCTAACTGCTAAGACTCCTTTACTTATAATTTTTTTGAAAATATTAAAGTGTTTTAAACAAAGCAATGTTTTGTTAATGAACAGATTTATCTCACTTATGTCGTAATCCCAATGTACCCTAGCTGGATTTACACCTTTTTCATTAAACTTTCAACTTTTAAACTCGGTATTCATTTCAAGGTTTTATGTATTGAAGCTGTCTCTTGTGTCGTTCATGCTAACTAATTAAGCTGATTAATTAAAGTCACTTGTGTACTTAAAAAAAATTAAAACAAGTTTTAGCTTGTTGTATCGGTTAAAATGATTTATCTTTCTAAAGAGAATAGTTTTGTCGTTATGGAAAAAACATCCTATTATGTTCAATATTGACAATTTTAGGAAGAAAATTTGGATCTAAATATTATTAACAAATTTAAAGGCAATTTTGTCAGGATAAAACTGAATTATAGTTTCTCAGAATCAGCTTAGAGCAAATAATGCAATGTTAGTCAATAATTTATTCTACAGAAAATGTATAATTGTAAGTTAACAATTTACAAATTCAAATGTTAGTAATTTACCCACAAGAAGTTAGTTTGATTTTTAAATCTAAATTACAATTTATTCACCCACTTGAACGATATTGTTAATACAATAATGGATTTCAGAATGTAATAACTAGAAGCTTATTGTCATCCTGCTTTGTTGTATCTTATAGAGTTTAATTAGAGTTAATTGTAATATTATCATTTTATCTTACGTAGAGTGGCAACAAAGTCAACTGTACTTTGTGAAACTTGTGGTTTTGAGCCTCAATTTAATAACCTTTCAATATAATAAGCTCGACTTTCTTCAACGTATTATTAATATTGACATGTATTATCTAATGTTATTTACATTTATAAATTATACAATACGCGTCCTGATCCATGTTTTAACTATACTAAGCTAGTTAAGTATGATTAATTTCTAGCTCCAAGAAATACAGATGATCTATCGAAGTTAGTTTTATGAAAGATATAGAGCTAAACTCACAGGACTAAAACACAAAACGTTAGTAAAACGCAGATGTCTAGGAGGTAAAAGCAGTTTCCTAATGAATAATAATTGTAACAAAGTGTTCCTAGTTCTTGATATATTTCAAACAGAATCTTATGGTTCAAACTGAAGAATATAACATTCTGATCTATGGAATATTCTTACAAATTCTAAAAAGAAGTCTGCGTGTTTCAGATGTATGTATGTTAATTTGATTTTCCTTCATTTGTCCCTTTCGCCCAGATATTTAACATTTAACATCTGAGGCACTGAGCCTAAATAGAAATCTTTCTTACGTATTAGGTAATATTTGGGAATCGCATTTCATTCAGTATTTTTTTCTTCCTACACCGTTTTATGGAAACGTACTACATTTAACAATTATTCTGTGAGACAAAAAAACAAATTTGAATTTAATATGTAATAGAATCTATTCTTTGTTGGTATTTTAATAAAAATTCAGATAATCACCACTTCACATATGTTCTAATGACCAGCTACACTTTGAATACCTAATGATTAAAACAATATTAACAAAACATTATTTATCAATAAATCGTTTTGCTCTGTGCATTACTTAAATGTATCTTAAGGGTAGTATAAGTGAAGAAAATACTCTAAATTCATAATAGGGATACATTTTTAGTAGAAATTTTAATGAAAGAAAAATTTGAAAAATGTCTACGGTAATGGAACTACGAATTTTATTAAAATGATTAGAAAACTAATGATGATAACATTTTCAAATTTGTGTTTTTTGCATACATATTTTATAAAGGAAAACTAGGTATAGATGTTGATTATTAACCTTTGAAAATTTTTATGACCTTCTCAATATGTTTTGTGAAATTTATACCACTAAGTTACAAAGTGAAGATATTGATTACGAAAATGTGAGTTAACGAAAACAATATGAAATCGGTCTAGAAGCTTTGACTCTACAGACATAACATACATGCTCAGTTTTTCTAAATGGATTTCATCAGAGTTTTTCTAAAATATAAATGTATCCAATTTCAGTTTAGTTCATTTTGTCCTCAACATTATAAGGTAGAGACACAATAAATTCAATATTTGGAGAATCAATGAAATTATTAAAAAGCTGGCTATTTTTAACAGGGAAATGTCCGTAACATTTGAATTATTGTTCGTTATATCTGTATCAAAGCCTTCATCTACGTATACTTGCTTATTATAAAAAAATATTGACAATAATATTGGCTGAACTAAGAACAAAAACCAAACAAATATTTTATGACTGAGGTTGAAAATAACAAATAATTCATACTCTAAATTGAAAACTCATTTTAACATTTTAAACTTCAGTTAATTAAAAGTTGCATTTAAATCGAACTGTAAATTATTATGTGCAAACTAATTGCTGATTTTATCGAATTCCTACATAACAGTGAATTGAATCAGAAATTTTATTAAAAGTTGTAGTTTGTACACATATTTTTTAATACTGAGAAAATAACTTTGAGTTGAAGGTAACAGAACCACAAGTCTTGTGAGAGGACACTCTAGCCTCAGGATGCATTTGTATAAAATATTGGCATATGACGGAAATCCTGTTTGAAGACTATATGGTTTAAATAATAAAACAGCTGGCTACGTAATACTGCTCTTACAGGCAAGAGTCTTATTTTGTTTGGAGCACGAGAACCCACTGAAATCCCGCTAGATGAATTAATAAGTGAATAATTAAATCTCTACGAGGGGAATAATTGGCTAGGTTAAAACCTATGTGATTAGTGTCATAATTGGCAATTGGATTAAGGAAGTCATGGTACCATTGGTCACACAGTTTCTTGATATTCAAAGTTAGGTAGGCTCGGACTGTCTAATTTGTAAGAAGAAAATCAAGTATAAATGCTTTTCATTTGAAAAACAGTTTGTTTTCTTTGTGTTATTCACCATTTTAATATATGTTGTTTTATTTCAATATTGTTTTAATAAATATCAGAAAAAAATATTATAATAAGATTAAGCAGAAATATAAAAGACGACTTATGTTTTTTTAAAGTCTAGAGTAGTTTTGTTTGATACAATTTCTTTTCTCCATACAAGCTAATTAAATTATTTTTATTCCCCATAATTACAGACTTCTTCTTTTATTGCGAATGTGAAAGCAATCAATAACAGATTCTGTTCTAACGTCACATTTATCTAAAGTGAAACTAAAATGTCATATTTTGTCACAACATCAATCCATTTGGGAAGTACGTACCGTCAGCTATGATCCCAGTAGAACAACAAAATCAATAATTGTGTTCCAGTTATTCACAAACATTTGTTTTCTGTAAAGATTCTGTGACAAAACATGAAATCATGGTTAATTCAGTTGCTTGTTTTGAAACACTTTAGTATTTAAAATAATTTATTTTATTATTTACAAGGTAAAAAATAGAAGATATGTAGAGAAAAAAGTAGAATTATAAAATTCATCATCGTAAAACTTTGCTTTTAGTCTAATTTTAATTATGATCTTAAATATAGTTGACGTCTGACTTCATTATATTTACGATGTAAGAAATATTTTCTTTGTTAAAGAAGTGTTGTAATTTCGTATAATTTGAATCTGAAAACTAGATTACGTAACTTACAGACGTATTTATTTCATTTATTAATTTTTAATTTATCATTTTCGTGCATAATTTAAATTTGTATTAAAACCCAGTCGTATTCAACTTGGTGTTTCCTTAAAATGTTGCAAAGGGAAAAAGAAGAGGAATGAATTGGTAACACTTTTTTATATCTTAGGAACCTTGCATCGTATATCATTCCCAGCAAGATGATTGATACATTAAGGGTCGATTACACTTGGCGAGTTTACTAGCTACTAGCCGACTAGTTAAGAAGCCGGCGACTCGGCGAGTGCGCTAGTTGACGATTACACGTAGCTTTCCATTCGCTCACTATCCAACTAGTTGTGTTCTGTTTGCTTTTTAAAAGTAAATCATCGAAAATCTGTGTTGTGTTTGTGATTTATTAAAATGAAGTGGAACGGAAATGATATTGCTGTGTTTCTTGAAATCTACCGGCAATATCCTTTGTTGTGGAACATCTAGGACAAAGACTATAATAACAAAACATTGAAGGAGGACAGTTTTAAACGTCTCATGTGTGATATTGATGAACATAACTTATTGCAACTTGCCGCTTTTTAACTAGCAATTCCCTTTACACACGGCTAGTTTACTAGCTAGCTCGCCCAGACGCCGGCGAGTAGCGATTAAAGTAGCCCGGTCTTCAACTTTTCCCCCAGCTTTTTTACTAGCCGGCGAGTGCGCTAGTATATGATTACACGGAGCTAGTTTACTATCAACTAGCTAACTAGTCGGCTAGTAGCTAGTAAACTCGCCACGTGTAATCGACCCTTACTAATATTTCATCTCATTTGTTATATAAATAAAATTACACTTAAACACTTAAATATATCATGTTCCTTACGTTTCTTCAATTGATGTTTTTTTACTTACGCACATTATACTCTTACAGAATTGGTGATGTACTATAAATACTTTGATTATGTTTTCTTCAATTCGTTATGCAGACATAGCTGCAGAACTGTTTTGCCGAGCACAGTCGGCTTCGCCATGCTTAAGAAATTAAACTCCACAAAGGTAATACGAAATATATTGTGTCTCGGTGTACCAAATACATGCGCAAAAGTTTTATTTCATCATTTGTTCATATAAGATGAACTAACAGACGTCCTGTTCTAGAATCTCTGTTATGTCGAGATGGTATCTCGCTGGGCAGTAATAGACCTATCCCCTTTGTAACTCCTACCAAGTCAGATAACTTACTGGAACTCGTTTGAATTAAATAAGAACTGATGGGAATCCCATCCTTTATTTTATTTTAATAACACGTGGTCAACAATTGTTCTATCAACTGTTAAACTCTTCTCATGATCCTCTACTCATTCACATTGAGATCCTCATTACAAATATTAGTATCTTTTCACTTGAGTTTTTTGAACAATTATTTGCTTAGGCTAGCAAAAAGTCTTTCTCTTTCAAAATCTATAGTTTTTCCTTCCACCTAGACACCTACGATTAAGCAGAGCTTTATCAGTACAGTTCAGGATATACAATCCCGAAGAAAAAAAATGTACGAAGTAACAAATTTTCCATTATTAATATTTTCCCTGAATTTTAAAGAACAGACATTATAAAATCAAAATCGGGAAAAGTATATTCTAAGATATTTATAGAAAAGAAACTTTATTTTTCAGTTAATGTTATTTCTATTCATGGTTTCTAAATATTATAAATGTTTGTTTTTGTTATAATTTGACAGACACTAATAAATTTGATAAAAATTTAAATGTTTTAAATTAAATCAATTTCGTAAAAATACACCTCCTAAAATACTTTGAGAGGAATAAATAAAAGTTTTACTGATTTATGATTTACTTTTTATAGCATCCGAATAATTATAAAACAGTAAGTCTTAAAATAAAATGCCAATACGTTTTGGAATATAAAAAGTAGAAACTCCAAACACACTTAAACTAAACCTCTTTTCCATAGGATTATAAAGATCTTCATAGCACAGAGTTTATTTTACTTTTAAACGGGTTCCATCTACCACTTCTGTAGAATGTTTAGATTTGTGTAGGAAAAGTGTTTTGTTAAAAATAGTCGTAATCCAAAAATGAAATATTAACATTTTCTCTATGTTTAGAGTTCATCAGAATATTAATATTAACTGTCTGAGATAAATTGTATCAGATACAATCCTCAGCTAACAAAACATCACGGCTTTCATTTATAAACACAGGAAAGTAAAGAAAACAAACCAATTAGAAAAACAACAACCTCCGAGTGAAAGTGTTGACCCTAATGAATTATATTTTTTTAGTAATAAATATTCCAATAATACTAATGTCGATTATTTGTTGTGGATTTAATAAAGCAAACGTAAACTATTAAAATGAAAGAGTGTATAATTTAATAATTAATATTTGAGAACAAAAGAAATCCGCCAATGATGTGCTGCTCTGAATATTGGACAGTTCTACCAATCATTACTACTATTTAGTAGAATAAAGTAATTGCTAAAAATAGAATAATCACACCACTTTTCCATTTGCTTCATAAATATATTTGCTTTAAATAATATTTGACTTTGTATTGTTATACCCGAAGGTGTTTAGAAATTTGTAAAGATATAAATTAGAGAAAACACTATTTCTGTTCAGATTTATTCAATTAAAAAGAAGTCAGATATAATAAAGAAAATATATGATAAGTAAAACAGAGAGACGATTGTTCTACAGATTTCACACTACCCTACTACGTTTTGTTCAGAATGTAGTTATTATAAGTTATAAATTTTAATACAACTTAAAAAACCAAACGCAACAACCATCTCTCTTCTATCAACGACAAATCATTTGACTCCTAAACGAAAAGCTTACCAACCCTTTGCTTTTAACTAATTTATTGTTTCAGAACATATAGAAAGGACAAAATTTGTGTAAACTATGTTTCAAGAGTATGAATAACTCCCGTTATAATTCCTGTGATAAGCTTAGAACATGAGAAATGTCCAAAAAGTTAACTTATCATATTATTCTAGGAGAATGTAGGAAACTAAAATAAGTAATATGATTAATATTAAAGTATTAGATACGTAAATTATTAATTCAGTAGGTACAGGCAAAGATAATACACCGAAAAATCATCTGGTCTCACATAGGACAACCCTAAAGCCAAACCAATGTATAAGTAAGGATACTTGCTTTCGCTAACAAAAACGTAATTAATTTTGTTGTTGTCCAGCTCTAACTTTTGAGACATGGAAAAAAAAATGTTCACCGAGATAAAATCGATAGAGCACTACGACGTTGGCATACATCCCTATTTATTTATTTGACTGATCAGTGTAAGTTCTATGCTCAACTTGGTGTTTGTAATTCCTTGTGTTGTTCAGTTCTGACTTCTCACTTTAGTATGTATTCACAGGTATTTTGTTCAAAATAAATTGTAAATTAATACAATCATAATTTCGGTCGTAATAATTGAAGATAACCACAAAGTATCCATGCATTTAATAGTTATAAATATCTTTACTTTTCCACCATACTCTGAAACGTAAACAACATTTCATGTATATTGAATCGTTGTTCTGTGTTTGTTGTGTTACTACGACAAACGACGAGAGCGTACAATCGTTTGGTTTGAAATTAATAATTAAATGATTTAATGAAAAAAATACAAAACCCCTGCTAAGTTCGTTCCACCCTTTAAATTTAATGCATTTCTGATATTGAAAAAATGAGTAAATGTATATTAGTTTCTTTACTGACAAGGCGTGATAGCGCTTTCTCTATCTTAAAGAAAAAAAATCAATAAAGTGTTATTTAATAAAAGTTTTGATATGGTCCGTTATAAAATAATTATTAAGATATATACCAATTAGTTTTTCGTTTCACTATTATAATTTTAATTCAATTTTACACACTTTCCAAGCTAGAAATAAAATATAATTGTAATTAAACATTTACGATCAGAGTAATTACGAAATTACAATCTTCAGGTTTATATTTGCTCTAAAAGTTTTCATTTGTTAAAGTGATTTATTGTTATTGGCACTGTTGTGGTAGCCTACAATGTTTGTGCACGGGTATTAGTTATTGAAACATATTCTTGTTGATGTATTTTGCTCACTGTGAAAATTGGAGTGTTTTATTCTGTTAATTTTTAAATATCTCTGTAAACAATATTCGTTAAAAGACTTACACGTGAGTCTAATTTTAAAGTTTCGGTTATATATGGTTACCCACAAATTTATATCTACATATTTATGATAGTGTGAAAGCAGTCGATAGGTTAAAAATTTAATTGTTTTTTTCAGTATTGAAACTCGAATTAAAAACAAATACAATGTTAGTCACATAACTATTACTTAAAGATATAAATCTACACACACGCAGACAAATTAAAAATACAACAAAATATCTTAATGCTTAATATAAACTATACTTTACATCTATGAATGTATTTGTACATTTATGACCGTGTTTTTGATTTGTCAGTGAAAAATTACATTTTCACTAGACCAATAAATTACAACCACAAATCAATACGGGAAGCCCAGGGACATGCAAAACAACAAACGCCAACTTAGCGCAACTCGGAACGGTTCTGTTCTCAAGGGATTCAACTTGGATTGGAAAATACAGATTTGTAATCGAATTTCCTACCCTTTATAAATCATAATCCATAACCATAATAATTAATTGTGTCCTTTATGAGAAATTTGAAACAACAGAATAATTACTGAAGACTAGAGGCAATAAAACATTTACTATGTATGAAATGTGTATTAGATGCAAATGTGTAATAGATACGCTTCCCCCCCATTATAATACAAAATGAACTATAGTAATACTCTTGGATAACCAGTTTTAAATGAGTTAACCATACCAAATAATGTTGATGAGCTTAATTAGAAATTATAAAATAACTGCTTACAACACCAATCGTTATTCACAGGATATTCCAATATGAATCCAAACCGTAAGGAATGACTCACTCAAGTCGCATCCCTGGTAACCATGCCTCCATATACGTCATGTCACACATCCTAGAGATCATTTTATTCTGTATTTTTCTCCTTTCTTACTGGACATGACAGTGAATACTGATAGAACAATTTTATTCAATTGTTCGTTTAAATTACTCTATTAATGGATCTAGTCTTGATATTTACTGTTTATTACAGTTTTTTTTTAGTCAGTTTTTTAAGAATCACCTAGCAAAAGGTAAAACTTCAACCATGCATCGTTCATGGTCTAGTTCATTAAGCACCTGTTTCTTGCAAAATGGAAACAATTTAAATATCAAAGACTGGAGGTGAAATTAAAATAAAATGTAAACATAGTTTCTCACTAATAATAGCTACGTTTATTAATTACAAAAAGTTTTAACGACAATGTCCCTATCTTCAGTGATACCTGAACTACAACAATCAAATTACATGAGTTATAGTTTTTTTAATGTAGTTCATTAATTAATGGCGACATTGTTTTTGAAATGCTTTTGAGTTAATAAGTATAAAATAATGGGAAATTGTGTTCAAATTTTATTTTCATTTAATATAATCCTATAGTCAAGGTCAATTGATAGTATGACGATATGGCGAAATAAATTGTTTGAATAAATAAGATTGTTAGAAAATTAAATTTAAGGATTTGATATTTCCTTACAATTTACAGCTGTTGCCCTTCGTTCATCTTTTATAATATCATAGATTTACATCAATTATATATTTTGTGTATTTTTTTTCTTCTTATGACATGTACACAAAACTTTGAGCATTACAAAAAATGGAATAACGAAACACGGTAAAATTATTGCTCAAACACCAAATTTATTCGAAATCGGTAACTCTGGTTTTTAAGCTATATGATATATATATATATATATATATATTATTATTATTATTATTTTTAAAAAAGCATTTAAACACAGCTGGTATCGATATGGCTATTTTCATCTAACGTCGATTTATTTCTTA
The DNA here is from genome assembly GCA_963513935.1 of Aphrophora alni. Taxonomy (NCBI): domain Eukaryota; kingdom Metazoa; phylum Arthropoda; class Insecta; order Hemiptera; family Aphrophoridae; genus Aphrophora; species Aphrophora alni. The sequence goes on from OY740767.1 coordinate 129,349,730, forward strand.
TATACTAGATTTATGTGATAAAATATAATTAGTTCTACAATAGCGTACCATAGCAGATTATAATATATATAGCGTAAACCTGAAAGGATCTATCATTTTATTGTGATAATTAATACCATACCAACTCACCTACCATAGTAATAGCATTTAATTAATATCTAAGAAGTCCCTTAGGATAGGATAATGTGAGGCTCAATATGTGGGTTAAACAGATTTTGTTTTGTTGGTTCTACTTAGGTTAGGTTAGGTCAGTTCAGGTTAGGTTAGGTTAGTTTCACTATGGGAGAGTGTGGGAGGAGTACGTAACATGCAATACGACGTGTTGTCTTTGAAGTTACGAAAAGTATGGGTTAGATGGCAGCACTATAGTGTCTACTTTCGACGTTTTAAACCATAGCATGAAGATGATATTTAGTATTTTTGATTAATGGTAATAGTTTAAATTTATATTGAAGAAGTAATAAGTGATAAATAATAGAATATAATCAATTTGTGTCACCATCTTTTCTCGGAGATAATTTCAAATGAATCTTTAAAGTTTATTTGCCCATAAATGTTTTTCGTAATATTTTGGTTATTTCTGGATTATACTTAATCTAATTTATCTCATACAGTTAAAACTCAGCTATATTCTGGTAAACAAAAATAAAGATGGACTCTAAACTCAGAGAAAACCTTTTGTTGTTTTTATTTTCAGATGATTTTATAACTGTTTTCCACATAAAACCTTTCCTACATAAATCTAAACTTTTACACACGTGCAAGATGGATGCCAGTTGAAGGTAAAATAAACTTTATGTAGGTCTGTAAAGAAAGGCTTCGTTTAAGTGTGTTTGAAATGTTTACTTTTTCGTTTTTGTACACGTTTTACAATTTAATTTAAGATTAAACTGTTCTGAATTAATCCAGATTATATAACTGTCATAGTTTTGCATTTTTCCTACGTATTTATGAGGTGAATTTTTATTTTTTATTTGATTTAATTTAAAACTGTTATTCCTAACTAATTTTAAAGGAGTTATTAAACAAAATTGTTGCCATAAATTTAAATTCATGTATACTAAAAATAAAAAATTGAAATATGTATACTTCTCAGGATATGTTTCCCCATATTTCAATATATTTTTTACGAAGTCTGGACGTCTAAAAAATTAGGATAACCACTAAAATTTTAAATACGTGATTTACTTTTTTGGACAATATGGTAAATTCCGTAAATTATGTCTTCAGGGTTCTGTACCCTGAACTGCAAGGGTTCAATGGCTATGTTACCTGAGTGCGTGGGAGTAACCAAACTGAGGAGTATGGGGGAGGGGAGACATCCCAGGGCATATACTGCATTCGTTTTATTCCTATGTGTTATGGTTAATTCATTTTTCAATAGAGGTAAATAAAGGGGAATATCTGAAGTGACTTTATCTATTGAAAAAGTGTCACTACTGGAAACCTGAAGGATCGAAAATGTTCCAGGTAATGCAATAGAATTTCTGTAAAAAATCAATATGAATTTACGATGAGAAGGTCTACTAACTGAACACTGCACAGTGATTTAAAACCAAAGAATGGGATAATTTGAACTCATATTTTACAACCTCATTTACATTAATCTTACTTTCTTAGCATAACAAAAATACACACACACGTATGTAAACACTTTTTTCTTCTTTTTTTTGTGGCGAAAATTATATCAGAAAATGTAAAATGGTTTCGGATAGTTCAAAACAACATGTAGACATAAGCTGGTTATTTCTAGTTATTTTATGATTTAAAATAATCTCTAAGAAGTTAAAATATAAAGGATAAGTAGAGTAAAGCTTTACGTTGTAATTTATTAATGCAACTTTGCTTTTAGCCTGGTTTTAATTATTCTGACTGTGAGGATGGTTGACGTCTGACGTCATCATAAACATTTTCTTTAGGAGAGTAGGGTTTTAATTAATATTGAGCTTTGTATGTAAAACAACTAGATTAATTTCAAAAGTATTTATTCCATCACAATATTTGCAAAGTTTTCATTTTCTGGAAATCGATATATTTAGTTTCTCTACTCATTCAACTTTATTCATGAACGGAAAAGAAAGCCTTTAAACTACACTACGGAAAGAGAAGAGTGTTTGTTACTTTCTCTCATATCATTGCGACCTTGCACCGTTTATATATTTTTTTAGAGTCTGGGAAGTATAATAACGCGTTCTTCCTTTTACTTTAATTGAGAAAATAAGAAAACAAAATAACATCAATGATTATTATATACACGGAATACGCAATCACAAATTGAACATATTAAAAAATATTGTATTTGAAATTAAAATGGTTGATAGGCGAATAATACTGTAACGTAATATGTTACTGAACTCATTACTTTATTGTACCGGTAAAATGTATATATCTATTTAAAATATGGGTGTTATTTCAAACTTTTTGTTACTTTTTTTTCATAACAATAATCTTGTTTTTGTCTTTAAAAAATAATATTAGAGTCATAGATTAAATTATTGATCAAAACGATTAGAAAATAATCTTTGGTATGTTTATTTTTATTTTTTAATTGGGCATAGGACTATTTGGTGCCTAGTCCTTTGCAGAAGAATGCAATATTTACTAGTAGAACTAAATTGTTGAACATGGTCGTGTCACTGGAACTAAAGTGACGGGATGAGGATTGTGGATTCATTATTAGAAGATGGTGGCTCCAACTGCTGAACAAACAATTCATCGATATCACATCACTTAGGTTTACAATTTTTAATATATTATATAAATATCAAATGTTGTAACATTGGTATATTTTTGTTGGTATTTTTGAAGAACCTGTTTAAATTTGCTTAAGGTTTTTGTCTTGTTGATGCCTACTCCTTGAAAGTGTTACGTCTTTTATTTTGGCGGCGGTGTCTGTCTCTTCATATTAAAATGTAATCTGTCTCTTCTTAATACCACTTTCTATCCAAACATTCAATAGACTCCAAATGCAAATTGCTCTTACAACAACTTCTCAAAATTATTTTATATGTAAATTAATTTAAATTATCGAAGAAACTTTTCATAAGTTACTTAAAAGGATTAGAAACAACGTACTATACACTTTGGAAATAAAGAAATACAGATTCATACGATTATTATCAATTATCCGAAAGTAAGTAATGGAGGTGAGAGGGCGTTATTGTAAGTTCTATGAATAGATCCCGAAACATATGAGACATTCAGTGAATAGGGTGTGATCCTTTGTGTTGTTACTATGATGATTGCTGGTGCGAAGCTTTGTCTGTGTACAAATATCTGAGAACATTAGGAATTAGATATACGTCAGCATAGATGTATATATGGATGTTAAATTATCTTCTATATATAACAAGGGAACAATTTTTTTTTTTAAACTGACAATTTACACATTTTTTCAATTCTATTATAAGAGTTAAGCAATACTCATAACTATAACTAATAATTATATTACCTCACTACAAACTTTATTTCTCCCACGATTTTGTTGATGCTAGATATTTAAATAAATAATTTTGGAAATTTAATATAATTTTAGTTCAAATTCGGTATACAGACTTATTCACACACCCATGCACAAATACAACAAACAAACTAGACTGCGCGAATCGTATTTAATTGGCATTGGGTTTTTATAGACAGCAGCCATTGTTCATTATATTTTTGTTCTGTCAGTTATTCCTAACTAGATTTACCTCCAACATTGCACACGGGTTTAAATCATTGATCTTCGTATCTTATCCGAGTTTTACTGACATTTGTAAAATTTTCCTCTAACAACAAGGTTACATTTAGAATAGAAGGTTACATTTAATTGTCGATAAATTCCAAAAGGACGTTTTGCGAAGATACATTTTAGCAACTAATATGTTTCTTGGGGTCAGTAAGAGCCTATATTTATGGAAAATTAATTTTTCAATTTGAAACAATATAAATTTTTAGTTTTTCTTCTTATGACAAGTACATCTACATTTTGAGATTTCAAAACGTTTCATGTAAGCTACTGTATATGTGAAGAAATAACGTCAATTGTAAAATGGTGACATAAACCGGGATATGCTTACATCGTTGCAAATGTAAAAGGAATATTCAAGTACTATGAAAACATGAAATACTAATTTTAGTACTTGTAATTGTTGTAGTTAGTAATTGCATATTTAGATTATAAAGTCGACTCTATAAACAAGTGACAGTATTACTGATGCTATATTTTCTTACAAAAAGAAATAATATATTAAGTTCACCACATTTCCTCACAATATGGTGACATTTGTAAATTGTAAATAGCGTCTGTTCATTTATATTTCCTCTGTAAACAAGTGTAATGCACAATGTTTACGTAAGCTCTGGATTATATTTTAAAGAAATGTATTTCATACAGTTAAAACTTACCGGTCTGCTAGATAAGCACACTGTAGCCGTTTTAGTTTTTATATTCATAATATTTTACAACTGTTTTCAACATAAATATACTTTTAATACAAAAATATTAACTCGCTGCGTACGTGGTACTTACTTCGAATTCCATTTGAAATAAAATCTGCATAATTTTGAAAAACCCTCCATTTGTTATCTGATCAGATAACCAGTTATTTTAGTACAACGTTGATATTGTACTATAAAGTTGATTGTGCGTTTTAATAAGTCAATACACAAAGAGTTTTTGTTAGGATCTTGTGTGTAAGCAAGCCGTGCAGTGTGTAAGCAAGCACAGGCATATATTTACGTGTGCAATATTTATTTAATAATGTAATATAACATTTATAAATGTGTCACACTTCCTAAAGCTGAAAGTAAAATTATTAATGATAAAAGGTTTGCTAAGATACGAAAAAAAAGGTTCAAACATTCTCCCCTTTCATATTTACCTTTTGATAATTTAAGGATTTTCTCTTTCGTTGAAAGTAAAGTTGAATTAGATTACGTATAGAATAAATACTAGGAACGTTAAACTTGTCCTTTTACAGTGTAGGACATATATCTTTCATCGTAAATACGATGAACATATGATGACTTCAAGCTTTCATAAAAGTAATAATAACTGAAATCTGGCTAAAAGCACGAAAATAAATTTATTCCTTGAAACTGTACTCTACTTGTTTTAACTTCTTAATGATAACGTTAATTCTAAACTTATTTGAAACAAGCAGCTTATGTGTACCTCCTGTTGTGAAATAATAGAATCCATTTTATGTTATGGTATTTATTCATTGATGTATGCTGTAGGTAAATACCTCACAATATTTTATAAAAATATTTTGATCTGTTTATCTTGGGTAGGTTCTCCCCCTTTATTGATTCTATCGTTCCACTGGGTTACACACCATATTTGAAGCAACGTATTTCCCATAGAGGTTGAAGTTGCAACAAACCTACTACGCGTTACAATCCAAAGCTCTTAGCTTTCAACACGATAAGTTATTATGATCTTGTTCTTCGGGGTTCGACCACGTCAATATTGTCTGCATGTTGAGTACAGCCGGCGTTTCGGTCACTTTATAGATGTCCATTCTCAAGGCTAATAACAAATGTCAAGTGCACCCAGAAGAACAAGATCATAATGATGTTTGTGACCGTGGAAGTCTATCGTTCACGATCAGTTATTGTTTTGTTTAATTAATTTGAATGAATTAGAAGGTGTTTAACAAGAAACATATAATATAATTTAGTTTTAAACAGAAACGCAAATGTAAGAAAATACCAAGTTCTAGTTTTTAAAAACCTAGGATCATTTACTTCAACCTGTTCGTTACGAAGCCCGTCTCTCAGACTTTTTTCTTGGACATTCCTGAACCAATTTAAATGACAGCCTAATGTGTAAACACCTGAACCAATTTGTTTATTTTTCTAAGTATAGTTGGATGAGTATTGCGCTATACAGAATCTGTTTATTTCGATTATAATATAGCACTAACAATAACTTGTTCATTAAAAAAAATTAATTAGCAATAAAAAAAAAAGAATATTAGTGTCAATACAGACAATACGGTCAATTAACCGTCGGATAGGTTGTCAGAAAATAAAATTATATAAAACATATAGATATCTCAGAAAAAATCAACTAAAACCATGATTTAAAAGAAAATTTTATTATTTCAAAAATTACTAACTGCACGCAAAAGACAGAGCCAACTATTACAAAATTTAAAATGAAAAGAAAGTTTAAATAATTAATATTTGTCTTGGAGATGGTAAAGTGAGTAATTAAATTCATTTACCAATTCATATTTGTATGTCCATGAATGCTTAAAAATAAACCAATTTTGGCCCAGTTCACACTATTGAAATAGATTGTTATACGATTATTTACTAAACTTCTTTTTTATGAATATATTTAATGAAATCCACTCAAAATAGGGGACAAAAAGTCCATAGCATATTCTTCTTTTTTTAAATTATACAGATAACATTATTTTGAATTTCTAGCAATATTTTTTTTAATGAATCAGTATACATTTACTCTTCCTGAACCTCTTGAACATAAAAAAGTTCTCATAACTGCACAAATACACATTATTTAAGTTTAGTTCTTTGTATAACAACCGTGTATTGCTTCTGCATGTTGTTAAGTATTGTTTATAATCTTTAAATATTATCTATTTTAATATCAACAATGTAAAGTAAGACTTGAATAAACATAGCTGTGACACGACTGCTCTCAACCTATAAACCATAATAAATTTAATTTAATTATCTCTTTTAAAAAATTGTCAAAAAAATTTTGTAATCTGCCCACGAAAATTCAAAAACTTTCCCCACGTCCATACAAAAAATAAAGCACTATTTATACTCGAAATGTAGAATGGGGATGGGGTATATGGGGTTATAAGACCAAAACTTCCTTTTGTTTTAATCGGTATTCACTTGTTTATGTCCCTTGCTTCCTCCCTATCCAATTTTTAAGAAATTGGGCTATTTTTATAAGAACTACCTCTAAATTTGGATTTACCAAACAAAAAATAATTTAAAAAATAATATACACTCTTCGAAATATTGATTAAAATATGACTACATAATAAATTGTAAAAAATCGTTTCCACTAGTTTGGTGGTGATAGAATACAGCACAGATTAACTTCATTTCTAAAATCAATTAGTTGGGATTATGGGATCTCAAAATGAAAATTTCTAAGAAAAGTTCAACATCAATTTTTTACCATACTATATAACTTTATATAGTTGAATATTTTGAATATACAAAATATTTTCATTGTGTGTAGTAATTATTAGAATTAGTGAAGATTTTATTTAAGAAATTCCTTTTATTTTAATGTTTTCGGATATTTTATTACTAGCTCCTATGGAATTTAACAAAATTATTTCGTTATGCCACAATCCAATTGTCGTGTTGTGTACGTAAGTACAATAGCTCAACCAAAATTTATAATTAAAAATATTAGGGAAATATGTGTTACCATTTAGATCTTGTGTTTTGTTATAGAAAGTCACAAACACTCCTAATAGTTTCAAAATAATTTCCTTTTAAGTAGTTGTTTGCCTTTTAATTTTAACTAATTTAACGTGCAACACTAAAAATTACATCACAATTTCTATAATAAATTCTGTGTCTAATGCGGCAAAAAAATATGATAATTACCAAAATTTTAACTTCGAACATTAACTCCCCAAGAAAATATGAAGTTTTCATAGTAAAAGTTCCAGACACCCACTTTAGAGAAGTAAATAGAGGCTGTTTAATATAAGATCAGCTTCAAGTTCTGTCATACATTTTTAGTACTATTAAGAGTGTTATGGATGCAGTAAAATTTCATAAGGTTTTATTTGTATAACAAAGCTGGATAAGTAATGAGATAGAACCTATTATCAACTAATTGTTTATCCGGTCAAATTGAGAAAATTAAGTCAATATTACGGGCGGTTTATTATATTTCGTAGTCGTTTTTCTTGAAATATAAATGTTTGAGTAATCCTTTCTATTATAACGAAATCAATAAGCTTTCCAGTAATGGTCTAATATTTTAAAAAGAATATAGAAATAGATACATTTCTTGGACACATGTTAAACGTTTTATGATAGCCGACAAAGGTGAAGCGTTAGGGGGATATGTTATAAATCAGTCAGAACACCATTCACAACTTTAAAGAAAAAAAGAGAAAAACACTTAAATTATACCCAGAATCATTGTAGGCAATTAAGGCATAAATAACTATAATATTAGAAACTTAGGGACAATCACACACAAAACTCATAAAATGTTACGGGACAATAGTTTTCTAAACGGTCACAATTTTGAAACATTAAAATTTGATTGGCTGACAAAAAGTAGCTGCTTACGTTCATTGGTTAAAGTAAATTAAGAGAGAGGGAATAAGTATTTTTTAGCATCAACAAAGTAAAAATTATAGAGAGAGTCTTGGGGAGAAACTCACAGCATAGGGGTCGGCGAAGTAAAGCCAAAAGTATTCCTAATGTAGAAATTAGTATTTCCTATAAGTTATAATTCCAGTTTAGTAATAGTAAAGTAATAATTGTTTTTTAACAAGTATGTTTTAACCGTGTTTGTTTTTACAAAGTAAAAGTATTTAACACCTTAGTAATCTTCGTTGCAGTACTAAAGAGGTACATCTACAAAGTGTTGAGTGCATCTTCATGGTAATTTGAAGTGAATCAATTTATTGATGAATCACATAGTACAGTGTAGTGTTTGGTGAACATCATTAACAAGTAATAAAGTGAAAGTTCTTCACTCAACTATCAGCACTGGATCACTTACATAGGAATACAACAAAAGTGGATTTGGTATTGTACTATTTATAGACTTTAATTGAAAACTAAATTGTTAAAATTGCAATTCTCTGTATTATTAAAATTTCACTCACTGTATTAATTGTTCATTAAAGAGCTCCCCCTGAGCAAATAGTGTAAAATTAAAATTAAAAGTAATTGGAAATTAAGTTCAAATAAAATTAAATATTTCAGAGTTAATGTTTAAGAGTATATTTGGACTTCATCATTAATAACTTTCCTTATATGTGGACAATCCATGGTATGACTAATTGATTCATAATTTTGATTTATATAATATTTTTGAAATTATAATAAAATAATTATCGTTAGACTACATATCCTATATAAAAGACAAAACAAACTGTTTTAATAATATAAATTGTTCTGGAAATAATATTAATAAAATTTAATAAAAAAAAGAACAAATAAATTATATTTTCATTTGGTATAAAATATTGTACGATATCAAAGTGGGTCACATTTAGCATCTCTTTGCTTTACCACTGTTATATAAATGTTCTATTTATTTTACTTTAAGTTCCACTGCAGGTTGTTAAACCATTTAAGAGCATTTTAATTTCCGCCAACTGCAGTTTTACTGGTTGAGGGTGGATTATTTTACTAACCTCAGCTGTTACATTTGTTTGAAAGGGTTGTTAGATAGTTTTACTTTTGAAAATTAAAAAAAAACTGTGTGATTATCGTTTTACTTGATCAATTCTTGCGAAATATTAATAACTATTAATATGGTAGATTACGATGTCAAGGTCATATAATTACGTTTTGGTTGTCTGTCAATCACCAAACAATTAATTATTAATCAATGATTTTACAATTTGAAATGTGAAAGATTATAAGTAAAACGTTATCTTAGAGCTGATACGTAAATGTGTTAGGTCGCGAATTTCTTTTTACCAGACAAACTACTTTTATTTGAGTCCATATTTTGGCATGCGGCCTCGGTTGTTACTTTTTTAGAAAGTACAAAATTCACATAATTCACATAATGAAGATTGTGGAATGTACTAGTAGTATAAAGACGTAATAAATGTTCTTGAATTTTGATCGGTAAATCCATATTATAAAGATCCTTAAAATAATTATGTTATTATGGATTTATAAATAAGAAAGAACTGTTTAGAAATCGTTGTAAAAGTTCCAATATAAAATTATGAATCTGTATTTTTGCGTTACAAATAGATTTAACGAATAAAAAAACAACTAAATTTTGTTTGAATAAAATTTTATTATAATTTGAACTAGTAAACTTAGTATTTCCCGTGTTCTTTTAAATTTTGATATTACACAGATAAAAATTATGTATTTTAAGTGCAAACTAACTTGTTTTTCATGATAGAAATTAGTTATGAAGATTGTTAGAAGCAAATTTTAAAGGTACCACTCTGGATCATTAATTTTATTCAACGCTTTTGCTTAAATTCAATCAATAAAAGAGAAATATACTTCTTGTAGTATTTTTTTGATGGCTCACAACTTTTATATTTATTTTTATATACGTATTTAGTATACGTTGCAGATGTTGGCTTAAGGGTATAACGTTTTAGAAATGTGGAGTTATATTGCCTGCCAAAAACAAATCATAGAAAATTAAAAAAATGTTGGTTCATAGACTATAAAGTTTTTGTTGTAGAAATTGATAACAATATAGGACATTAAAATAGAAATTAGTGTCGATGAAACATCACATGCTTACACGAAAGTGTAGTGGTATTACATGGAAAAAAAAAATCAAATACATATACATTATTTAATTTCTTATATAAGAAAAAAAGTTGTAAATTTTGGAAATAATGAAATGACATTCATAAGACGGTTGCAAGTGGTATAAAAGAAGTAATGGAGGTGAAAAGGCGTAAGCTGTGTGAATGGATCCCGAAACATATTGAGACATTCTGTGAATGGGATATAATCCATTGTGTTGCTACTATGATGATTATTGTTGCACAAAGCTTTGTTTGTGTACAAATGTCTGAGAACAGGCGGAATTATATGTACATCATCTAAACATAAATGTATTGTGGATATTCATATGGTTGTCAAATTATCTTCTATGGTGGAATGACATCAAAGGAACAATTGTGTCTTGTTTTATACATTTTTTTTCTATTGGTAGTGTGAGGGTATTATTATTATTACTTTCCCAGTATTCGAAGTATAAGAGACGTTTGATAATCAGAAACAAATTTGAAGTAGCTATTTTGACTGATTTTCGAGTTTCATGACTTCAGTAAACTGAAAAAGTAATTTTTATTTTTAACCTTCCTTCCGTCGTTGTCGCCTATACCTAAGCACAATATTGCTCACAAATATTAACATAGGAAATGAATTGTGTTACAGTACATATAGAAAATAGTGGATATGTAGAACTCTACTGAAATTCAGAAAAATCAAATTAAAAGAGATTTTTGTTTTTGTTTTTAATTTGTATGTGATTCAACTTATTTGTTGAACATCTGATCAACAATTGCAGTTTTCAATAGTGCATAATAGTAGCACCAACCCAAGTTCTTTACGATGTGAAATAGCGAAATTATTGTTATAAATCTAGTTTGGAATATTGACCACCCAAGAAAATGTGATATTAGTAAAGTTACAAATATTTACGAAGTGACAAATATATACAGAAGAGTAGCGAGTGGAAGCTCCTTCACATATATACAGGTTCGAGGCACCCCGAACGAAGCGAGTGGAGTTTGTTTAATAAATGCACGTTATTGATCGTAAATTTATTCCCCCATGATTTACCAATACAATTTAAAATTTCTTACCAAGGCCCAAGACACCAACTTTTGGGCATTACATTTACAGAATCTGCTTATATTACTATGTAAATGTACTTTGTACCTGCGCTTCGAGCAGGTAATGAATTGGTAGACCTTTTTACCTATGAGATATGGGGGCAAGGTATGCAATTCGCAACACAACAATGTAGAATAAGAAACCTACATAAAAAGGTGCACAATTATTGATTCGCCACAACATAAAAAAAAAAAAAAAAATACGAATCTTCGTCATTCTATAATTTAACAAAAATTCTGAGGAATGTTTTTTGAATAATTTTGGCATTGGTTACCTTATGAATCAATATCAAACATTTAAAACAGCTGTACCATGATAAGTAATTACCATGATGGAGGCCATCAACTTCTTTTTGTACACATTATTAGCAATAATAAGAAACAAATGTAATAGACTCTATTGCCTAAGTATATACAAAATATTATATTAGTAAATATTTTGCAGTAGATAAATCTTAACTTCAGACTGATTTATCGTCTTTTGACGCTTTTTTTTCTTTAGTAATCTGGATTACACGTGTTTTGACAACGTTTATCAGGTCATAAAATGTCACTGATAACATACACAAATACAAATATACAGTATATCATAATTTATCATTCATTACGTTCGAACTGGCCACTAGGAGCTCGTGGAACTTTAATTTTCGTTGTGTTTTAAGTTTGAATGTGTTAAGTGTCTTTAATGTGACGTTTTATGATCTGATGAAGACACCAACGATGGTGAAACACGTTTGGTTCTTACTATTAAAGAAGAAGAAGTATGCCTGAAGTCAATTAACCCTAGAACACTACTCATTCGTAAAAATTATGACCCACCCTTTGTAAAATTCGGAGAACTCGTAGACAAAAGACGGACATGCTCTGTCTTTTTGTTTACCTTCCTGCCATTGTGAATAGAGGCCACTGTCTCTTCGGCTAAGCTCAAAGTTGAACCGTTATTACCGTACTCAAGCTCGCGTCGTATATTTTACGAAAGAATAGTGTTTGCGAAAGTTTTAACTATTAAGTGTTTGAATATTTTTTTTTTGTAAATTATTGTTTTTATATTGTTAGTGTTTAGTGTTGTAAATAGTTTATTGTGTAAATAGTGATTTTAGAGTTCAAAGTGTTTGATTTAGCTACTAAGTGTATATTAATCACTGCAAGGAATGTGATTCTCAGTGAAGACAGGACTCTAATTTTGGCATTTTTGGCATTCTACCTAATGAACTTATTGTAAATCATTTTTCTCTTTTTATATAAATTAAACAATTATAAATGATGTATTTTATGAATATCCGATTATTTTTTCCAATAAAATAATATTTATATTTTTTTCCCAGATTAATTATTTTTTTAAAACGTACTTGTAGTGGTGGTAAAAGACATTTTTTTACAGTTAAAATATGTAGGCGTTTATTGTTAAATATTTTTAAAAACACTTAAAAACAATAAAGGATTTAATATAAAAAATAGTCAACACTAAAGTTTAAAATAATATAATAAAAATAAAAACAGAAAGTAGTAAAATTTACGAATGAATAGTGATCACGTAACAATGAACTAAGAGTAGTAATCTAGAGTTAAAAACTATTGAATCAAACGATTCAAAGTTACTCAAAGAGTTATAGGAAATTTGAGTATTTTCTGTCTAAACGCATCCTCACGAAACTACCTGTGGACTTCTAGAACTTCGCAATGTTCAGGCTATCGTCTATACTCTGAAGATCACTACTGGTAGATTCCACAGCTCCAAACATCTCTAACAGAATGTACTCATATCCTGAACTGTCTTTCAAGAAATGAGGTTTTATTATACTCCCCTCTTATAACAACTACACTCATTTTTCCAACTCTGTGTTCTGGTATAAAATACAGTAACGCGCGGTCAAATAATCTCAGTAATATTTATGTTGCAGTTAAGTAAATACATTTAAAGGTTACACACATATTTGATTGCAACGTTTTTTTTCTATCTATAAATCTCAAAATTGACCTTTTAATTTAAAATATCCAAAAATTCATTTGTTTTCGTTTGTCTCGCTAATGTAGGATTATACATAATCCATCAACTTTAATTAGTTCAAGCTGAGTATATTTACCAAGGTTTAAGCATAACCTATAAAGACCGTTTTATTATCATTTTGTTGATGTCTGCAAATTATTTACGACAGAAAATTAAGAGCGATAAAACGAAAGAAATATGCTAAAATATTATTTTTTGCGACAACTTAGTATTATTATTTCTCACAAAACATGAGAAGGAAATCGTATGTGCCTTCCACATTTAGAATTAGATATTTATTCGGTTGTACGATTCCCAATGTAGGTGGAGAGAATTAGAAAATGTTTTAGATTTTACTTTATACTGCACACAAGCATCTGTCATCTTCTAGAAAATAACACTATATATGAGTTTATTGTAATATGAATTTTAAATTGGTAAGATTATTAAAAGAATTATCTAATACAGTCTAAAACAAATAAAAAGAAAGTGATGTACTTACCCATCCCCATCATAGAATGTAATACAGATGCAATGTAAAACCGAAGAATTGGTTTCTTGCGTCTTATAGAAATGTTAAATTGTATTAGTAGACCAAGTGGTAACTCTATTTAGAACAGTTTTTACACAAATTTTCTGAACCAAGTAATTTTGTATTTCACTACTTTCTTAAGAGGCCAAGCCACAACATACCTCGTAGATGTGTAGTCAAATATTAAAAAGTCCCTACTTGCTTCGCTCGTGTCAGCATATCGGTTCTATTTGGCCTTGAAATTGTACATATTTATATCGCACTACGAGAAGAATTGGAATCTGCAAATGTTTATCAAATTTAGTGTGTTATTAGTGGAGTAATACATGAGATATGATCAACAACCTTTTAAAATGGCAGTCATTTTTTAATTTTCTACATATCACATTACAGTTCCATCTTTTTCTATTGTAGTGATTTTTGGCTTATTATAACAGCCATTTTAAACGTTTTTTTGTACTTCGTTTGTATTCAAGTTATAATACAATAAATAATTATATAACAATTTAAATACACCAATGTTTCTATTAGTACAAATTAAGAACTTTCGACTACTGCAAGTGCCGAGATACTGATTTGGACGCAGTAAGTGGAGAGACTTTTTAATTTATACAAATCAACGAGGCTCATTAGGAAATTAGTGATTTACATAATTAATTACGAGTTCAGAAAACCTGTGTAAAAACTGTTTTAAATATACTAAACCTAATGGATAAATACCCCTTTACCTAACAATAGAGTTTAACATTTCCTACAAGGCATATGCAATTTTCTACAACTTTTGGTATTTTTTAAATATTTTTGATCTGCTTGTATTAGATTGTATAATGGGACAGTGTAAGTTCGATCAAGGTCGAATCAACTTGTGATTTGTTTTAATTCTAGAAACGCTCCTGCTAAGGATTTTGGTAGAAATTAAATCGTTGATTTAATACTTGATACAATTTGTATCATAAATTTTTCATCCTTATTTTTATATTATGGAGAGACAACTTCGCTAATACAAGATTAGAACTGTAAAATTTACAAATGTATATATTTTTTAAAGAATATAATTCCAATTCTTTAAAGTTTCATAAATGAATTTAGTAAATTTGTTTTAGAAGGTTCTTTAAAATTTGGTTTTACCTCATCCATTTTTTCGATACGTCTAAAGTATTTTATCTCATATAAAATTTGTATTGTAGCCTACTGTTTTTAAATAGAAACATCCCTTTTCTCCTCATATAGAAACAATATAATTTTAAAAAAATATTTTTTTGTTTTTCTGAGTCTCTTCAATAACTTAAACTACTTTTTATATTGAGTTTGTTGTAAATGACGTTAGAGGAATTTTGTATTAAAATAAAGATATTATAAAGAGTTAAATGTTTTTAACAATATAAATACATTTAAATTAATAAAATTAGTAACAAAATTTTAATCAATTTTAAATCAAAATTAGAAGTATAATTTACAAATAACTCGCTTTGGTTATTGGAAGGAGAGAGGTGAAGGGCAGTAGAGACTCAATAAGTCTCAGCCAGTCAATTACTGTCGTAGGGTTCATCATATATGATTGTAATTAGTTATGTAATTTTAATCGTACATCTTGCTATTAATCGAAGCCCCGAGTTATAGTCATTATTCATAAACATGTAGTTTTCGTATAAATAATCTATTTCACATATTTAAAAAGATTGTATAATTACTAAATGTGATTACAATTATCTGACTTAATCTGTCGAGGAACATAATGTTAGTATTACAGGTTCAATAAAAATCAATCACCATCATGGTACTTACTCAGCCACATCATACTAGAAACTGAAGCAGAGATTTTAAATATCCAAAGGTTGTTTTTTAGCCTTGTGCGAAATGTTAAATGGTATTGGCAATTTAAAAGATGCATACCCACTAGTGTAAGTTTGTTTTAAACAGTTGTAATAAAGCTTTTCTAAGCCTTGTAATTTTGAATGTATCTAGTTTATTGACGTTGTAGTTGCGTTTATCTTCACTTCGCTCGTGTCACTATACATATGTGAAGGAAACTCCACTCGCTACCGCTCATGTTTATGTTTCGGCCCTACCGATTCTAGTATGTATATGTATATCACATTTAATTAGAATTTCAAGAATCAACATTACATGTTTGAGCCTAAAATCACTTTTTATCATCGCATGGGGGTGGGGAATTGAAATCTGATAATTGTTATCTAATTTAGTGTATTATAAGTTATGAAACGCACGAGGTTTGAACAAATTACTGTTTTTAATGCCGCCAGTTTGACTTTTTCAAGTAGAGTTTTCTCAATTTTAATAACTTTCTATAAGAACACACTACAGTCCCCCATACATAATTTCATATTCCTGTTATATTTTTTGTGACCTCTATAGTAAGACGACAGAAACAAAAACGACGGGTTGTCGAAAATATTTTTTCGATTTCCTGAGGCCATAAAACATGAAGATAATAAAAGTTTTTTTGGTGCTTACTCTATACTTATCAATAAATGCAATCAAACCTATGTCCAAGTGAAATACCAAGATACATGCATGTCAAATTGTTAGTAAGGATAATTAGGCATACAATTTCGTTTGTACAATTTTGAATAAAATGAAACTAAATTTGTAAATGCTACGACTTTTATTACAAAGATTTATTTTAAGGTTATGACAAAAAGTTAACTATTACATGTTTATCTAAGATTAATACCATCGTATCCAGGAGTTGGAGTGGCAGGATCAGAAGATCTATTGTAACGTTGTATGATATATAGGGAGTAAGTTTTTTCAAAACATCTGTTGAAACCATCGACCTCTTAAAATTTACTAACTTATAACTTAACTTTCCTGACTCCCAATTATCAATAAATAAATAATAATAAAACAATTGTTCCTGGGTTTATAACCTACTAGTAAAGACTCCATTCCATTTTTTTTCGGAGGGAAGTAAACAAGAAAACCTGGACAATATAAGAAATAAAACTTGATTTTATTAAGATTGTTTTCAAAACAAGTAGCCATAAAAGAACAGTAAGATTATTAAAGGGACAACAATACAAAGAGAGAAGACAGTTCTAAGGGTGAGAAACGAGCGTTGACGACCTTTAGGCTCGTTAAAAACAAACCTCAATCATTTCTTGGGAGAGCAATATCATTCTATAAAAATTATCTTTGTTCTTATCCCAAAATATGTGAGACGTTCATTTTGATTAAATTCTATTTTGTTTACTTTCTCGCTCTATATTGTAGACTATTGTGCGATGGGAGATATAGTGTTGGAAATGTCTGTCTCTCCGTTCAACATCGATTTCTCAAAAAGCAATTTATTGATATTGTTTAAATTCTGTACAAAGACGATTTTGGATTGTAATTACGCACAAATGTAAACTTGGTGGTTTACCACATCAAGAAACACAGCTATTATATTTTTTAAAAATAGTTTTCAACTATTATGATTAAATATTGATTTACGTTACGAAAAATTGGTTGCTGTGTCTGTAAAAGTGCTGGTTGTAGAGTTATAAATATAATAGAAAACCGCATATATAAAGCGGTTTTACTTAATGACCTATTTTAAAAATAAGGTCTACTAACTTTGATAGATTTTTTGCAAATAATGAATTAATTCAAATTGGCAAAAACATCGCAATCATTGTCCTTAATCGTCGTCATTAAAAAATAAACTTTAATCTATTTAGTACCTTTTGGCCCAGAACATATTTTAAACATAATTGAAGCAAGTGAAGGTTTCACTATGAAAATCGACACCATTCTGGACCGACTTAATAAATAATGTCCTCGGTTTCATGATTTAAACATACTTGCAAGCCTACAAAGAGCATAATTATAAGTGATCCACATCACTAATGTTATTTTAATTGTGGGGGGGGAAAGGTGCAGAATCTATTTTTGACGAAATCAATGAAATATTGTTGGGCATCCATATACCTGGATGAGGGGTGTAACTCTAGTATGGACAGATCAGAATTTGGAATTTAAAAAAGATCAGGGTTTTAGAACTTAAAAAAAAAAAAAATTGTGGTTTATGATCATTATTATTATTTAGTTTAATATAATTATATTATTATACATTATTATTTACTAATTAAAAATCATTAGTTTTTTGTTCTACATGATCACAAGGTATCCTGCTGTTATATTATTTTATTTGAATGATAGGCCTAATTACTAATGCTGTATTTCCTAATTACTGTAATTCCACTAAATCTTTAGTTAAATGTTTGAATATTACGTTGTTCAGTACCTATAAATAAATTTTATACAATACTTACTGCATTTATTATTACGTTATCTCTGAACTGTACTGCCGAACGTAATTTAAGTTACTCTGAATACGGAGGGAAATTGACTGCCAGGTGTAAAAGTGGGCGTTGTCAATTTGTCGATGGCGGGAATAAAACGTTATTGGATTACAAGGTCCAATTTGTAAAGGGATTTTATGTCCCGAATTTAATTTGTATTATATTACATTAGCTTATACTATTTTCTCTCGATTATATTTGGAAGTAAAGAAGTAACACATCGTAAATAGCTATTTCCATCTTGCAATTATTGACGTTATCATGGTTTGTATTTAGAAAATAAGATTTCGCATTTGTGTGAATCTTGTGATGTTGAGAATAATATTAATGAAAATTGTCAATATAAAGATCGTTATACAGATTATTTCATATTTAAATAATGGTTTCAACTTGAAATATACACGGTTTAAAACGACATTTATTAAATCAAAATATGGAACCCTGAAATTTCAAAATACAGTAAATGAAAATTAAGATCAAAACGACATATACAAAGATAGATATATACTATAATGCCGCCCATTTAGGTATAAAATGTTACTTCTACTCTAAGGTTTTAATGTTCATTGTTGGTGTCCAAGTCAATAATGATTAACAATTAATATGTAGTAATAAATTACCTCATTTGTTCCGCCATGTGACTTGATTTGTATTGTTCTCAAGACGCGTTTTGGAGTCGGGACTCCATCTTCAGTTGTATCTCTGTAGTAGAGGTCGTCAAAACATTAAAACATTTACGATGACATATATAATATTACACACACACAAAATGCACATACACATGTATACACAGTTACTGACATAATGTTTATAGTGCGGACTGCTGTACGGTCCGCGGACTACTGATTGCTGCGGTGGGTCAATGGTTGAGAATACTTGGATGGCTTTATCAGTCTATTTAATCTTAGCGCTGTTTCGTATAATGAGTTGGACTGGAAAGATAATTTCTCATTTAGTATGTTGTGACTGTTTAAAAGCCTTGTATATTTCAAACTCTTCAATTGCATTCATCATTCGTCCCTTTTTTTTCATCAAAGGTTTTCTTTTTCCTTATGAAATAAATATAATTTAATTTGCGATTATTGGCAATTAAGTTTTACATAATTAAGAAGGGATGTTAACGTGATCTTTAAAACAGTATTAATTTTTGTGTCCTAATCGATTGATATATTACATCTTTCATTTTATGATTTGGTACCCCAAGGTGATTTGATATCTCTTTAACAATATCTGTATAATATTGTACATCTGTACAAGTGATGTAAAAATATATAATTAAATACTTTTCTGGAGAGCTAGTTGTGGGACTAGTTCTGCTTGTAGGCTTTCCACCGAGTGTTGCCAATTGTAGATATCTACTTTAATCTCCTGATGTTGAGTCAACACTGAAAATTAGTTATCCCTCCCTCCCTCATGGAGACAGAGGCTGGAGGTTCTTACACACAAAGCGAGTGCTCTAGTTGTCACTATACAAATCGGAAACAAATAGATTACAGGTATATGAAATTTTATTTAAGATTAAAATTGAAACTGGAAAAAATATTAAAAAATAATGATAGACATCAAATATGCACCAGGAAGAGGTCTAATTAGAATTTTTCAATTTAAGGGTATTTTTTTATTGGAACAGCTAAATTATGAAAGCATCATGGCGTGTTCAAATAAATAATGTGACTCGTTTTAATGTCGAAAAATTAAGAAATATTTGTTCTCGGTAGTTTTAATAGAAATTGTGGAAATATGTCAATTCAGGACAATATTCAGAAGATTTGGGTGTTTTTATATTATGGTGAAAACCTGTTTATTTTTTACTTCAAAAGGCTCATTGACACTATTAGAACTGCATTGTCTATTTGGTTTTACTTGCTTTTCCTTAACTCACAATATGCGGCGTGAGTGTTGGAATAATCTCTCCTACATTTAACACAATTATTCCTGACATTACCTATAAATGCAATTTTGGTCAGTTACTAAACTTGGATGATAATACAATATTTCACTTTCACTTTTGTAATATCCCCCCATTGTGTTATTTAAGGGTGGAAATATAACAACTTGACGAAATGTAGAGTAGTTGATAAATAAATGAATTAATTGGATTTCAATTGTACTATAATTTTATTGAAATAATCAAAAACTTCACTATTTGATTACCCTATACAATGATGTTTAGAAAAACTATTTGTTTAAGATTTTATAAATATATGACGAATTGAAATAAATACTGTTATTTTTGAAACTTAAAATTTACCTAGTATGAAACTGATGCTTTTATAAATAATTTAATTAAAGTTTGACTAAGAAATAGAAAATTAAAAAATTGCTTTTCTCAAAGATAAAAAAACTTTTAAATCAACGATTAAAAAACGACTTTTAAAAGACGTACTAAAAAGTAACTGTGTTGTCAAATAATTATTTTAACAAATTATTTATTTATGTGCGACTGCAGAAAACCAAGGCTTGGTACTTACATACAATCACTTGACAAATTCTCAAATTTTGACGTATTACTATAATATGTATACCTTACTTATCGGTAACAAATCATAATTTAGAATTGTTAAACATTAACAATGATTGTTAATCATTTATAACAATAATTATATCTCATTTAGAAGCTTCTTTCTATCAATTTAGGTACGTCGCTTTATCCAACATAAAAAATAAATAAAAATTTTGCAACTCTTCAATCATCACTCGTGAATTCTTGAGCCTTATGGTATGAAACGGGAAATGTTAGAGCAGTCAGAGCTCATAAAATATGACTTGCAAAAAGACTTCTCTGGTCTTACTTTGAGAGGGTCCCATTATCGTTAGATTCCCATATCTCTCGGTTTGAGACCTCTGAAAGTCTTTATGAATAGTGACGTTAAGGTGGTAAATATGTTCAAAATCTATATAAAAAACGTTAATGAGTATTACAGAATATTATACTTCTGTATATATATATTGAATGTTTACAATAAATACAATCAATTAAAAAACCAATATATTATAACATTACGTCATATTTTAAGATTTTTCAAGTGTTTGTATGTAAGTGCGTCTTGCTTTCCTAGAGTAGTACATAGATAAAAAAATTGTTAATGTAATTATTTTTTACTTTTTAGTAATTTTTTGATATTTAATATTTAGGAAATTGTTTTTATTTAAAAGTTTTTTGGATCGTTGTGAAAAAAAAAGTTTTTTTTTTTTAATTTGTTGAAAAGAAAATGTGTAAATTAAACAAATCCATATAAGATATATAACTAATAGTTTTTATTTTAATATGGAATCTAGAAAACATTTTATGTACATTAAATATTTTATTATTTAAGCTTACGATGTCTTTGAAAGTCCACAATTATTGTCTCTATGAGAATTATGTTTTCACAAACGTTGAAAATTTGATTACAAATCTGTATTTTCCCAATAACAGTTGATTCCCTCGAGAATAAAACTGCTACGAGTTGCATTAAGTTGGCGTTTGTTGTTCTGGAAGTCCCTGGGCTGCCCGTATTGATTGCGGCTGTAATTTATGGTTTTAGTGAAAGTATAACTTTTCACTGACAAATAGAAAACATGGTCATAAATGTACATGTTACGTGGATATAAAGTGTGATTTACAGGAATACTAATGTTATTATTGCATGTTTTTTTTTTTTTTTTTTTTTTTTTTTTTTTTTTTTTTTTTTTTTTTTTTTTTTTTTTTTTTTTTTTTTTTTTTTTTGTGGTTATATAGTGTTTCATATTTTATTTACATTTGGTAGTCAGTGTTATTATATTTTTTAATTAATTTCGTAGATACACATATTGAAATTTTAATATTTTATTAATTTAATATATCATGTCAAAATTTAAAAAAAAATTAAAAAACTAGTTTATGAAATCACAAGATGGTTAGATTTGAACTATAAGCTTTATAGACATTAAACTTGAAAATTTTGGGTTTGTATCCTGATGCTTGTATTTTCACAGTTGGTGACGAATTCTTATTCTTCAAGTATCAGTTATTCGATTTCTTTAATGGAGTCGGTGACATCTGAGACCATGCCATCCACCGAGTCTCTAGGTTAAATTTCTGCATTTTTGTGTTGCTATACGTTAGTAAACAATCTTGTAGTCACGATTTCAGTACGATTTATTATTTTTTTACTCCTTATATTTACAAACGATGTACAAGTTTGCTAACAAAAAAAAAGTTGGTAAATATGCATGGGCGTACCCAGCGAATGGCAGGGGGGGGGGCAGCTGCCCCCCTGGAAGCAAAAAAAATAAACTTTATTATACATTTTGTTGCTGGAATTTAATACAATTCTTGAAATAACTATTTTAATAATCAATTGTATATTGAATGACCATGGCTTGCCCCCCCCTTAGTTTTGATCCTGGGTACGCCCTTGTAAATATGAAAACGGTAGCTAATTTTAAAATTTAAAAAAGAACTGATTTTTGTAGAGAATTTTTCTTCACTACTTGGAATAAATTCTCCCAATAAATCATATAACTTATATCACGTTATGTCTAATCATATTTCTTACAATAAAAGTAAATAGTTATAATTAAATAACAAAATTGTTTCAAACATTTGCTTCAAATTACACCAAATCAGGAGAAATTGGTCTTACAATCAGTACTTTAATCTAATTTAACTTGTAAACAATGTATTGCAAATAACTGAATATATTGAAAAGAAGTTAAAGGGCAACTTCCCCAGTCCTATCAAACAATGTAAATGACAGATCTTGAAATGTAATGACAACAATTTGATTTCTAGGGCTAGTAGGTAAATTGCATTAGTAGATCAAAGGGTCTACCCAGTAGGATAAGTTAGTTAAAAACAGCTGTTGCACAGGTCACTTGAACAACTTAATTGTGTATATCACTACATTTTTGACGTAGCGTCGATTAAGCTCCAACGGGCCTAATAGACGTGTGAATATTAAAAAAATCTCCACTCGTGTTAGTCACTTGGTTTTGACGAGCTTCAAAAATATACATAGACATCTCTACTCGCTACGCTCGTCGATGATTTGAGTCTGCCGGATCTCGTAACTATACGAATATCATTTTCTTTTATGTTAAGAGTCGAAATTTTTAAATTAACTTCGCTATTTGTCATCATAAGTAGAGTTGGTATAATTAGATGCAGAATTGATATTTTCTTTTTTTCTAATTTAGTATTTTAGGATTTGAATAACACACGAAATTTGTTTAACACAAACAATGTTTAAAATGGGTGTTATTGTGACATTTATAATTGGATTGTCTGGAATTTCAATACGAGCACACTATAGCCCCCTATACCAAATTTCATGTTATTATCCTAATTTTGTAGCAGCTATTATGCTTACGTAGACATGACAACGACGACGGACGGACGGCGACTTTCGATATGAAAGTCGCTTTTCCCGTTTTCTGAGAACATGTAACGTCGCTCCGTTTTTTGGAATTCCAAATTTAAACCCTGTACTTTGTACACTTGGGTAACTAAGAGGATATTTTAGTGATAACTAAACTTTATTCACAATCTTTCTATAATTTTTGAGTTTCGGGGAATCCTTATTTTTCAATTGTAATAATTAGCTATTATGTTAAAAAATTTGATAAAAGGTGTCATTAGACCAAAATTTACACATTTTTTGTCACAATTTTTGGAATTGCGTAGCTGTAAGATTATTTTTGTTAACGAACTTTATACCTGTAGTTGTTTATGTGTGTATATCAAATTATGAACAGTAATTTTATTGTAATTGCCGTTTAACACATCGGTATATATTATAAATTAACAGATTTTGATCAAAATTAATTGAACAGATTGTGTGATATTATAAATTCTATGAATATACCTCACCTGTTACTCGTTTTACATCCATGTATTTTCAAATCACCAACATTAATTTTATTGTAATTGCCGTTTAGCAAATCAATTTTTATTATAAATTTTTAAGGTGTTTAAAAATTTCATCGAAATTGATTGAGCAGATATTGAGATAGCTTCCATAATCTTTTCTCACCTCTTACTCGTTTTTAATCTGTGTATTACAAAATAATAACAATAATTGGATTCTTATTGTTGTTTAGCACATTAGTTTCTCTAAAAAATTCCCTAAAACCACAAAATAACTTTTAAAATATTTCACTAAATTTCACCTATATCCACATCCACACACAAATAAACATCTATCGTGTTCAAAATTTAAAAAAAAAAACTGCCATTAGACCAAAATTTAAACATTGTTTCTGACGGTTATTATAACGATTTCGTGAAATGTGTAGTTCTAAGATTTATTTATATTTTTTAAACGTATTCCATGCCTGTCGTTGTTTATTTGTGTATATTCAAATTACGAGCAGTAATTGTATTGTAATTGCCTTTTAACACATAGGTTTGTATTATACATTTTCAGAATTTGATCAAAATTGTTTGAGAAGATTTTGAGATAATATAACTTCTAATGAATTATAACTTTCCACCTATTACTCGTTATTCATCTACGTATTTTCAAATTACTAACATTAATTTTATTGTAATTGTCGTTTAGTACATCAGTTTCTATTATAAATTTTCAAATTTCACAAAAATGTTATCAAAAATGCTTTAGCAGTTTTTCATGTATTATTACTTCTAGGAAGTTTCCTCGGCTGTTACTCTTTATTCTTCTGTGTATTTTAAAATTACAAACATAAATTTTATTGTAATTCCCGTTATGCACATCGTTTTCCATTATAAATGATCATATTTTATAAACATTTGATCAAAATTACTTGAGCAGATTTTAGGATATTATAACTTCTATGGACGTTTCTCACCTTTTACTCGTTATTCATTTGTATATTTTCAAATTACGAACATTAATTTGATTCCAATTGCTGTTTAGCACATCAGTTTCTTATGAAAAAAAATTCCCTAAAACCACAAAATAATTTTAAAAATATTTCACTAACTTTCACAAACACCCACGACCTAACACAAAAATAAACATCTATCGTGTTCAAAATTTATGAGAAAACTGCCATTAGACCAAAATTGTTTTTCACGATTTTCATAACGTTTTCGTGAAATGTGTAGTTCTAAGATTTTTTTTTTTAACGAGCCTGTCGTTGTTCATTTGTGTTTTTTCAAATTGCGAGTCGTAATTTTATTGTAATTGCCGTTTAACAAATCGGTTTGTATTAAAAATGTTCAGAATTTTATCAAAATTGTTTGTGCAGGTTTTGAGATATTATAACTTCTATGAATATTTCTCACTTGTTAGCCTACTCGTTCTAAATACACCTGAAAATCATCTATGTATTTTCAAATTGCCAACAATAATTTTATTGTAATTGCCATTTAACACATTGGTTTGTATTATAAATGTTCAGAATTTTATCAAAATTGTTTGTGCAGATTTTGAGATATTATAACTTCTATGAATATTTCTCACTTGTTAGCCTACTCGTTCTAAATACACCTGAAAATCATCTATGTATTTTCAAATTGCTAACATTAATTTTATTGTAATTGCCATTTAACACATCGGTTTGTATTATACATTTTCAGAATTTTATCAAAATTGTTTGTGCAGATTTTGAGATATTATAACTTCTATGAAGTCACCTGTTACTCGTTATTCATCTATGTATTTTCAAATAATTACGAACATTTTGTTGTTTTTTGTTTTTGTAATTGCCGTTTAGCATATCTGTTTCTATTATAAAAAATGTGTATATCATTTTTATCTCCACTAGGTATGTTATAACTAAAACGAGTACATTGTTCCACCTATCCCAGCTTCGTTAGTTAATCTCACGTTTGTTGACTTGTTTAGGAAATACTCCATTCTCGAAACACTTAAGAGTACTTTAATAGCACCGAATATGGACAAGATGGAAGAATGTACTCATTTTATTCTGTTATTTTTTTTTTTTCAAATTTCATAAAAATTGTATTACAATTGCTTAAACACATTTTAAGATATTATATCTTCTACGAACTTTCCTTGATTGTTACTACTTATTTTTCTGTCTATTTTAAAATTACGAACAATAATTTGTGTGTAATTGCTGTTTAGCACATCGATCTGTATTATATATTTAATTTAAAATATTTAAAAAAAATATGAATTAGATGAGTTGGTTTTTTGAAATATTATAACATCTACGAACATCCCTTTTTTTAACTTACAAGTATTACTTCTGAATGGACATTTTTGGTAAAAGAGCGAGACATAGGCCTATATTGTGTTTTGTCTTCCTAAGGATACCTTTCCATATACCCGGGTTATGTTTTGGATGTTAGAATGTTAAATTAATAAAAATAGATGGAAATAAAAGTTTTAATTTATTTAACTTCATGATATGGATGAAATATACCCATATTCCAAATACCACAAAAATCGGTCCACTTATTTTGACAGTAAATCATTGAAATTAATAAACAGACATTTATTAATGACATTCCAATGACATTATTGTTGTTAATTTTTTAATGACAAATAAATGACATTCCAGAAACCAATTTTTGGTTTGATTTTATTTCAAAACAGATTCCCTCCTAAAACTCAATATAAATTGTTTATCAATTGTGATAAGTCAATAAATTAACTTACGGTTATGTAAGAAAATCATCCGGATAGTTTTATTCTAAGATAGATCTAAAATCATCTAATTGTTTTTATCTACATTTTAATTGTCATCTACAAAATTGTAAAACAAATATAAAACGTAACATTTTATTAAAAAACTTTACACACAAAAGGAAAGCGAACCATAACCACTGTCATTCAAAATTAGATGTCATAAGAATAATCATATTCGCCTGTGTGTTTGTTTGTGCATATATTAACTTGGGCTTTCTGAAAACTGTATTTGTTAACATTAATATTAAAAAAAAAAAAAAAACGAAACTAACAATTGTAATTACAAAGTCAACAACAACCTAAAAACTAATTTGCCCTACATTCTTCCTCCTCACATCTAATTATGTAATACAGTACTATTGTTGTGCTTAGAGCGTTTGGCCTTGAGCAAATCCAAGCAGGTAGTTTTGTTATCAGTTACAAGTGCAATGCGCGTGCGTGATACGAGCCAGCTGACTGCTCAGTAGGTCTCGCCTGGAGTTTTAGTTACCGGCGAACCCCCGTAACAGTACGTTGTTGTCGAGTGTTCTTGATTGTAAGTTTAGTTTCGTAGTGATTAGTGTGTGATTTAAACTGACACTTAGTGAAAGATATCAATCACTTCAATTATTTAAGGTTAGTTAATTTTAAATTAATATTAGTTGTACCAAAAGTTTACTAGTTTTTACAAATGTGTTGACAAGTTTATCTATTCTTAAACTAATTTTGAAGTTAGTACTTTTTTAGTAATTCATTGTTTAATACAGTATGATAATTATATTATTGGTTTATTTACAAATTAATATAATTCCGTGGATTTAATCAGTGTGATGGCTATAGGAATATTTCAAAGATTATATGTTCTTTACAACTAAATAAATATATTGCAAAACTTTCTAAAATACTACCAAAAAATCGAACACAAACTGTTGAACACTAAAATAAGAAGTCGTAATATTTGGTTAGTTGTGTATCTCAAAATTAGACCATACGATTTTAATGAAACGTAATGATTAAACGAAAGTTAACATTCGAAACAGGTAAAAAACAACAATTTGTACGTAATTTTAAATAGTACAATTAATTATAAATCTGACAGTGGGTCTAAATTAAGTAAATTAAGATACAAAAACGATTATGAAGCCGCGCATTGTAAATTTAAAATTTTTGTTTTATAGTTCCCGATGTCTGATAAGGCTTTGTTTTTATATCTATATAGAGGGTGTTCTAAAAGTATGGAACTTGTCTCGTATTTTTTTCAAACTTTTTTCATTTAAGCTAATAAAGTTTGTGTGAAATTAGGGGTTGGAGTTCATTTTTTTTTAAATCGGTGCCCATTTATCGAAAGACATTCCCAAAGTATCATATTCCTACTTCAATCCATAGCCTAGATAAATTACGGAAGGTGTCCCATCCTCTTGGAATGTCCGGTAGGCCTATATATTTACCAATGTTCAGAAAAATTACTATTTTTAAAACAAAAAAAATTGTTTTCCAAATTTAAGGTTTTCTAAGACTTTTAATGGTACGATTCATAAAAATGATATAAAAGATTTGAACATAATAATTATAAACGTTGCATTATCTTTCTAAATACTCACACATAAAACCAAATTCTAAATAAACAAAAATGTATTCTACTCATTTATTTAAAAAAAAAACAGATTTGGAGTTTTCTATTAATTGTGAAAGTATGTTATGTAACTGAACATTTCCAAAGAGGTTTAAAAGGCATTGCTGCAATTATTATGTAAAATGAAAAATAGAATTCGTTAGTGAAGTCGAAAAAATGGATACACGGCGTAAGAGTTATTTTTTTCATTTTCCAACTGTTCAAAAGGAGAAATGTTTGTTTACTCTTGGTTGGATACATTGGTTTGATTCAGAAACCTCCAAATTTCGCCACAATTTTATTGAACGAAAATGAAATAACTGATTTTGAGACAATATGGACAAATAGCACTCTTTGGTTTAATTTCAGTTTATGAAAGATCAAATGTCTTCATTTATTTTTAGTTGATTTTTAGAAAATTGACATTATTGTATTTTAGATATATCTCAGTTAGCCCCGAATATTAATATTTTTTTAATGGATCTGAACTGTTTGGAAATACGACAAACATTTGCCTGCATACCAAATATAATCTAAAACATAATGAGTTGTTATAACCAATTGACATAATTAGAAAGTTTTAATTTTTTTTATACTAGGGATCTAAATAAGTAATTTTTCATGACAAATTCAAAGTATTATTTTTTAACCTTACATATAACTTTTAAAATTTATACTACCTTTAGAAGCGTGCACATTTATAAAAATACATGACCTTGTTATTTTGATTCTAATAATTATGTTCACAATAAGTTTTCTTCTAGGTTATATATCACACAAAATATTTATTATTAGGCCCTAGATGCTAATACTAGATAATTAATGTTCGTAAACTATTTATTCAATTTAGCTTACGTTACGATTTTCCTGCGATAGTGTAGACTAGTGATATAGTTGGATATGTTATCAGTTTTTATTTATATCCTTCTAAAGTATTTGTCCATGCAATTTGTCGACGAAACAGTTCAAGACAAGAGGTTGATTATTTTATTAATTTTTAAGCAATGATTTGAAAATTTCTCGAGTGTTCGTTTAATGTATTTAAGTTGCTTCTATAAAAAATAAAAAGAATGGAAATAAATTATCTTTCACAATAATTTTTATTATTATTATTATTATTTTTGCTTTTTAATTTTATTTTAACTGTATATTTATTAATTTTAACACAATTAAGATGAAAACTGAAGCGTTTTGGTATTTATGAAAATATGTATTATAAATGTTTAAAAAAATAAAATAATATAAAATTCTTTTATCTTGTGTGTAGAAGAGCTCGAAATATCTGTATATTGATTTTAGATAATTAAATCGTATGATTTCAATAATAATTTTAAAAGCATATTTTTATATTAGCTAGGTATATTGCTTGTATTTTTGAACTTAATCTTCAATTTATTTAGATTTTATGCATCTATACTCTTAGCTTTTCATTCTTCTGCGTACCACAGCTTTTAAAAACTATTGTTCTACGGTTTCTAACAAGTTAAGTTTAAAAGAATGCAAAAAACCAAATTGCAACTGATATATGCCTATATTGGCGTATGTTATTGTTATAAAAATGAAAAGAGTTTAACGTAATAGAAGGATTATTTCCATAAATATTTAAACTATCATTTATAAACCACAACAAATATTAAATTGTCAATTTTACTTACTAATATTTATAAATGACAGGAAGATAAATAATACGTAATGGTGAAGTACTTGGACATTCCAATAATGTAATGATTTTATTTTTATTAACTTTTACTCGTGTCGTTTCTAACGACCAAAACATAACGTAATAGTTTCTATTTCTCCAAAAATTCCAGTTCGTCCGCTCTCGGTAAAAACCCTCACTCAAAAGGGTGTTGTGTTTATTAAAAATAGATTTCTAAAACAGCTCTAACGTTTTTATTCACATTTTGGTCAAATGTGAAGAAAATTATCGAAACAGCCTTCATAATCCCAAGTAGAAAACAATTTACGGCTCTGATATAATTTCCAAAAATAAAATAGTAAACCAATTATTTTTTTAAAAAAAAGAAGAAATTACAAGGGAATTTTGTATATTTGCCTCTAATACGATATCAAATGGCACAAAGTTTTTTTTTATCAAATAGAATATACAATTAGATAATTTAAATATTCACTTGCGAAGATATAATAACAAACGTATTATAATTCGTAGCTTTCTGATATTTTCACAAATACAATATTTTTCTATTCCTATAATAAAATAGCCGATAAACTTTAAGTATTGATGCTGAACTTTACTTTAAACTCGACTTTCAACCATTGCCTAAAAACTTTGTGTACTTGATATTACATATATCAGCCTGTACATTTATTATTACAAATGGAAAGCTGTTCATTGTACTTAAACAAAAAAATAAAAATCATTCTTGACAAACTAGTCCCTACTTTTATCATGTTGTTGTTTTTGATTTCTTCTTAGTAGACATTAAGTTTATACTCTGCCCGTCACAGTCTGGTAACATCTATTGATTTATCCGTTTCAATAGAGTTGCGTGACCTTTTTATTTATCGACACATTATATTTTTATTTATGTTTATGAATATCATTTTATTTAATTTTATAAGTTAAATGTCCTAAGATTGTCGAATATCTAATACGAAAATTGTAGTTATCTGTCGAATTTTTCTACTCATAATTTAAGTAGTTTGATATCATTTTGGTTTTCCGCTTTTAAACCAAGGGTGATAGTAAAGGCTTCATAGTTATCAATTTTACTTAAATTTGGTATCCAAAACAGGTTTTACAAACCATTGGACAATTTCGTTAATAAGTGATCCATTAATTTCAAAGTGGCTGCATTTTCTATGTAATGAAAAAAAAGGGGGAAAAAAAAAGAAAAAAAAACAGTTTTTTGAGAATACTTTTTAACACCAACAAAATAAACAACTTTAAACAATCTTTTAAAATTTTACTTTCAAAGTTATCCAAACGCTGTAGTAACTATAATAAAAATTCTAGAACTGTTACTAAAAAAATGAAAGTGACGAAAACATAACCTGCAAATTTAACAAAAATAGTAGATATTAATAGTAGTCTGATAATATTTAGTGGACTCTAATAAGTTTTACTGTCACTTGAATATGATTATATTATAATAAAGTACATCAACTAATAGTACAAGTTGTCTAACATATTACTAAATATACTATTTTTGTAATTTAAATGGTCGCGCAGTTAAAACGGCGGCAGTTTTTGGTAGTTAAGACTTTTAATAGATAATTTTGTGTAGCTTGACGATAATTATTTTTTAATACTAGGGTAAAAGTCGACAAGGAATCAAGATATAAAACACAAAAATAAATTCTTGGATTTTCATGTGAGCATGTTAGCTGCGTGCTGCTTATTTTTATTAAAAAACTTTATTTCAATGATGGTTTACATTTCCAATTAGCGTGGGTAGAATTACAGAGGGGTTTTAACACTTTGCATTTCCACGTATATAGTATTCTTGTACACTCTTTATAATATTAAGGATGGCGATGAGTTAAACCATCGGTTTAAACTTGTCCAATTAGATTGTTTACACACATTGTATCCTAGATAACCTGTATCGCTCTGTAAATTTATTATTATACATGGAAAGCAGATTATTTATAAATACACAAATCTCTTTCCGTCTTTATTCACTGATTATTTTTTGTTTATTCTTCTTAGTGGACATTCAGTATTTAGCCGGACGGTCACACAGTCCGGTAACGTCATATCGATTTTATTCTTACACTTGGATTGAGTTAGGTGACCTTTTTATTTATACTTCTCATTTTACTTTCCCATATATAAGTAGTATAGAAAAAATTGTGTAATAGGTCAAAATATCGAGTTTGAGTTTTTTGCAGAAATATCAGTTTTGTGGTTCCCTTAGTTAAACAATAGAATGCGTTCGTCACAATAATCTACAGCCCAAGTGCAAAGTGCATGTAGGCAAAGTTTGGCAAAATATAGATTTTTCGCTTTTCTGTAATTCAAAATTTTTTCTGCAAAAAATCGAATTATTTTCTCAAATTGGTTCAAACTATTTTGATTAAAAGACCCAAACAAAACGTATTGGTCTTTCTCTCAAAAAAATACCGCTTTTCGAGTTATCGGTAAAAAACAAAATCAATCATTGGACCATTGGACCATAAAATAGATAATTTCTTAAATCTGGCTCTACATCGTTCGACAAATGTCATAACAGCTGCTGATCTTCAAATTTAAATAAACAAAACTATTTTTGAGAAAAATTTTAGTCCGAACATCGTATATTGTGTGTAGATGTGTAAAATGTGTTTAATAGTGATCAAAATTGTGTATCCTAATTTAAAGAGTAGAATAATTAATTAGATCTAGTTGTCGGGTTATGAGTTTTTACCGACTTCAATAAAGGAGAGGGTTCTGTATTCGACATGATTTTTTAATTTTTTCATGTATGTCGCATATATTTCCGGAACAGCTTAACCGATTTTATTGGGGGTGGTCTCATTTGAAAAGGTATGCTCCCAACATGATCCCGTTTCACATCTGGCTTGATTGAGCCAGTACTTGGCCAGTAGTTACAAAAAAAATGTCAAAATGGCGCCTGATTGACACAGGCTAGTTCGAAATATTTTATTTAATATTGATAAAATTACATTTGAATAAAATGCAAGCATATAATATGTATTTATGTTAACTAGCCAGTACTTGTACGACATTGTTGCCAGTACTGGGAAAAAAATGAAGAAGAAAAAAATGCCGACTTCAAAAAAAAACTCAAAAGTTATAAATAACATTTTTTTTACAATAACAGTTGCGATTTCATAATAATAATATTCTTAAAATGTAAACTATTAGTTGTAACAGAAACAAAATTAGATATTTTGTTTATTTTCATAAAACTCTTTATTCGTGTTAGGACTCTGAAAAAACTAGAATATTCTTGACGGTTTCATTTCTCTAAGACAATAACTTTATCACACATTATAAAATCGCAATTTTGTCTTGTTTAAATTTAACCTTGTAGTCAGAAGTTCTGAATGACGAAGTAGTTCAAATACACTGGGGCTAAAGACTGTCCACTGTCCGTACAGTTTTACAAAGATTGTTTACGTTTCATCGTCAAAACTCATATCAGTGTATTTTTACTTGGAACGTTTGTTCCATTGCAATTTTACTCATTACATGTTAACGTAGTAAATGATTTCTCAAAATAAAACAATTCACTTGGATAACATTTAATTATTATTCTATAATATAGATGGGCTATTGATTTAGGAATCAGTTATAATAGGGCGTGAATTCCATGGGTAACTGATGATTTGTCGACCTTAATCTTAATATAAGCAAATCGCCAAAAAAATATGAATTATTAGAGACTCTCAAAACTATAAAAACTTGTCGAAAAATGTTTTAAATAATTTTTTAGTAGACGTAATTTGCTTTGAAACAATCGACTGAAATTTAACAAAATTATGAAAACTATAGCTATTCAAGGATTAAATAATACAATAAAGTTAAAGTTTCAAAATTATTTAATAATATAAATGAGCTACAATTGTTTCGCCTTGCGGCATCATATGGCAACATGTTAGTTTGTCGTACCTTGTTTTAGTTATAATTTTTTTTTAAAGAACTGCTAATCGTTGCAGACATCCTGCTAAAAGTCCTTAACGTGACTTCTCACAGGTAGATTTCTGAGGATGATTCTGTTTCCGCCTTCGTATGAGGTCGTGTGGCCTCGTGGTACATCGAGGAGAGACTAGAGTGATGATCGCCTTCCGCCGGATCCTAGTTTAAAGAGGATTCGTCTCAATTTTCTCACATATCATACGTACTAAAGAGAAATTTCTTGATGGAGTAACCCAATCAACGTTGACTAAGTGTCATTCTGAGATCAAATGTTGTTTTTATATTGTCTGTCTGGTAGAGTCCAGACGATTTTTTAATCTGCCATAAAACAGACACAAAATAATTTGTTCTAACAATTCATTAATTTTTTCAAATATAGCATATAAGAACCTTTCAAATCCTATGGATTACCACCTTCCCTTCCCCCAAAAAAATTTCGGGCAGTTATTGACTGCTCAAACGATATTGAAAAAAAGTTTTCTAATGTGAAGACTATTTCTCCAAACCATTGTGCTAAATCTCGCATAAAAGGAAATTACTAGTCATGAATAATGGAAACAAACTGAAATAAACCGCCCTAATTGTCATCTTGATTTCACTCAAAATATTTAAGTTTAGGACTGGCTTATGACCTAAGCTAAAAAAGTTAATTAAACCTAACCTAAACTACAGATATTAATTAAATGTTGTTGATGAAAGAAGATTAATACGCAAATCATTGCGCAGAGTCCAGAGTTAAAGAAAATGTTCAAAAAGAAAACACCGCGCGCCGAGTTTCATATTTCGATTTAACTCAATTATTAGAAGACACATTCTTGAGAAGTTTCGAATAATACCTCAGCAAATGGACGCTGTATTTAAGCATCAACGAAAGTAAATTTTTTGACACAAGATAACTTACGCGAAGATTGATTTAGAAAATTGTAACGATGTGTCCTACCAAATATAAAAGTAGCTAGAATTGATTTTGTTTCTATAACAGAGCGAAAACGTTTATACAATATGTGTACACTGTCTATTCAGTGTCGTAATACTTTTAATTAGGTGTTCATTAGTTTCAATCCTTTATTGGGAAATGTGAAACCGCATCCCCATCCCTCTCGCATGTAATTGACTACTTAACTAACAAGTTCATTACGCATTCTACTAACTCACACAGTATCTGTGACTGATAATAATGTTGAATAGTCAAGATTCGTGCATAGTCAATAACCATAAGATCTATTAACCAGTTCGGTATAAAAACCTAATGAAATTATTAATAAATTTTAACCGGTCATCATTTGTGTATATAAAAACTAAAACACGAAGATTGGAGAGTACAAGGATACAAGATAGAAACAAAAAACATAGCTGTTTGACATATGTTGCTTGCCGTCCTTTGTGTAGTGTAGGACTCTGTGTGGTGGTTAACAAATTTAACATAGTGAGTTCTTTCTTTTTTCTTAGAATTAGATTTCATTTTACTTTCCAACGTGGATCTAGGCTACGAAACTATTTTAATATTTCTTCTCGTTTATGCTCTCAGTTTTACACTTGATAACGAGTGTTGATTTACACTCTGGAAACGTCGGTTTTAGTTCTTAAATACAGAAATGATGACAAATGTCCTATTAAACCATATTAATAATATGAACAAACCATTATTATG
Source organism: Aphrophora alni (assembly GCA_963513935.1). Taxonomy (NCBI): domain Eukaryota; kingdom Metazoa; phylum Arthropoda; class Insecta; order Hemiptera; family Aphrophoridae; genus Aphrophora; species Aphrophora alni. The sequence goes on from OY740767.1 coordinate 129,385,570, forward strand.
GAGAAAAAAAAACTTCAGAACTAATGAAATTGGTACACTGTTATAATTACATACGTTATATAGTATTCTCATTGATACAGTTAAGCAAGTTAATCAAGGGTTATTGTGGTTTTTTATTTTCTTAAAAGTACGTAGTGTAGGGGATGTTATCTAATGGGATAAAAAAAATTACGTTGAAATTTAATTGAAATATGTTTCAACTAGAAACGATGGAAAAATATGGAACTATCAATAATCGAAATGATAGGTATTTAAAATTTTCCATTTATTTTGGATCGGTATAATGTTTAGAATTATTACCGGTTCTATAATTTTTAATGTTTCAATTTTGAATACGATTTTCTTTTCTGTTTTGTTTTTGTGTGTGTGTATATATATATATATATATATATATATATATATATATATATATATATATATATATATATATATTAATGATATTTTACTATAAATGAAAATTTTCTCTATGCTAATACTAACCTACATTTGAAGGCAGATTATGTAAAAGAAAGAAACGTAATCACACAAAGTCAGAGTTTATATTTTCAATTTAAATGTTGACTTAACCTGAGAGAGAATATACGTTTGTTTTTTTACGTTACGTTCCAGATTTGGCGTAAGAATAATTCTTATCTAAAAGAAAAAAAACCCTTTCTTAAATAACTTATTGTCTCAAATAACCATTTATTAAGAATTCGCAGAAAAGTTTGAAAAATACTTGCTAATTACCAGAAATTGTTTCTGAATTCATTTAAAACCATATTTGGTAAACTAATTCAGAACAATCTGTGACGATATTGATTGAGGTATTTATACGATAATTATGTAATAGTTAATATTTTTATTAAAATTAATTAAGAATTTTGTAGTTTAAAGATGTGTTACTGAAATTTGTTTTAAAATTTAAACGTGTGATTTAGTGTAAGTTTAAGCCAAATAATGAGAATTTCGTTAAGTGTGGAGATTGTTTCCTTGATGGCGGTAGTAAATAACTCGTATATGAAATCGATCATCACCGTATTTTGTTATTAATCCGTTTATAATAATTCAATTAATTAATAATATCAAGATAATTCTTAACAATGTGTGGTGTAGTTACGTAGTTCTAAGATTTTTCATATTCAACAAAATTAATGGTAATGTTTTTGTTTATAAAGAATATTGTGTTTTTTGTTACTTTACAACAGTCAGTCTTGTGTTTAGTTTTTAATACATTTATCAAATTTATTTTGCAAATTTGTATTTATTTCATGATTACTAAAATATAAGCACAGCAAATAGATTTTCTCTTCAGAAATAAATTATAAAACTTTAAAATATCCTGAATTTTTTATAGTTATAACAAAGATGATTTTTATAAGTTTAGATAAAGCATTTTTGTTTATAATTTATGTACCAACCTCAAAAAGTATATGTGTAAAATTTATCTCATTTACAGAGATGTTATTCATATATTTTTTTAACAAGTTAGATTTTGATAATGTATTTCTATTTGATGAATTTTTATTTAAAATTATTAGTTTTTTTTAATACACAAAAATATTTGGGCGACATAATCATTGTTTCTGAGATTATAACGGATAAAAATATCCCAAAATTTTAAACAAAAAGTTTAAAATATTGACTCCTAAAATATGTTTTGTAACATTTAAGTTGTTAAATTGTAAACAAAACTTCTTTGACTCAAAATATCGTTCTTATGAATTAAAAGAAGTATTTTGTTACGTTCCTTGAATATTATTTTGATATTTCACTACTAAATGGTAATAATAATTCGCGACACTTTTATTTCACCAGTCAAATCGTGAGTTTGTTTGACATCTCCAATCCCTGACTTGTTATAACTGATATGTTATTATATTGTACTACAGATACACAAAATTAATTAAAATAGTATACTTGTTATAAACAGCCGGGAAATAATTTAGCCTACAAGGAATAATTTAGGGTCATTTCGCTCATTTTAACTTCTCTCACAAATAAAAATATTTGTATTACATTTGAATATTTCTTATCTTGACAATAATTCAATATATTCTGAAATATTCTGGCCACAAGCGCAATGTACCCAACACATTTAATTCTAGCTAGATAAACAATATATATATATATATATATATATATATATATATATATATATATATATAAATATATTGTACATAGGGCACCAATTTAATAACTTAATATTAGCTGTTTTAAGTAAAATATCATAAAAAATTTACAAAATAAGCACAAGATTATAGCATAAGTTCTCAAAAATCGAACGTAATAATTTTGAACAATAACATCTAAAATATATCCTTAACAAAGCTTTTCTCCTACAAAAATGTCGTTCTAAAAGTTTTCGTTAAACAACAAATCATCCCTGGAGGGATCATTTTGTTGACGAAAATCGTTTCACGGATTTCGTTAACATTTTCGTTAAAAGTGAAGATTAATCACTTAAACACTAGCCAAATCTCAATAAATCATATTTAGAGTTCAGAAATATTTGGCCATTAAAGAAAATTAATTTTCATCATCGTCAAAAAAACTCAATTTAATGTGGATTACTATAACAAATAAACAGTTTTGGTTAATTTTTGCTCACAAATGTAAACGCACTGGCCGTTACAATATAATATAGATATAATCACAGTTAAGATGTACAGTGTACGTTTGATTTTATGAAATAGGATAGATGTTTTTTATGTTCATTTTTCATTCGTAGGTCGAACAATAACTTGTTTTAATCATCTTTAAAAGATGCATTCAGTAATATCCAAAAAATATTTTCACCAATTCAAATTTAGAGAGTTATACTAAGAAATAAATCTTTAAAAAAACTTATAATTTTATTTTTGGTCTAGTCGTGGAAATATTTTTTGCAGAATTTTAATAAAATGTAGCATGTACTCTAAGTTGATAATGATTACCGATATTTTGAGAAATCAGCAAATTCTGGTCGTTTAAAACAGTTTATTGATAGATAAATCCAGTGCTTAACTGGCGTTTTGCGGGTATTAAGTGCCAGAAGCCGTGGTCATCAAATGAACGGTTTTGAAAAAAAGCAAAAGAATTTCGCCTCCTATTAAGTCACTGAATATAATGTTACTGTATATATTTTTAATCAATTGTGTATATAAAAATTAATTTACGACCTTTCAATAATATTGACCAACTTTCGTTATCACGTGAAAAACTATGTATAATAAGCATGAAAAGGGCGTAACTAGGCTAGCTTACAATATAGCCTAGTATGTTATATTTTGGAATCTAAAACTAGTATTCTAAGAAAATAACCAGGACTAAAACTAAGCCTGAGCTATCAAAATAATTAACACTCTTTACGAACGAGGTCAGGAAAAACCACTAGTCAACAAAGTTGCACACTAACAGCAAGTTGAACCTAGATCATACATTGGTCAGGTAAAAGTTTTAGTGCCAACGTAGTAGTTACTTAACTGTTTATATCGGGTGAACGACATTTTGTCCTTTCTTCCAAGATTGTAGACTCTGACCTTGTATTTATGCGTTGCGGCGAATTAACAGGAAAAAACTTCAGCCTTACTTAAAGGTAAGTTTTTTAAAATTCAGATCTTATTAACGAAAGCCATATATATTCGGTTTAAATGTGATCGACTAATTTTAGATTTTACTAAGAAGTCTAATCGCGTATTTTTGTAATTCGTATTCACTAATTCTTTAATATATGTCATTCTTTTTCTAAATAGAAATTATGATAAATATCCTAATAAACAATATTAAAAAGTGAACAATCTAATATTATCGAATAACTTTAAAGCAGTTGAAGTTTCTTATTCCGATTCTTCGTGATTTTAGATAGTTCAAGTAAAAATATATATAAACTCTAAATACAAAATCCATGTGATCATGGCATTTCTTATCATTATTCTCAGGTTCTCACTAGAGTGAATTCCACACCCTAGTTGGATATAAACATTTTTTTATAGAGTTTTGGGTTGGATCTCTCTCTTTCATCAATCCAATCTTGTTTTGACCAATTCTTGTTCTCTTCTGGACCTGAAGAAGGGTCTTAATTTTATGTTCACTTCTTACTCTTTTCTATAAAGCGATGATCACCAATAGTTTTTCGGATTAAAAAAAAAACAAGAGCGAGTTCTTGTCTTAATATCGGATGAAATGTTGTTTACTGAACTAATTAAATGGCTTTTAAAATGAACATAGTCACATACGTAATTGATACTATATATAACAGAATTCCAAGTTACAAATTTAAATCCAGAGCCACGAAACTAAACACCATTATAGTTATTATTATTCTGGGCAACCCCTCGCTGGTATCCTATCACGTACGTTTAGATAAATGGATTGTGAACATTTTAAAGAGAAAAACAGCAGTACACTTTATATAGTTTTAGTTAGATTGTAAATTTAACTTTCGAAATTTATTAAAAGTCAGTGTTTCACTTCATTTATTGTAGTTATGATTTGACTGTAATATCGTGAATAGTATGTTACATATTATGTAAAGGTTTCGCGTAATTTGAGTTTTAGAATTTTAAAAGACTTTAGTGTTCGAGGGACCATCTTGGTAAACACATTGAAAGAAAGAAAATTATGTTATGTCTATAATAAACTGTAGAATTGCGACTGTATATATTTCATACCTTGATTGAGGTTAGGTCTTGTAGATCTGTAGGACGGTGTAGGCTAATTTCGGTGTTCTTAAATGTGCACGGTTACCTGGCGACGACACTTGACACAAAGTAATTACAATAGTTGAGTCACAAATCACTAATATCACTGTTCACAGTTTATAAATACAAATTATAGACAAGTTACGTTAGTTGAGTTTATCGTAATTTCTTTGGTTTTGTAAATTAACAGTTAATCGCACATGTCGACGTCATGAACGCATGAGGTAGAATTCAAGCGATATAAGCCATCCATACTTATCGGGTGAATATGAATAGTTGCAATAGACGGGTTTGCGACCAAATAAACGGAACGTATTATCACAAAAAAATAACTATTAATACTGTTAATATTATGATTATTCTAATAGCGGTGTTGTATAGATACATACAGCGTGTATAACCAAACCATTAGACAACCAAGTCTGTTTTATTAGAGCGTTGCTTGTCCAGTGTCGTTGTTTCTTCAAGAAGCGGAATTCTTCCGTTTTTGTTTAGACAGTCAGAGAAAATAGTTTTATTAAACCTGCATTAAACTACTGTTGATAAGCGGTGAATTGTACTGAGATATCAGTATTTTTGGGGGGAATACAAAATAATTACAGAACAAAAGGTAAACCCTCATACATTAATTAGTGACTCTGATCTGTGTCTAGTTTTTTGCCAATATATCAGTTTTGAGGTCCCTGGGTTTTCTTGGCGTAATGTCTTTCTGCCGTTTGTCTCTCTTAACTTTATATGAGATTAAACTTCTATATACAGCCCAAATACGTTGACAGATTATATGTGGGAATAATTTGGGGATATCTGGCTTTCTTCATCTTCTTCTCTTCTTTTTCATTCGTTTATTAATTCAAAATTTGGTGGCATCTGTCATAAAAAAAAAAGATTTATTCAAATTCGGGTTTAACAATTTGGATCAAATTTTCCTGAAATGTAGCATCACAGGACATAAACAAACAGTTTGTTCACTATCTGACTGTTTGTGAATAATAATTGTTTTTTCTTAATGTTACCAATGAGTCTGTTATACAAGACGTAATTTTTTTAAATGGACTTTACCGATTTCGTTCAAATATTAGTAAAATATAAAAGTTTGACCTAAACTTGTGAACAAAATTGCAAGTGCAAAAATATTACGATTCAATTATAATTAGAGAAAAAACAAACATTTACCTTCACTGTCGGTGTTTAAAGTTTGATTCTAATAGTATACAATTTATGATGAAAACGGGTTTATGGCACATGTGAAACAGGTTTTGGCACTATTTCAATATTTTCCAAAGACTATTGTTAATTTTAAATTTAACATTGTCTACTACCGAAATGAGACTTTTCTTTGAGACTTGTTTAAATTTAGTTTCGAAGATGGGTGAGTGAGGAAGTCAGTTCATTGATTTTGTATTATTATTACATAGTTTATTTTATTTCCTCTATGTTTAATTTGCTATGGAATTATTTCTAACATATCGTTTGTTTCTCAGCGATATGATTTTCTTTTCAGCATAAAGGACCCAAAAATAAATAAAGATTCTTAACGTTTAATATGTGGATGTTCTGAGTACATACTTTTACTATAAAACTGTAGAAATATTGATACAGCCAATGAAAATAAAAATAAAATATATAGTAGTTATAGGTACATATTTTCTTTAATTTATAGAATTCCAATAATATTTCATGATATCACTTTGTTACAAATCGTAGTAGTTCTTGCATCTCGCGTGATTCTCCAGATTCTGTTATTTAAAGTACTGTATCATTTGGTTTATTATATATTATCCAACAAAACACTCTGCCTTGAAATTGTATTTCTCAAAGATATATTATAGGTTAGACTGCACTGTAATGACAAGCAGTTTGTGGTGCTGCACATAAAAATATTTTGCTTTTCCACTGTACATTTGTTATTGTATATTTCTATCCAAACATACTTTTATTTTATAAAATGAAATAGCCGCCATTGCCCCTTTTTCTTGTAAATACAAATGAGCATCTTACTTTGACAAATGAAATATATTCTATAACTTTAAAACATACTTCGAGAGTTGTGGGAGTGATTGATGTACGAAATCATTTATTACCAATGACAATCTAGTGAGAGATGGAGTTGGTGAGAGCTGATGAATGGTTCTACCCATTGTAATGCTTTTAACTTTTTTTAAATTAATTTAAATGATTTTATTTTTTTGAAAAAATGTAAAGTAATTGTAATGTTTGTTCCTATTATTTATTTTTTAATATTTGTTAGTATTGTAATATTTCATTATTTCCTCTATTTAATTTATTTTCCAAATTGTTTGTAGAAATGATAGTTTTGGAAAGGTGCAACAATATTGATCTGAGTTTAAAATCTTATTCGACATTTTGTTTCAAGACATTTTCCAAAATGACGTCCGAATTATCTCAAGGTCAGATTTTCCCATTACTGGAAATATTGAATCTTAGTGGTTCATAATACCTTTGCCGTTGTCTGCTTTTGTAATTATTATTACTTATCGAAATATAGAAATAAGGCAATGTATCTAACCATTGAAAATACGATTTTAAATAATAAAAATCTAAAATACCAATATTTTTTATGATATTTCTATGTGAATAAAATGAAAAAAACATACATTTAAACTGAACTAAATAATAACAGTCAAACGTCGGAATAATATATTTCTAATTTTGGTGTTTTCTCACGATTTTCTCGACTTTCACTGTAACATAGATAGATGCTTTTCCCTTTGGTAGAGCCCAACCCTAATTTGAAGTGGGTATTTGGCGAAATTAATATTTTTTTTAACGAATCAAGTATGAAGTAGGATTGAAGAAATAAAAATTTCTGTCAAACGAATGTTCAGAATGTTTCCCCCAAATATTGAGGAAAAGAAACTATTATTAGTATCAAAAAAAGTTTTGGGTTTTTTGATGCTCGATCTCTCCATCACAATGTCCCAACCGTGGAATATACAAGGTTTTACACATTTCGTCTATTATTATACCAGTGTTAAGTTAAAAAAATTTAGAGTAATATTTTAAAGAACTAAACTGTTTTCGATGATATTTAATAAAAAAACCCTTTTTAATGGTTATTCTCTATTTTCTTGTCATCTTGCATTAAATCTAGTTAATTATTTTTTAACAGTTTCAAGACCTATTTAATAAAATGAATATATTACATCAATATAATATCTTGTTTGTACGGTTAATTTAACAATATATGCTCAATTAAAAGCATGTTCTGTTTAGTTTGACTGCTTAGCGATATGTAACGCTGAATTAATACAAGGACAATCACGTTCTCTACCTTGTGTGTAATGTTATAATCAGTTTAGCCGTTTGATTTCTTTGTTGTACTGTTTTCTCGGTTATATCAATTCATTTATTTGATTTTGACTTGAAACAAACATTTGTACGGAACATCAAAAACTCAACAACTTCAGTTAAATATTCACTACGGTACTAGGCCCTGATCAATATTCTTGATAGGTCTACTCGCACATTAAAATGTATTGCTCAACGAGAGGTTAACTTTACATGTCTTAAATAACCGCGTTAGACCAAGCCCGAATAACGTTCTATCTCGTCATTGTACACAAAGATCTCTCAACATTAAATAAGTGTCATCTGTTAAATATACCAAATAAAACTTAGGAACTTACCAACTAACAATGTTTAATTTATCAGTACTATTTATCTATGAAGAAGAACCGGAATTTACAAAACTTTTGAGATATTACTTGTTCCGAGCGGTGAGTAGCCCATGAATGCGGATGGACTACTCGGATGGATTTAGTGTATTAGTCCGTAAGACCACCAGCAATTAAGAAGCTTTATTGGTTCCTTAACTATTCGACTTATTTCTAGAGAATTTCGTTCGAAGCCAGTTTCGAGCTTACTTGCTGACACCTGCGAACCATTTTATTTTTTTATAGACGAAATATCATAAATATGACACATTAGTAGTCTTCATACCAAACCGTATCATCCGGCTTACGTAATTGATTTTAACAATCCTACGGGTGATCGATATGAACTTCTTTCTGCACTAACTTTTGTCTCGATTCCTGATATGTTTTACACGTTATCCAGTATATGTATCCATCAATCCCTTGATTGAGGATATTCTGTGTTCCATTCAGTGACTTCAGCAATTCGCATATTCTGGGTAATTTGGTGATGTAAAATAACCAAAGGAACCTACAAGTCAGTTGCCAGGCACTCAGCGTGTTACAGTGTGTGAATTTATAGCAGTACATAAAAATGTAATTCATAGTAAGAGGGAGGACGAATTGTATATACTGCTAAAAAACTCTGCTTCCTTTCTTTCGTTGTAACATTGTGAGGATGTAATAAATCAGTATCGGCTAGTTTTACTATTAATTATCCCTTTTTTAAAAGGTACAGAGGGGATTGTTTCATTTTTGTCCAGAAATTTCAGTAGAGTGTCATTTTTATTTCAAAAATCGAATCAAATTTGTCCGTATGATGTAACAATTAAAATAAAATGTCAGTTTTCGTTCAGGTTCGTTACATGATTATAAATGGTTTTCAATAACTATTAGACCAAAACGTTGCTAATATTATTTACTTTATTTGTTTAATAACACAATTAATGTTCCAGAATGGTACAAAATAAAAATAAAACATATAATTAATTTTAACGTATTTTCATTGTTGATAATTTAATCTATTTTATTATGAAATACAGATTATTTGATGTTAAATCGTAGATTTCAAAATTCGGCTGTTCAATATATAGATATGTATAACTAACTCATGTATTACCGTAATAAAATTGAACTATAATTTAGTCCATTAGAAGGATATTAACTAGTAGGTTTTTTTAAGGAATATCTCCTACATTTTTTAGTCTATATCTGTGGTTTTATATAACAATAAGCTAATATTATTTAAAGTATTATTAGCAACACCTCTTCAATACCGGTAGTTTTAAAGGTTATTGTTTTCTATTTCAAAGTCATTTTTTGCAATTGGCAATATGAATTATTTGCTTTATCAATTTTCGGCTAAAGTTGTAGTTTTGTACATTTTTGAAGGATTTAAACAAACAAGTCTGGCTTCCTGCTACAACTAACAAGATCAAGGTATCGATTAATAAAGACTACCTCACAATCGTTATTGCCGTTTGGGCTGTAGAAATGATTTAACCGGACCTATTTTGCATTCGACCTAAGGTTGGTGAAACGAAAAGGTTTGAATTAATTTAAAACTGCAACCGAAAATGGTGCCCAAAGATTAAATGATTAAAACGATTTTTTGTTTGTTGTTGTAATTTTTTATAAAAGACCGCATTGTTAAAATCCTAGTTTAGTTCATACAGGACTTACTACATAGTTAATCATCATTTCTTTAAGTATTCAAGTGCATTCAACAAGTTTAATAAATAATATTACAAATCGTATTATGTATAAAAACTCAGTTTAGAAAAAAAAAAAAACAATGTAATTTATAAGTTTAAGAATTCTTGGAAGGGTTGGGTTTGATTGATGCTTGTAGCCATTTATTATTAGTGGGGGGGGGGAGAGGGTTAGAGTTGATGAATGAATGAACTTTGTGTCTGAACCTTCAACTCTTTTACACAGATAACCTTTTGCTGATTCGTAGTTTATTTTTACATGTAAAAAATCATTAATTTCCATTTAATGATGAGAAGCTATTTAAATAATATGATTTGACTAAAAATTGTGTCTATGTATGTCTCTAGTATTAACAATAGTAACCGTAGATATTTCCGTGTTTCTTAAGCACACTATAAGATTTTACAAAAAAAAATGTTTTATTATGAGAAAGAATTTAAATAACGTTGATTGTTTATAGATTTTGATAACTTTCATGGTTTGTAAAAGTAAGTTAATATATTGTCAACAACATTACACTTTTGCTGTACCTTTATTTGTTCACAATAGATTTTGTCAAAGATTCTATGTGAAATATTTTCGTAGTTTTGTTTAAAATTGTAACAATGAAGTTTTAGTTAAGTGCATAATTTTGTTGTAGTATTTATGCAGTACAGTTTATATTATTTTAAAATAAGATATCAAAATCTTTTCTCATTTGTATGTCATTTGTGAATTAGTTTGGGAAATATCTTAGTTTGCTGCAGAGAAGAGGATGTAACAAATTAAATGTTTCATGATCATTACACAAACTGTCCCATTCACCCATATCTAAAACCAAATAAAAACTTACCAAAACTGTTGAAAATAATCATTAAAAATGTTGGTTTGGTAGTTCTCAGTTAAAACGTGAACTATTCGACCCCGTTGTTGAGAAAAAAAATACCTATAAATTTGTCTCTTGCTTTGTTTCTGTCTTATGGTAAAACGTAATTAACTTAATCTAACTTTTAATGACGGCGGTAAACATTTTTAAGTTTGGTAAATTTTAATTCACACAAATTTGGGTTATTTATTAAAAACATTTCATTTAAAATTGAACGAAATTTGTAGAGACGTTTTTAATACATTACGTACTATACAGTAGCTCCATCACAGATTTTTTTTTATAACTCGCGACGTTTTGGAGAGATGTAACCATTATAATTTGTTTGGTTACCTAGAGGCTACACTTAAATTTTTAACAAAATAGTTAGAGCCAATGTAGAGAAAATAACATTTTCTGTTATTTCCATGCTAGCACACCTAAACTTATTGCCAAAATATAACAAGTTATAATTAAAATCGGTCTTCTCGTTTGAGCTTTAAAACACTGAACAGAAGACAGACATCATTGATATCAATTTTTGTACCCTCATCATAAATTCATCTATAGTACGAACATGTGAGAAAGTAACACAAGTTAACTACAACAAGCATTACTCAAATAGTTTATAACTTTTAAAGCGAAGTAAAAGGCAATTTTTTAAAAAATACTAGTTCTAAATAACTGGCTGTTTTGAAACTATTTTGTCATGATTTTCAATACAATCAACCTATATTTAGTTATATTTAGATGTTGTTTTATTTGTTGTAATAACTCTACATTAATCATTTCCTCTAAATTATTTGATTAAACTCTTATAGATAATACTACCCACGACTTTGTGTATACCTGTATTAATCTAAATTGTTTTATGTTTCAGGTAGGAAAATGCAAGAAACCAGAATTATTCAGTAAGTTTCAGAATAATATTTCCTCATATCTGTAGTTGTATTTTTCGAAACATAAATTGTCTGATGCCGAATTGTTCTTTGAGCCTAGCATTATTTTCAATTTGGAGAGTTAAGATTTATTACTCTTTTCTTATGTATTATTTAATATTTTCGGTTGGTTTGAAAGTTATTATTTGGCAGTAATTTAGATAAAAACCTGCCTTTTATATTTACGGCAACAATTGTCACATAATAGATATAATTGAAAATAATAGTTTTTTTTTTTACGTTTTATGTTTAAAATAAGTGCTTTCCATTCAAATTATGAACTTGGTACAAATAATAGAAGAGTTAGTTGAATATAATCATCTGCCATTGTCTTATTATTTGTATCTTTCTGTAAAATAATATCTCTCTCTCTCTCTCTCTCTCTCTCTCTCTCTCTCTCTCTCTCTCTCTCTCTCTCTCTCTCCTCTCTTTCTCTCTCTCTCTTATCGTCTGGAGGGAAAGAAACAACTTTTCTGGCCTTATAGACGTTAATTACTTAAGGTGCTTGGTTCTTTTTATTTTTAGAGAAAATATTCTGTTATATTTTCGAATAGTGTAATTTTAAAATATTTTAAATATATATCTACCATAATATAATGATTTTTTTTCACAGATCGATTCTTGATAATTTACTTGTGCTTATGGTTTGCAATCTTTTTCTTATTTCAATACAGTTTTCTCTAGACAATTGTGTTTTAAATACAGTCATTTATATTGTAGCACAATTTAGGGGAAAAAACAACGTATCTTATAGTAGCGACACGCTACCAAGTTGTATCGTTACCCTAAATTGTTGTGCATACGTTAATATAGTTGTATTCAATTAATTGTAATGTTTGAACTCAGAGAGAGCGAGAGAGAGAGAGAGAGAGAGAGAGAGAGAGAGAGAGAGAGAGAGAGAGAGAGAGAGAGAGAGAGAGAGAGAGAGAGAGAGAGAGAGAGAGGGAGGGAGAGAGGAGTTCTTAACGGACGTTTCCAGTACTAAAGTAGGTCTCGAAGATGGAGTAAGTCTAAAACACGCCGAGATATAAAATTAATTGACAGAGATAAATTAATAAAGGATTGACAGAAAATTGTATTCAAACTAATTATGTAAATCTATTATAATAGTGTTGTATATATTACAAAGTACAAAACTTGAACAGAATGTTCGTGTCAGATTTGAGACACATCAATTATTTTATCATAACTATCTACTGAAATTACGCACAATATTTATTAATCAAGATATGTTTAATAATATTATTAATTATTGTTTGAAAAAGTAATTTATCTCGTTTATGTAGTTTCAAGTTGTTACGTATTATAAGCATACAATTTTTATTTAATCGGTGCAGAATAAACAGTAAATAAGTTTTAGTTGAAAAATGTAGGCCTACTAAAATAAAAATAATAAATATTTTTGTCATTTCTAACATTTAAATATTTTACCATTCTTAAAGATTGATAGTAAAAAGTTATTTCCACTTCTATTTTAACCTTCCCCACAACCAAAAGAGAAACCGACTTGTAAACTTTAGTGATAATTAATTTTACGGTAGCAAAAGCACTATTAATCTCTCATGTTTTGGGCCACGAACCAAACACGCCCCTTTAGATATTTTTGAGTATCATACAGGGAAATTATTTGGACAGTTAGGAAAAATATATTTTATGCTTATAAAATATAAGCGTTAATAGGTTGTGTAGCTTACAATGCTAATTGATCACGTTATTACAACTATGGAAGTACGAATAAATAAAATAATCGTCGTTTAACGCTCTTACTTTGTTACGTGAATTAAACAATATGAAATTAAAATACTATACAATCAAATAACTGCAGGTAGATACACTTTACTAAGAGTTTTAACATACCAATAGTAGAAACATATTAAAGACAAACAATTTTGTGAAATCATAAAACAGACTCTTAAAGCAATAAAATAATTAGTTGCACGAAATATAAATCAAGTTATTCTTCATTAGTGTGACGGTATTAGTAATAACAGCTTACAGATATTAGATGTTGTTATCGTCATTTAACATACAGTAGTTATTTTGTTTTAAATTGTTAAAAGAACCTACTTCTTCAAAAAGAGTGCTGAAACCAATGCTGTCAGTAACCTCGTAAAACATTACTATTGTGGAATTAAAACATACAAGTATTAGTTACGTTTGAATATACACACCTTATATCAAATATAAGATACGGAATTAAATAAATAAGATCACAAATTTATTCAAGGGTAAAAACATCTCATCCATATTTTGATAATTAGTAGACTATTCTTGTTTTTGTATACTTGTCCCTTAAACTCTATCGTAATATTGTTACTTCATCAAATCCTATTGTTACATTTATTTATTAAAGCCCCTCGGGCCTTACTTGAGTGAGTATGGTTCTCTCCTAACTAACTCTATTTCTATTCCGATCCTGATGGTATTAAATTTGTACGTGTTATTAAAAAAAAAAAAAAAAAACCACCTGCTTCTCATCATCCCCATAATAATAAAAATATATGACACATTTAAATAGGTATAACTCTCGATTACCCTAATGGAGTGACGGTCGGAAAATAACAAGGGTTGGTCAAGGGAGGCCTGCTAGAAAAAATCCAAGAGAGGTATATAATCTAAGACTAAATGAAAAAAAAAGTGTAGATCTAGCTAGGATACCTCGCAATTGTCACCCCGAAGTCACTAGAAGTATGTCCTGACGAGTGACGCTATTTGAGTATTCACGGGCTAGAGTCTTTATTTATGTTCTTTGCTTTATTTTATAAGTCTATAATTACCAAGAAGTGTTTCACCTTTAAATAAAAAAAGGGGAAAACCCTTAAGCTGATTATTCACTTATGACTGTTTCGAGGATTATGACCATCATCATTATTAAAATAGAGTGATCAAGACTAGTCCGTAATCTACATTACGTTAAATAAACCCATGTATATAGTTATTTTATTTTATTACCACAAAGAGAGGAACTAAAAACAATACTGTATCACCATACATTTTAATCAAAATCATGCCAATTAATTTTCGTCACCAATAAACCGATCAAGCGATTCACTTCCGCTGTCATCGTGGTTAATGAAATAGTTAAAAGTAAGTAAAGATCACAATAAATAAATCCCCAAAAAGAACTCGTAACGTAATCAAGTTAATTTGTTAACACGGTTGGACCATGAGTCGCCCAATTTAAATGACATGTTATTACAAAAACGTGTGTCTCTGTGTGTGTGATTTTACATATTATTTTATATGTTACTTCTTATTATTTATTTAGCTTACCAATAATTGACAATGGTAAACCATCTATAATTACAGTACCGTTATTAAATTCTTATGTATTATATTATTAAAGTATATTATACATTTATAAATAAAAATGGAACCATCGTTTTATTTAAAAAAATAAGATTAATGGATTTATTTCACATGCTTCAAAAGGTAATGGATCTTCATAATATTGACTCCATATATTGACTCTGATGTTAAAACTGATATACGAGTTTCATTTGTATACTTGGAAATATTCACCAGTTAAGCTTATAATCTGCAATTTCTGCTTCAATAAACCATCATACATTAGCCTTTCTTAAGTGGGTTAAATTTATTAATTTCTAACATTGTATGGAAGTACTTAACGGCACCGTGTGCCTGTATATATCCTTCAAGACGTTGCTATTCATACATATAGTAAGCATATAGTAAGATACAAGATAAAACATTATTTCCTGCTGCCTATTGGTTCAGTTGAGGGACACAAATGATTTCTATAACTGGAAAGATTATCTCGAGATGGAATACCAATGATTGATGTTTGCTACCATTTATTGTCAGTGTTTGAATGGGGATGTCTATAATAGCATTCATTAAGTTATAGACAAGCGTATTTATGAAAGTATAGTTTGGAGAATAAGTTACAGATAGGTCTCATGTTAATAATACACATCTGTATAGTCGTCTCGCATGATGTTGTATGTTTATGTGTATAACTGTGGGTTTTCTTTATAATTCTATCAACAGCTGTTTTAATACAAAGAAAACTAAACATTTGATAATTATCGGAATCAGGTTAAAATTATTTTAATGTGATTATTTTCTGCTGAAGTGTCGTATACAAATAATGTTTTAAATAACTTTTAATATGTTACTCACCGCCAACAATCCTTTTTTTGAAGTTTTTCCTTCAGTACATATATATTACCACTACACGTGTTTCGGACTTTTTACGTCCATCGTCGGGTTTTCAAAACACAATTAAAAAATTTAACACAATTTGTAAAAACACATAACACAAACCACACACGCGCACAAATGAAGTCTAACATGTCTCTGGGCTGACACTGTACAATGTAGGCCTACTACTGAGTTATCAGCTGATGTATACTTCCTAGTAATCTGGCTTATTAGTTCATAAGAGGGGGTTGCATCAAACTGTTTTTTGTCATTCAGCAAATTATCCGGGTGCTCTTGTTCATTTTTGTATATGTGGTATTCTTCTACGCGGTTCATGTAATCTCCTTTTTTGCATTTCTGTAATATTTTCATGTTGTGATCTATGTTTTTATAAGGATTGCTGGCGGTGAGTAACATATTAAAAGTTATTTATAAGCATATCCGGTGATCTAGATTTCCAATTGTAATGTTTTAAAATTGACGAGTTATAATGATTAACTGTCACGACATTACACTAGATAACATGTATGTTCGACTTATCAGCCACTAAGCTCTCAGGGGTTAGCTATAGTGAGTACTAGCGTGGAAATTCCGAGAGACCCTAGCTGGATCTTCAGTTAAACACCCTCTTTTTAAACTCCTGAGTTAGATTAGATTTTATCTTTCCTATATGGACTCCCTTGTCCAACTCTTGTTCTTTTCCGACTATGACGCTATTATACTGGTCTTTATTTTATCTTCCATTTTATTAGGAGATGATGACCGAGAGGGTTTCCGCCCCTTTAAACAAGAAAACCCAAATAAATCCACCTAGGTAGGCCTGTATTAAAATGTAACTTCTGATATTAATACAAATTACAAGATCTTCCATATTAAAATTCATATTTCAATAATCCATAACATTTTAATTTGTACTTGAATAGTAAGTTTTAAATATTTACCAATAAAGTAACAATAAAAGTAATCTAAAAAATACATCTAACCTAAAACTAATTGGTCATGTTACGTTTTTAACGGTTGGGTCTGATATAGCAGTTCAGCGGATTTATAAAAGTAAATGGAAGTCGTAATCCACTACTTCTCACAGGTGTCGTTACTATCTGACACCTGACATTCTGGGACTTTTCTGGTAAATTAATTGAATTATTAAGGTGTACAATATTCTTCCAAATAATTCCACTGCAAGAATAAAATTGTATTGACTTAATAAACTGTATAGGCTACACAAACTTGAAAGAAATGTTTTTGTTTCATTTTAATAAGTATTGACGAAATTAAACACGCAGTTATATATTTAAATAAACTATACAATAATATTTCTCAGATTATCTGCCGTACTTATAGTCAGATTTGATGTCGACGAATTGTGTCATTTATAACAGTCGTATGATAGATTTTTGTTTGTCTATTTTTACTGATAATTCATAAACACGAAATTTAGGAGAGATAGGAATCAAGAAATTTATTCTTGTCCTTAGAACATAAATTATCAAAACAAGATAAAATATTTAGTGCTATTTTTTTTGAAATCGCACTTTCCGTGTCTTTTCTTATTGGAAAAAGTAAAACACCTCCAGAGATAGGTTAAAATATGCACATGTACCAAATTTTGTGAATACAGTCTCATGTTTATGCTGTGGAGCACTACACAGATAGACACTATTCCAGATACCACTTTGGGAAATATCAAAACGTATATATTATCACTAAAATATTCAACAGTGATATGTTTAATCTATCACGTATACTACGTATACAGTATATATGTGAGAAAAAATGTTTTTCGACATACAATAAATTTAATCGCCGACAAGCAGCGAAATAGTAATTTGTTAAGAATTTAATTTTTAAGTGAAAGTATCTTTCCAAATAAAATATTCAGTGTGGTAATGATTACTTTCAATCTCAATCAAACATTAAATTAATAATATACCCCTACTAAAACTAGCAAATATTCTAATAAAATTCATTGCCTCTTTTAACAACTAACAACTATTACTTTTTTTTAAATGAAAAGGTTCTACAGTAAAATATGTTTAGATTATGTTAGAGTTTAAGCAACATTGGGTTCAGATTTAAAAACTGCACAATATAAGCGATAAACTTTTTTAGACCTAAAGATGAATAGTTTTTGAAAAGATTTTTTTTTTTTATTTTAAAATAGTCTATCATTTTAAAATTTCCTTCTAGTAAACGATCTTGTTCACCCAATGTACACTCGGAAAAGAGTGAAAATTACTTCCAAGTCCAAGCATATGTCTTAGATTTGATTGTTGGCGTTACCATAAGGAAGATATACTGAAAATTGCCTATAAGCTATTATCATCTACCTCATAACCTCAAAAGTAACACGTTACATCACCTTTATAATGTTGTTTCAGATATCGTTATTAATCATTTGGAAGCATTTTAAAAATCGTTAATTTTTATGCATTTATTGTAATATTTGCTAAAATTATCGTTTTATGTAGGATAACTAAGGTGAAAAAGAGTTGCTGCAGATTATCACTTTCACTAAACTCTTCAGTGCTATCATCCATCTCTTTCATATCACTATTAGGTTTTAATTACTTGTTTTAGAAAACAGTCCACTTTTTTTTAACTCTTTGATTGTCAGTGGGTATATCTTAATACTCTTTTTGCTCAGTACTATTTCAACGACATATAATTTGCCAATTTTTGGCTTATATTTTCTTTGCCAGAATATCACCTTGCGAGTCTTATAAATTGTATTTTACAAGAAATGTCGGGATCACCGCGTAAATCATACACACTTCACTTATCCAGTTTGGAAGATAACATTTTGGTAATGTCTTTTTAAATTAGGAAATTCTAACTTTGTCGTCTACTTTAAATTTTGGTGTAGCGTTTGTAGTTTTACGAGTCTTTTTCTAATAATTTATTTCCCGTTCTTAAATATTTGAGCGGGTTTACTTCTGTTAGAGATGTGCACCGTATTAATTTGCAACTTTTCTACGGTTTATACATCACTCGTAGGTACCGCGTGGTATACATTTACAACTCAATCCATTTTTCAAAGTACATTTCAGACTTTCTACCACAGACACTTTTTTGTCAGAATAAGTAGCGTAATGATTTATATTGTATTATTTTATTAATTTGTACATTTAAAATTTCTTCGTGCGGGCTTGTAGACCTCTGCTGCAATGGTATGCCTTACGTCCATTAGGTTAATGATGAGTTATTATCGCCCTTTTTAGAGACACGAATCCTAGAAATTCTCACTAGTGGTTTCCGGCTTAGCGTTGCTTTAGATTAAACCACCAAAAATAGTGTATTTAAGATAGGAATAGAATAGAATAGGATAGAACTTTACCTTAAAATTTATAAAAAATAAGTTCCTTTTCTTTCTTATTTTTGACGTTATTATTATTATTATTGTACTTACCCCATTTTATTTTAAATTGTTAATAGTTACTTTTGAAATCTGAAATAAATATTTGAAACAAAAATATGTTTGAAATATGGTTAAATTAAACAATAACTTATAACAGTTTTGAATACTCTATATTTCAAATGGTACTACACAAAATTTTATCAAGCCGTAGTTTTTAGACGTTGAAGGAATTCTGGAACATATTACGAAGTTGATAGTTATGACTGATCCGTTTTTGGTGTTGTTAAAGGCACAGTGGTGATAGTTGGGGTTGTAATTTTACCCAAACACCGTTTTTCAGATTGAATTGTGTCAATAATTCTATCATCCATTTTACGAAAATCTTCTCCTATTGCAGCCGGATATGGCATAGTGAGTGGATCTTCGAGAGACTGTAATCAAAATTAAAAATATTTATTTAACAATATTTTTGTTTAGAGCTAAATGGAGTAGTCTAGTATAGAAACTTAAGGAAATATGTAAGTATGTTATTCATTTACTTTATTATTCTTACATGTGGATTTGGAAATTTTCATCATTGTACTTCAAGCAGTAAATATAAATACTTAAAATTTATAGACACGATCTATGACTACGTGTGCAAACCTTTTTCATTTTCATAACAAGGGGCCTCCCATTAATTATCGAACTAGAAAGTTGTGAAATGTTTCTATTGCAAGAAAAACAACTATTTGCTGGCGTCAACTTTGAAATCGTAAAATTAAGGATTTTGTAATTTAAGTACGTAGCGTGATTCAAAAATGGTTTATTTTTATGGTTGATTAAAAGTAAGTCAAAATCGATGTAACCGATGAAACTTTTTTACTTGTTTGTGTTCTCATACCACGATAATAAAACAGTTTTATGGTTAACTTTAATTTTATGGGAAGTATAGCTTATACACTTACGTTTGTTTGTAGAGAACCTCCTGATGATTCAAGTTGTGAAAGGAAATGACCTTAAATTCTTACAACTATGGAAACTATAGTTTATCAAATTTAATAAAACGACAAATATTTGATTTTTAGGTTTACTGTTTTATAACTAAATACTCTGAAACGAGAGTTGTCATATACTCTGTTTGGTTTTGATTTAGTACGCGTTTTTATACACTGGAAACAAGATTTTAAATGAAACAAGAAACAGAATTTGTGTAAAATGAAAAAATAGACAATATATTGTACATGTTTTATAGCTAAGAGAAACTTATGTAATAATATTAATATTATAATATAATATAATATTAAAAAGAAAAAAGAACTTGTGTACACTGCCATGATTAATTGTGAGAAGAGTAATAATAATTATATCTAATAATAAAATTAGTCACTATATAAAAATAATGATATCTTAAAAATCCACATGTATCCATAATTATGTATACATGTTAAATGATAACAAAACTTTATTTTATTTAATTGCAAATGTTTACGTAATTGTAAATTATGTAAATGTATACGAAAATTTTAAAGGAGAAACGAAATTGATTGTAGTCATACAGAAACGTGGTAGTGAATCAAAGTTCCTCATCTACAATGTAAAATTAACGTAAACCAAAGAATATAAGTGATAATTTAATTACAAATTTGAAATAATGCAGTGATAGCTTCATTTTGGGATCTAAAAGTCAGGTACAGTAAAAAAAAAAGAGAATAGAAATGTACCATAAACAATTACAATAAAATTATCATATATTTTTAACATTATACATATCTATGTTACTACACTCTTTTTTTTGAAATAACAAACATAAGCAAATTAAATTTAACTACATGGCCTATAGTTTTGTCTTAACAAAAAATAAGCATAATTTATATCTTTACACAATCAAACGGGTTCATTTTATTCCCCCCTCACTTCTTGTTTCCCAGGATAAATTATTTTAACATATGAAACAAAATATTGACTGCGATTTGTAAACTGAAAATGTTTTGAAGCATTTTTACGGACCAGAATCATTGCATACCCAATTGTGTCTCGGTTTCTCTAATGTTAAAGTTTGTGCTCAACAAGAAGTTATTACAGACCTTACAAAATAAAAAGACTATTTTTGAAATATTATTATAAAGAAAATATTTATGGTTGTATGGATAATGTTCGTTTTATGTTGGAGAAGTATATCTTGAGAGATTCGTAAAAAAGTTAATCTAATACCTCTTTCTAACTGGACTAACACCTAAAGGAAAAGTTATCCAAGTACATAGTTAATGTGATGATTCTCCATATAGTATTAACCTAAAATTTAGATAGATATTATTAACTCTATCAGATAGAGTTGAACGTTCTTTCTCCAAAACGTACAACTTATTGTTATGGTATACATTTTGTACAGTGAATAAAATCAACAAAAATACGAACACTACGTATCATACTTGATAAAATGTATAGTTTTTTTAACGTTCCTTTATTTGATCTTTGGATCTATTGAAGAGTATTTTATATTAAATTGAAATTTAAGTAATTAAACGTAAAGTTGTACCAATTTTGGTTTTTATTTATTTACATATAGATTAACTAGCTTTCACTTTTTTATTTTTGTATGTTCATCATTTCTTCAATCATTGTGTTTTATCTTTCTTCTGAAAATCTCTACTATAAACAGGAATTTATCATTTAAAACTGTGTTATAACCTTTTCACATAAGTGAAGAACGTAAAAAAAACCTAAAATATATATTTTACAATTTGTGTTAAACGAAAAATCTTGTAATAAAGAAGTTGCATCTTCTAATAAAGAAACGTCTTCTTTAATGGAATGAAAATGTTTCCAGATTTGAATACCCTTTTTCTTCTTTATTATTAAAGGTGAAAAAAATCTTTCGGTCATTATCTCCTTAAGCAATTGAAGCAATGAGGATAATATAAGAATTCACCTCTCAAATATGCTAATAGGATCAGGTTCGGAAAAGAACAAGAGTTGGTCAAAGAGATATCATAAGAAATATGAAATTCCGCAACCGTTCTCAGTAATTGTGCTCTTGAGGGAGATTTAAATACCAGTTGTTAAGGATGTCTCTGAGTAGTAAAAATAATTATAATTGTATATTTAAAATTTAAAGTCCGTGATTTAAAATATTTGATGCATATGGAAGACTTAATTTATTGAATCATATTTTCCTTTCATTATTTATTCTTTAGAAGAACAAACGTGATTTTTAATTTGTTTGGGCTATCAGCAAGTTGAAAACCCCACTGAAATGAGTTATGAAAATCCCACCTAGCAATGTTGTTGGGAAAACAACAAACATTTTAAATTATAATGGTTTAAGCGACTTTATAATGAATTATATTGTGACGAAGTTTATCAATTTTCTTCTTATTTCGGTAATCGGATAAACCCAGTTTTTATTGCAAGTTTATATTTTTTAGCAAAAATCTAGTAGTCACAAATTATATATAACATAAATCCGATTAAACTCATTTTTCACAGTTGGACATTATGTGAGCATATAAAAACTTTATCCTTTTACTGTTTTTACACACGGAATAAAATAACCAAATCAATATGAAAAAGAGAACAGTAGTTTAAAAAGTCCCATCTTCTTATTGTATTGTAAAACTTTTTAAACTTATTTAAATCAATTCATAAACTAGGAGACATTTAAGTAGTTTTCTGGTTTTAAAAATATATCTTTAGATCCTCATAAAACATGTGCAACCATAATTGCCAACACATATTGACCGTTGTTGAAATTATTAATATTTTAATAAAACTATATAATCCAATTCTACAATTTATGCTTTAGTAGAGTTGATAAAGCTTTATGAAGTCAATATTTGACAAACTTCCAAGATAACTTGCTTAGAGTATTATGTTTATGTTTTTCAATATACAACAAATGTTCTAACAAAAAATAGTTTTTGTAAAATGGCTTGAATAGTTTGTGCTTGCCAGCGAAATCGCAAAATATAAATTAAATATTTAAACTAAAGATTGCAATTTTTTACAAAATTATGTGTTGCTTTTTTCAAAAATATCCTAAATAATAAACTACTTAATAGCGGAAATATAAGAATTCTTATCTTAGTTGTTTTTTGTACATCTATTTATGAGAGAAAACCTAGAAAATTGCGAATTTTATGGTAAACATGTGTTCTTAATTTGTTTTGTTTTTTGTATATGTTTTTGGGGGGAGGGGGTATGTGAACGTTTTACCAATGAATCCACACGTTAGAAAATAAATTAGTTATTATTTTAACTGTCAATTGTTAGTATATTATTATTATAGTCCACAATTAAGATGAACAGGTCATAGCAAAAATGGAACACTCTCAATTGTTCTAATAACTATATCTCTCACTATCTTGCAAGAGGTTTTTCGTTTTATTAAGAAGTGGCTTAGTACGTTACTGTGTTAACCTAGCATCTAAAGACGTAAGCTAGAGAATTATGATTACGAAAGCTCGAATCACGCAGCGGCAACTACACCTCACCAAATTAATTAACCCGGACATCAATAACTGGTGTGTCAATGATGTATTATTTACTTACTTGTAGTTGCATTGTGTAACTGCTTAATTGACGATATAAATTTAATTTTTAAAATAAAATATGTATCATTATTCAAAATAAAGTACGTACCTTTGCTGTTATTATGGTCATACATAAGACCATGCCAAGGATTACAATGAGCAGAGACATCTTGTAGTTTGAAACTCTTGACAGTTTTACCTCATTTATATACGTTTACTTATCTTGTTTAAATTATTTTAAAACAGTAAAGTTCCTACTAAATATTAATTATACAAAACAGCAATAAATACAGTGTATTGTTACATACATGTTTTACATTTTAAAATGTTAAAAGTAATTTGCATTTACATAGAAAATGTTTTTAATATTTATAATTTAACGATGAAAGTCTTTTTGTTTCTTTCATAAATACGACAACTAAATCTTAGAATTTGTGATAGTAAAAATAGCAGTTAACCGTTGTATATTGTACAGATAATAATAATTAGTATCTTAAACAAAAGAAAACAAAAGTTAAATATGTATTCGTGCATTCACGGTACAAAACATTTTTTTTTTATGTTTAGAAAAACTAAATTTTGTTCTTTTAATTTTTTTTTCTAACTCAATCATAAGAATCATGTTTGGAATATTTCCTGGAAGTTTTAACGTCTACAAAATTAACATGAAAGAAATACATTGGACAATTTGATGTTACTTATACTATAGACTACATATTTTAAAACCCCCTCGTTTGAGTGTAGGTATTTTTGAGTTCAATCGTTATGGAGACTATACCATTTACTATGTTAACACATCATCTATAGATGATGTGTCATGAATGATTGGTAAGTAATTATCGTTTAAAAATTAAATTTACGGTGACGGAATCTTAATTTATTTATCAAATCATAACCTAATAAAAACATGTGTAGGCGATTCACTGGTTTTTGCGCCAAAAAATCAATATGTTTTTATAGTTATTTTAAAATAAATTCTTGTGTTTTTTTATCTTTCAGATGGTGAAAATGTCTAAACTATCTATGATATGATTTTTTAGTTTTTAAATCTCGATATTTTGAATCTCAAGAAGAGAATTCAATGGTCATTGTCTTAACCATCAATTTCATGTAATATAAAGTTTTTGAGAAAATAAAGAGAATAAATACAAAATTGTGAAATAACCATTGTGTATGTTAGCTTCATAATATTTTAAAAGTGAACAAACTGCAGTTATTTTTTAATACTGACAGAATTTTTCTTTTTATTAATTTTACCTGAAGAAGAGCTGCAGGCTTACTAAAAAAAATCTTTTATAAAATATGCAGTTATTTTTATGTAGACAAATTCGTATTTTTGTATTTAAAGTATTAATTTATTATAGTGAATCTTAGCCCATTTTAAAAAATTCAGAGTTAAAAATTTCATGTATCAATATACAGCTAAACTTTAAAATTCTTACTTAAGTTGATATATATATATATATATATATATATATATATATATATATATATATATATATATTTAATATGTGTGAGGAATGAAATGACTATGAATAGTATAGATTTTAGCCCAAACGGGGAATTTAATTGGGAACTTTTCACCCATCAAGTTAGAATAATAACCATTAATCTAATCGGGTCCGAAATAATAAATTTGTTTTAAATATTCGCAACGTTGCTGTACTTTGTTATTTTAATCACGATATGTAGAAACGTTTCCATTACTTGGGGTTGTTTGTAATTATTGTATTACATATTACATATCAGATTTACTTTAAAAACTGTTTCGTGACCTTTAATATACAAGTTGATAAATATATTTAACGAGAAATAAGTTTCTTTCATGCATCTACTAGTCTAAACATATGAGTATTCATATGTGCCTTGCGAATGTATATATTTTTTTAATGTGGAAGATATAGAATAGATTTCAAGGTGGTGTATCTGCTTATAATAAATGAACGAAAGAAATTTCCTATATCTAATTATATAAACGTAGAGGAATTAAAATGATACCCTGTAAGTGTTTCTCTAAATGGATATTGAATATTGTAACGTATATATATATATATATATATATATATATATATATATATATATATATATATATATATATGATATGATATGATATGTTATTAATAATGTTGAATGACTGAGATTTTATTAATATTGTTATATAATTCATATTTCTGTTAATTAAGATTTATATTTGGATAATAGTCAATATTTTTTTATAAAAACAATACACAATATTTTGTGAAAATAAATCCATCTAAATTTAGATTTTGTATACTCTGTTATATAAAACTATGTAACAAAGATATATCGGTTTTTTATTAAAGTGTTAGGTAACTTTCGAATAATCGATGTAAATAATTTATATGTATGTAATATTTATTGTTCAAATTTGTTGTATACAATGTTTCAGAATTACCTTCGTTTACCAGGAAAATGTTTCAAACGATTTACAAATTAATAGTAGTCGTTAATTTGTATTTTTAATAGATTTAAATCATAATGTAACTCTAAATGATATATATTATGTCATAATTAGCAAATCGTAATAATATCAAAGCCCAAATTTTAATTATCAAATGTAATTAGGTTTTAGCAGAAATTGATATTTGAAATTAGTTTTTTGTTTTACTATTCTCTACTACTAATAGAAAACCAATTTCCCCTCCATTAAATAACATCCTGTAACTGACGTATAAATACAGATTGCCGAGATTATTCTTTAATCTAAGGTGATTTTTCTAGGATTATAAATCATTAAATTCTTACATTAAAAAAGAAATGACACATTTTGTTTTAATTTGTTTTGGATTAAAAAACGTTTAATAGTTCCAAAGGTGTTTGAGGATGTCATTTTGTTTAACAAATCGAAGTAGTTCCTGTGTCTCGGGCGATTCCCCAGACACGATCTCTGTCATTTAAAATGATATATCATTCGGTACATAACCTTATATCATCTAACAAAACACTCTGCTTTGAAATTGTATTTCTCAAAGATGTATGTACATTAGACAGCACAGTAATGACATGCAGTTTGTTGTACTGCATATACAAGTATTTTACTCTTCCACTGTACATTTGTTATTGAATATTTCTAACCAATAAATTTTAATTTTATTAAATAAAATAAACGCATTTTCTTGTGAGCATCTCAGTTTTTCAAATAAATAAATTGTTTAACCTTAAAAGAAAAATGCATATGGGTGATTTTTTGTATGACATCATTTATTATCAAATAAAACGTAATGTGGGTAATATGTATGAATGATGAATGAATTTACCAATCATATTGCTTTTAACCAATAATAGCAGATGCAGTTGTTTAATAGTATATCACCTGCTTCATTCACATGAATATATATTTTTAAATATTTATATTGACTGTATTGTTTGTTGGTGTTTTTATTTATAATGTTTCGCTCTTTTTCTTTTATTCATTTTTTTGTCTTTACAAACTGAAAATAAAAAAAAAATTAAGTGTTTTATTTTGTTATCGATTTAATTATGAGTTTAACATAGAATTCACTAAAGTAATTAGGATTGTAAAAAATACTGGTCACAGAATATATTTAAGTTAAAAAAAGTTGGTAATCTGTATAAAACCGAAGCAATTACTGATATTTATTCTTGTCGATAGCCTTCCTAATAGATTCTTTAGTCAAACATTTGACTTCTCAAGTCGAATAGCCTTCCTAATACATGCTTTAATCAACCTATTGAATTCTTATGTTGGTAGTCTTTCTAACACATTCTTTGACCAAAATCTCAATTATACAACCTTCCTAATACAACATTGATCAAACTATTGACTTTTCATATCGATAGAAATCATAACACATTCTTTGATCAAATTACTGACTTCTCACGTAGATAGCTTTCCTAATATATTCTTTGATCAAACTATTGACTTCTCATGTTGATAGCCTTCCGTATCAGATTATTGACTTCTGATACGCATAACCTTTCATATACATTCTCCGATCATACTATTGACTTCTGATGTCGATACCCTTCCTAACACAATCTTTGAATTATCTATCGACTTCTATTGTCGGTAGCCTTCCTACACTCTCTTTGGACTTCTCTAAAAATGGATTGCATTAGTAGCCAAAACAAAACAGTCACGAAAATTCCTTCAGAATTATTACCGGAATAAATAATGTTTTAAAATTAAGCTGTATTTTATTATTTTATTCGATGTTATCGTTTCTAAAGCTAAAATTACAACAACAAAGTTTATTCGTCATTAGTTCATTTTGATTTTTTTATCGCTGTTGCACGTGTCTGCTTATTGTACTTTTAAAATTTGAACACTTTTTTTGTAAGAAATCCTAGTAAACCAAACATTTTGTCGAAAATAATAAACGTTTAAAAACCACCACATGGATGTAATATTTCAGGTTACGGTGTTAGGTACTGGTTTATATAACAATGCTTAAAGCAAAGGTTTATTTTCATAGTGTAATAACATGGTAGAAACCTATCGCAGTTTAATAGTTTTGTTGAAAAAACTTTTTATAATAGCACACTTTAGAAGAAATTGAATCTCACCGAAAACCAAAGTTTACGTAATCTAATTTGAAACTAAAAAGTTATAACATATTTCTAAGTCTAGAACCTTTTGACCAGGTTTTTACCATTACTTTGTTACTTTGTGAGTTGGCTTATTGCTAATCGATTTAAAGTATAAACTAATTAGGGAAATGATGTAAATGATCTTGATAACCAGACATTTATGTGTTAATCATCTTTATTATTATTTTTTAAATTATATTCATATTGGTCGATGAATTTATTATAGGTATATTATTATATTTTTTTTAACGCCTATAGTTATGTCTGTAAGACTAAGAAACTGGTTCTAAGTTAGGAGGGACTCAGTACTGGCGTGGGAATCCTGAAAGGCCCTTCCTATATCTCCATGTTTTCATGTAGTAGTGGGTTAGATCTTTCTCTTTCATATTTCCTATCAGGTCTCCCTTTTGATCAATTAATGTTATTGTTAGACTATTTGAGAGCTAGAGATCTTTATTTTAAGTTCGTATCTTCTTTTTTTATTATGTAGAGGGATGATGACTGAGAGGTTTTATGCCTCTAAACAACAAGGAAAAAAAGAATTTTTTTTTTAATCTTGCTGTTAGTATTAACAAACGCAGCGCCTTAGCCTGATAAGTCCATGACTGTTACTGGCGGGTTCGCAGAGTTTTCCGCCTCCACCAGCCCGATTTGATCTGGCACAAACAGCGACGTAAATATACCCTTTAGACAGTTTGGTCGTAGGTTCACCTTTTTTTTATTAAGTGCTAAAAGAACATGGAGGTTTCATTTTTGACGGTATGATTTATTAAGGAATTGCTGCTTTGTTGAGTGGTCCTTCCTTTATCTGAATGACCATTGAAGTCGAGTTAAAATTTAAAACTGCGTTATTTAAATGAATATAATATATCTAAAGGATGATTTTTTCAACTTTTTGATATATAGAACTATCCAAGAGGCGGATGTTTTGACAATTAATGATACTAATTCTACCAACTTGTTTTGATCTTAATTTGCGTCATTCTTATTTTTTATCTTACACTGCCACAGAATAGTACTAATCGGTTTCTAAGATTTATGAAAAAAAACCCCAATATATAAATAATTTTTGATTTTGTTTTCTAACGTTTTAGAGTGAAATTAAATGAGATAGAACAAAATATAGGAAATGAAACGTGCATATGAATTTCACTCAGGATCTATTTCATATTACAATACACTTTTATATTATGCCGAAATTTACAAATCATCAAATGCTTTTACATTAAGTTTTAATTCACCTTTTAATGTATTGAATTATTATTATTATATTCATATTTTAAATTGTAGAAAATCTTATTTAATGGTAAGCTAAAAGTATGTTGCACTTTGTGAACTAAATATTTATGAATAATTTGTATATTTAAGGAAATACTGATTCCGATCGTAAAATTGTTAATAGAAAATCGTATTTATCGTAAATACTATGTTATCCACCAGTATACGGGAAAACCATCCTGTTTAATTGGTTTTTCCCCTTTTAATACTAGTATCAAGAGGTTGAAATATTACTCGGTAAAATATATCTATAACCTTTGATTACCACCCTAATGTTGCAACAATTTTATCAATTCGTATTTAGGATATAAGGAATAAGAGTTCATTATTAACACAAGCGTGAAATTTCACTAATGAAAGTTATCAGTCTCCATTTCTTAAAATTAGCCTCACAGCTTTCAAAATGATCCCGTCATTATCACTCTAACTCAACCAAGATATAAACTAATTGTCGTTATTGTCAAGAAATATAACGCTCTCAACTTCTTCCATTAGACTTTAAGATTCCCGGGGATTTTAATAACAAGCTCTTTGGTTTGTTAAGGTGCTGGGTTGTTATAGACTAAAATATTTATATTTTTCTGCTTCAACACATTGGATGTTATATACGCGCTAAAAATATAATAATAACTAATAACCGCATAGAAACTCTCGTAAAATTCAGTCAATATTTTGTTGCAACTTTATATTTCACTTCGTCACATATATATGATATGAGTATCAGTAACTATGGCTACTCCTAACCAAACAACCCAAATGTTTAAATCTTAATATACGTACTGAGTCGTATAAAAGTATCAGGATGGCCGTATAGCTTAGCTCCTATTCGATATAACATTTCAGGCGACTCTTCATTTTCAAGGTCTCTAATAAAGCTATTATTATAGGATGTGAAAACAGTGTTTTAAAAAATATACGATGTTTCAAAAAGTATAACATTTTTCTTAACCTTTTGAAATGTTTAAGTAAATATATTATTTAATATTCTAATTCTCCGTGCAAGAATAATTCAATAGACGTTTAGTTTGGGTGTCGTATCACTAATAATAAAAAAAAAGGTATTCACGTTCAAAGCCCTATTCTAAATACTCGCATTTATTTCAGCTTAATATTCTAATGTGGGGCTTATTGACGAACGTTTTCAGTATTCTAATTCAAGTTTAGTATTTTGGATTAATTCCCGTTTCTTAGCCCTTTACAACCACCATTGGATTTTCCAATCATTAACTTTAGTTGAACTTTTTCAGAAATATCCCTAACTGAATTGCTGCAGTACACGATATGTTAGTTGTCATTTTGACATCAACAGTGTTTTTTTTGTGATTTTAACTATTTTACAGTTGCTTTCAAGTGAACTATGGAGCTCTCAGAACCAGAGAGGATTGTTGTACTCATTGTGCGTGGGTACAGTCATGAGTTTGATCTAACCAAGAGATGACTGACTTATGATACATTTCCGAATCGAAATCAGTAGTATTTAGGAGGGTAAAACATTTTGAGGAAAATAACAATTTAAAGAAGGAAGTCTACCACATTTCCAAATGCACTAAATTTATTTGTGAAAAATACCCATACTTATCTTAGAAAAGTTGCCCTTCAATGTCAAGTAACTCGCTTCTCTGTACACCAGATTCTGAAGGTTAATAAATTCCACCATTAACAGATTTACATTGTGCATGAACTATCAGAAGATAATTTTGACAGACGCATTGAATACTTTGACTTCATGATGATACAAATTACGAGAGAATAATAATTTATTTTTTCAATTACTTTTTCTGACGAGGCATCATTTATGTTAAACGGTAAAGTAACTTAGTCAAAACCACGGATTCTGAAGGTATAAAAACTAAATGTAATACAAGAAGCACACATGGAGCATCTACATTAAGTGATTGTATGGCGAGGAACCTTTGATGGCAACATCATTGGGTCTTTTATTATTGAATGATATTTAAATGGAATCATTTAACATGACATGTTGGTAAATCAGATTTTACGAGAAGTTCACAATATTGATAAACAAAATTTCTATATGTGTGGTTTCACCAAGATCGAACACCTCTATGTTATACTGTATTAAGGACTTGAACTTTTAAATCCAAAATTTCCACAAAGATTGATTGGTAGAATGGGGCCAGTAGAATAGTTTTTTTGAGGTTATCTAAATCATAATGTTTATCGAACTAAATCTGTAGATAATAACTATTTGAGAAACTGTATCATGCAAGAAGCAGCATTAATTAGTGCCGATATACTACAAAAAGTCATGGGGTATTACCACTAGATATTGGCACACTGCCAAACTGCTGAGGGAAAGCAAGTCGAACTTTTGCTGTAAATTTAAGGCAAGCCAAAACAAAAGCTAATTTAGTCTAGGTTATACATTTTTCTTATTCCTAGCATTTAGCTAGTGAAACGTCACACCTGTTGATGGTGTTGCATTTTACAGTGACCTACTCCTTCGTCTTCGTTAGTCGAATGGGCATATTAGGGGTGTGGGGATTAATTAATCTAAACTTAATTTTAATATTTAATTTATATGTGAAAATTATAAGCTTAATGTATGGTTTCCACTGTGTATGTATTAATATGTATTATAATATTAACGGTATTCCATTTGTTAGTGAAATACAAGTAACTCAAAATATATTAAAAATAAATGTGCCTAAATTTTATATCCAATGAAGTAGACAAATTACTTCGTCATTTATGGCCATATTATGAAGTCTACTTACTGATTTTGATTGAAATGCGACTTAGATTGTGAATTATAAAATTTGTATGATTATTTTAATAAATATTATTGCATTGGTAGATAATTAATTAGTGGTACGAGTACCATTGGTTGGGAAATGTCAATCTGAATAAAATATGTAAGCTGTAGCAATGGACTAACAAATAGTTAAAACTATTTTATATGCGATGTGTAAATATTGGAGATATCATAGAAGAATTTCTTTTCTTATAATACAATTTATTTGAACAAGTGGCAACATTAAATGTGTAAATTGTCCTTCATAATTACTTATATTTTTAAATTTTGTGTTTGTGTAAAAATATTAAAAATTAGGTTCCTGCTGTATAACTAGATGACCCGAAGAAGGCTTTAGTAGAATCAGTTTTAATCCTTGGATTAGAACTCTAGACTTTTGTTGCGTAGGTTCTTAAATAGGTTTGAAACGAAATTATCAAGTTTATATTTCCAAAAGTATTAATTTTGTATACGAACTTTCGAAAGGAAGAACTGATTGTTAAAATTTTGCTGTAATAACGACTCATTCAAGAATACACATAAGTCGGACCAAGAAAAAGTAATTTTTTACAGTACATATTTCCATGTATCAAATGTTTCCGAGATTAAAAATTAAAATATAAATGGTAAACATATTTTGTAAAGTTAGAAAAAAAATATATATTTTTTACTAACAAAATAATGTTTTATAAGTTACGTGGATAGGTTGGGGTTGATTGATGCTTGTAGCAATTTATTATTAGCGAGGTGAGATGGAGAGAGTTGATGAATGAATGAACTTTGTGTCTGAACCTTCATTTCTGTTCCTCAGATAACATTTTGCTGACTGACAGTTTATCTTTAATTTTTAACTTATTTATTTGAAAGTTAATTTCAATAAAGTGTGAAGCTATTGAAATACTTGACATGGTGTAACTTGTGGGGGGACATCAAATAACAACATTTGGAAGTCTTTAGTACAGGAATATGATAGATTGATTATATATTTAAGCCCATTAAGTGTAACAAAGCTTTTAGCTCCAAAAAGGGCAATAAGGGTTATTTTTTTAGTTACATTTTACACACTATTTAGAGATGCATATAAAATAACAACTGACTTATATTCTCAATGTTTTGTTTTAAATTTTATTCATATTCTGAGTTCCTGTTGAATTAGTAATGTAAATAATATTCTCAATGTTATTGTCAATAATATTTTTTCGATGTTATTGTTGTTTAATCATATCCTAGTTATTTGTTTGTAATTTATTATTTTGTATTCGGCATACGTTTATTTGAATTTCAGTGTCTGTGTGGTCTTTCTTCTTTTTACGAAAGGGTGGGTATACTTGTTATCATGTTTACCAATCTGCTGTGGTCACTAACAGAAAATTCATATAATGAAATGAAATAAAAAATTGTAGATAGAAAAATCGAATATACGTGTTTGTTTTATTTTTCGAGTTTTAAAACATGTAGTAGATTTGTAGAACATTATTAAAAAAATAGAAAGTCCTACTTTTGTCTTGAAAAATTATATATTTTTTATTTGTTGCTACAACTAACACCTGTTGAAACTTGAGGAGTGTATTGTGGAAAATCTTGCATCTAAAAATGTGTATAAATGTTTAAATAATTCAATTTATTATAATTTTTATACAGTTATTACGTTTATAAAATTTAGGATTGTATTTTTGCTGATTTACAGTAAGTTGGTTTTTTCTAAATGTCAAACTATAATTTTATTTTATTTCTTACTGTGGGAAATACTTGGGAGAAATGGTAGGGGTTTGTATTCATTTTTAATATAAACATTTTGTCAATTTGCGTGTCATTTCTAAAAGTATAAGCAAATGTAAATCATTATAAACAAACAAAGTTTAGTTTTCAAACCTTGATAAAAAATGTTGTATCTGAAAGCTTTTATTTTCTCTTAATGACATAGATTTGAAGCAAGAAGGACTTGTAAATCTATCGATTTCTTATTGTTAGCGAAACCATTAAAATGACTTATTACTCAACCTTATATTTACTTTTATTACAAATTCTACAACCTACCAATTCTTACAATTTTGTTATTTATATTTTCAGAAATAAAAATCACAAAAATTGCGTTATTTTAAATATATAGTATTTTAAGTTTCCTTATTTATTATTAAATCACCTGATTTTATTTAGTTTTACAATGAACCAGACAATATGCACTAATTTAGTCTGAATTGCAAAATTATGTTATTTTATTATTTAATAAAAATAAGTGTTAACATTGAATATCACATAAACGTCCATTTTGATTATTGGCTATAATTAAATCTGTTAGAATAAAACAAAATCTTTAAATTTTTGTTTAATTATTCTTTCTAGTTAAATTTATAAATAATTATTTACCATTTTATTTATCTTTATAATGTTCAGTGACACAATCTCTAGGATCCAATAGGATTACGGATTGCGACATTTCTGGTATGTCATTGTTATACAAAAATTATAGTTGCAGAAAAAAAAGTAATCAAGAGATTATTTCAGTTTAAATAAATACCGTTTTTAGCGGCGACGTTCCCAAATTGCAATGTAATAATTATAAAAAACTTGGACTTGTATACTAAAGTATTTCTATTTGTTATTTTAATATCTTAGATACCTGTTACTTCTACGGGGTTGACTTAAACAATACGGACACAAAAGCGTCCGTATAACTTGCTACACACACTCCGGAAGCAGATGATTAAGATTCAATTAACTCTAGATAGGAGTGATGCAAACTCCTAAGCTGGAACTAAATGTGTGTTTCACTTTAGTAGCTTGATATTAACACTTTTACTTTGCGAAATTGTGTATACTATTAATTATACATGTCGTAATTTTATGTGTGTCTAATAAGGCTATTTGAAAACGTGGCTATAATGTGAATATCTTTAAATTTGTTCTGTTGCATAACATTGGTGTACATATTAATTGTATTTTGGATAATAAAAAATGAAATGAAATTACTTTTAAATAGAATATGCAAGAACATTTTAAACAAAGTCTGTCGAAAGAATCAAATTTGTATATCGTAATAAATTTAATTAGTGTGTTTACTAAACACTTCCACCAAGTACAATGAACAATTTATAAAGTTGGTTATTTTCATCTCTTATATACTTTCACGTAGGCAAAAGAGAAAGTAAGCGATGTTGCATAATAAGTATCCGACTTAGAAACTTTGGTGATTATTCATGTTATGGAAACAAAAGTACTATTAATCTTTTCTATTTTAGCCCAAGAATAAAACACGGCCTGTTACATGTTTTGAATATCATACTTGAAAATTATATGAAAAGTTTGTAATGGTTTATTTTGACACATCGTCAAGCAAGCATTCTCTTAAGTAAACATCTGAGTGCGTGTATTCAACCCGCTTAACAGTTATATTTAAATGGTCTAATATCACTGTCGATTTATTTGAACTACAATAATTATCTTATTTTAATATATTTACGAAGCGTTGATATCCTTTCGTCGTATGAATGACATCTTTATAACTTCTTATGCTGTAACTTCCTGCAAGCACGTACAACGTCTTCAACGGATTACACATATTTCGGCGAGTTTCATATAAATAATTACTTTTTTTGTACAATCCATAACAAGTCGAGAATACTTCTATATAGACTATAATATGTTTTATATGTCAATAAACTATTTAGTTGGAACAATTAGTTACAGGCATTAATTCAGACAATAGTTTAACGAAAAATATTGATTGGAAATTGATATGTGGTATTAAGATTTTATTATGTTCATAATAATTAACTAAGTTGTTTAAACACTAAATTGATTAGATTGTTAATTATTTATTACAAAATAATTGGTATTTACTATTACGAAAGCTGTAGTAAATATTTTGTTTATATAAATCATTTATGATATTTGATTTAACTCGTTTTTCAATTTATAAAATAAAATGATCAGTCATTACAGAAAATAGTTGTAACTACCAAAATCAATATTATATACTTTATTTAATTATTGTTATTACCTGAGTATTAACAAATTCGGAGAGAACGAAAATCATATGTGAGTCTAGAGAATTTATAAAATGAAAGGAATTTAATCATACAGTAATATTTCGAAAATCTGTAGTCTACGTAAACAATGTTTGTATGATTTGTGTACTCTTGAACCTAAAGTTAGGTAATAATGATGTAGGTGAATGGGTGTGGATTAATAAATATAACAAAAAATGCTATCATGTAGGGCTTATAACACCGGGCTTGTACTCGTTTTACATGCTAGTGCAGCGAAAGACATCATTTGTAGCTACCTACTAGCGGGTGGAAATGGCTACGTACGATAGTACGCTATCGTACGATACCCGCTAGATGCGATAGCATCTTCTCACTAATAAGTGATAGTGACTTATTTGACAATCACATTTTATTTAGTATCAACAAAAACGTAGACTTTACATATAATATAGCGAACCTTAGAGTCAGGGGAATATGTGCATATTCTTTGTTGCTGAATTCGAGAGCGACTCCTAAGACTATTTATTCTTGAAGTATATCTTAAGTGACTATCTTATGATTCTTGAAGTATAGATAATCTCATGTTTATTCAATGTCTTTAGTATATTTGCAGCTTTGTTAGATTTAAGATAGCTCAAGGCATATCAGTATTTATGTACATGTTTTGTTTGTTTGCATGTTTATATAAATGGTTTTTTATTATGTGTAGCATATTTATAATTTATTCACTCCATGACCATGGTTGTGTTTTGGATTTTGTATGTATTGAGAGTTTTTTCTCTCTTCAGACTGATTTCAATAATACAAGCTCGTCCAATTGTTTCCTTGTTTGGGGTTTCTATTTTTACTGATGGTTAATAACAAGGTATTGCCCATAAATATATGTATCTTTCCTACTCATCTATAAACTTTTTAAATACAGTAGCGGAATTTATTTCTAACCTATTTTGTTTTGTCTTCAGATTCAGCCTTCCTGCTGAGTTGAAGGCTTCAAGTTGTGAAAATTTTACTTTAGGTTGAAAAAGTAAATATTTTGTCTTCTTATCATATGGGTCTACTCAAATTTATGAAACTATTTTATATCCAAGTAAATATATACTTGTGAAAAATTTAACTGACCATCTTAAAAATAAAAACATTTATATTTAAGATGGAAACCAAAGTGAAAAATGTTCGTTTCATACAAATGTTAGTTATCTGTATCTTTTAATTAAAACTGAGAAGTCTAACAAAAATATTAATATGAAGATTTAAATAATTGAAAACCCAATATATTCAAGAGTGAAAACATAACTTTCTGATTATGTTTGTTTGCACACGTGGAGTTACATAATTTATCAAATAACCATTTGAAATGAATGTTGTATCATTGTTAATTGCATCAAAATTTTTGATTTTATTGTTGATAATACCGTTAAATTATACAAAGTAGACTTTTCGTATCGAATTTTAGTTAAAGATCGACAAAAGTATCGACATTGCCTTATTCGTGGAATGAAAATTAAAGATATCATTTTCCCTCATTGGCAAACATTCTTTGATTGTTTAAAACTAGTCCCTTGAAACTCAATTTCCATTAACGTCAGCAGATAAGATGAATATTTAAAAGTAGGTAGTAAATATATAAATCGAATACATAAATATCGCATCACAACATTTAAACACGTTCCGCAATGTAATACGTAAAGTAAACAAACACATGCCGCAACGTAACACGTGAAGTAAACGCGTTCCCCAACATATCACGTAAAGTAATAACGTTCTGCTTAAGTAACCAAACAGCTTATGCAACATAACACGCAATGTAAACACGTTCCGCAACATATCATATAAGGTAAACTCGTTTCGCAATGTAATACGTAAAGTAACCAAACACGTTCCGCAATGTAACACGTGAAGTAAACACGTTTTCCAACATATCACGTAAAGTAAAATCGTGCTGCAACATGAAACCTAAAGAACCAAACACATTATGCAACATAACACGCAATGTAAACACGTTCCGCAACATAACATGTAAAGTGAACACGTTCCGCAATGTAACACGTAAAGTAACCAAACACGTTCCGTAACATAACACGTGTAGTAAACACTTTTTGCAACATATCACGTAAAGTAACAAAACATGTTTTGCAAAATAACACGTAAACACGTTAAAATATTTACAATGAAACATAATTCACATAGTTTAGTTTTCAACGTTTCGTTGTTTTCATGATTTGAGTGCTTTCATATTTTATGTTTTGTGATCTTAATTGCTTTTAATTAGTTATTCTTAGACGGAAGCCAAAACCCTTCTTTAATGTTACTAGGACAAAACGTTGATGACAGGGAATCAAACTAAAAAATTAAAAAATAATAATGAATTGTATATATTTTTTATTTGTGTTTCAACATCGTTTTATGATATCAGAGTACTCATAAACCTCTTTATACTTTTAAATATTTTTGAGCAAAACATTTATCTGCAATTTTTACTGCAACAAATTTTCATACTGTGACTGTTCATAAGTGGGTTAAATTTTTTAATTTATAACACTCTTTAAAGAAATGTTTAATGACAGAGAATCTATTCATGAAAACAGTTTAGTTTATTATTCACAGATAGCAGCAGCTGTCTGTTGGTTCAGTTTGAGGAAAACAAATGATTTCTATAAATGAAAGAGAATCTTGAAATGGATTGTCATTGATTGATGTTTGCTACTATTTATTGTTAGGATGTGGATGCAAATGTCTTTGAGAGAAGGACTGAAATTCGTTAAGTTATAGACAAATGTATTATTTTACGTTTTATTTTGAGAATACGTCATTAGGTGTAGACAATAAACATACTATGAACCTATTGAAAATGTAGATTTTATCTAGTATAGCAAGCGTTAAAGAATTATATCGGTTTGCTTTCCTCATTCTACGAAACGGTCTCATGTTATAGTATAATTTTAATATAACTAATAAATAAATACTACAATTAAGTATAAAATGTCTTCCTTTGATTGTTACTGAGCATTAGATATGAAATTTAATTTTCAATTTTAATGTTTTGCTATGAAGTAACTAATTATGTTTTACA
The DNA here is from genome assembly GCA_963513935.1 of Aphrophora alni. Classification (NCBI taxonomy): domain Eukaryota; kingdom Metazoa; phylum Arthropoda; class Insecta; order Hemiptera; family Aphrophoridae; genus Aphrophora; species Aphrophora alni. The sequence goes on from OY740767.1 coordinate 129,425,076, forward strand.
GTTCATCTAATTCACCCTAGTTCAACTTTAAAATAAACCTGTACATTATATTATTCTTTATAAAAACATTGATATAATGTAATACAATTGTCTTTGTAAGATATCGTTATAATAGTTACAATTGTTTATACCGCGAATCGGTTAGTTCTGAAGTAGGAGTTATTTAACTATACTGTATAAAAGTGAATGAAAGAAATGTTAGGTTTTAATTCAATTAGTACTAAATTAAGCTTAGATTTAAACTACGTTCTGCAAGATTTTACAATTATTGAATAATTAATAAAATAAAAGTTGAATTACCTTTTTAAATTGCATAAAAACCGTAAATTTTTTTAAATTTAATCACCTGTTTAACAATTAATTACAATGTTCAAGAAATGAATTTCTGCAGATCAATAAAGACTTTAATTTTATGTCACTAAATCAACGATGAAGCAATTTGTTGAATCGGAAATCCAGTAATAATGACTGTCATATCAATACAAAACATTACTGCAATTTGGTATAATAGGCTATATTTATAACCCAACAAAAGATTCTGCGTTGAAATCGTATTTCTCAGATATATATATATATATATATATATATATATATATATATATATATATATATATATAGTGTGAGTCAAAAGTATGGATACACCCTGTTAAATTTTAAATGGATAAAGATAGAAAAATGAAACTCAGAACACCTTTCTAGGAAATAAAAGTGAACTTTTTAGCCACTATTACAACTTTGCCCATTTCCCCAAAATGGGATTTTTGGGGGACAGCTCAAAATTTTTAAATATAAAGACCCATTAAGTGACACCTCATTTTAATGTCCTTGATTAAAGAAGAAGAACAGTGGAAACTAGAGCTTCATATCTCAACCCAGTACAAAATGGCAGCTCATTGAAATTAAGTAAAACTTCATTGAGGCACCTGTGAGTCAAAAGTATGGATACACCGTTAAATTTTAAATGGATAAAGATAGAAAAATGAAAGTCAGGACACTTTTCTAGGAAATAAAAGTGAACGTTTTAGTCACTATTACAACTTTGCTCATTTTCCCAAAATGGGATTTTTGGGGGGCAGCTCAAAATTTTTAAATATAAAGACCCATTAAGTGACACATCATTTTAAAGTCCTTGATTAAAGGAGAAGAATAGTGGAAACTAGAGCTTTCTATCTCAACCCAGTACAAAATGGCAGCTCATTGGTTGTCTATTGGGGTTATTTACCACCTGAATGTGGATGTTCATATTTTGCCTCAATGAAGTTTTACTTAATTTCAAAGCTGCCCCCCAAAAATCCCATTTTGGGAAAATGGGCAAAGTTGTAATAGTGATTAAAAAGTTCACTTTTATTTCCTAGAAAGGTGTTCTGAGTTTCATTTTTCTATCTTTATCCATTTAAAATTTAACAGGGTGTATCCATACTTTTGACTCACACTGTATATATATATATATATATATATATATATATATATATATATATATAATATAGTATGTAAGACTGTACGGTTTAGACAAGCAGTTTGCGGGACTGTATAAAAACTTATTTTGGTCTTATAATTCAACACTTTTTAATCCGAAATTCTGTCTATATAAACTTTTATTTACCACTTTCATTAAAATACCGGACATTTTCTTATTGGAAGAAATAACCTTCTTATTTTGGTAAATGAAATAAATTCAATAACTTTAAAGGCTGCTTGGAGATATTAGGGAGTGAATTGGGGAGTGATTGTTGCATGAGATAATTTATTTTCAGTTACAATGTAGTGAGGGTTGATTTGGTGATGGCTGATGACTGCATTTACAAATTATGATGATTTTAACATTTTTATAATCAGATGTAATTATTTTAAGTATACATCACTTGTATTCTTAGTTAAGACGTTTTAAAAATATGTATATTGATTGTGTTGTTTGTTCGTGTTTATCAGTTTTAACAATTCACTCTTTTTATGTTTAAATTTTTAAATTGGTGACTTTTAGTTTGATTTTGTACTTAAAAAATCACGGTGGAAATATATTGAGGAATGCTGTTTTCAATGATATACTTTGTAATATCTGTTCTAACATTTAATCCTCCATTGTTTCGTTGTCGCCACTGTGTATTAAATCGAGATATATTTTAAAACACCATGAGATACACTTTTAAATTTAAACAATGCTTTTAATCCTCTTTCAAGTTTTACACAGCTAAGAGTAAACTAATAAAGCTCATTATCATATCACACATATGTAATATTTCCTCAATTAGGAGCGAGTTCTCTATAGTTTGACTGCTTAAAGGGGGGAAATGCTTAATTAAATGACTAATATTACGTTCTCCTCCTTAGAGACTGTGGAGCTTGTAGAGCGTTGTAACAAGTTAAGCGCTTGATAGACTTCCCTTGCACCGTTGGATTTGTATATATATATATATTTTAATTTTACATTAGTACCAGATAATTAACCAAAAAATATTGATTTTATTTGTAACTATTCATTTCATTAGCAAGTTATTTTCATTTATATAAATTTAAATGGGCCGAAACTGACTTCGCTTGTGCCATAAAGGCATCATCAGTACAAATCTTATTGGATTAAAGGAGAACTTAATGTTTACGGTAGATTCATTTTGTTTTTGACAATTATATCTGGGCCTTAAAAGTTGGATTTTTTTGTTTTTACACACGAATTAATTCTGTGAAAGAAATCCCTATAGGCCAATCGAAAAATTACACATTTTGCAAAAACCTCTTGGCCGATATTATATTTTTTAACGATAACTCAAGAACAGGCAATTTTTTGGGTCCATAGAAGTCTAGATTTAGCAAAATTTGAAAAAAATCGTTGAGTTATCGAAAAATTGGCTCGAACTATGCCCACATACCATAATTTATTAGAATTGGTCCACGTGTTTGGACTGTATAACACTGCACACGTGACAGACAGGCAGCAGGTCATTCAAGATTCAAGACAAACCTGCTTTTTGAAGCAGGGAATCTCCACACCTTCATTTTATAAGAATGATTTTATTAATAGAAAGAAACGTTCGTGAGTGACTTGAATAATTTGATAAGGAATTCATCTCAAGAAATAGGAATTAAAACCGTCTTAGTCAATTATCCATGCACATTATGAAAGTCATTGTCACTCGACTTTCACATGTCACTCTATCCCAGTGCATATTGTAAACAAACGGTTACATTATATAAGATCAACTATGTACAGGTTATGTACCAAGAACTTCCACGAAAGTAATATGGTGTGATATTACCACCTTAGGTGTTCAACCAGTTCCATCATTTGACAAAACGTTAAGTATTCACACGTTAAAACACTGAGGTAGACATTATAGTCACTAATGATGCTATTATAGATGGATATTTACCATGGGGTTAAGAATATAGTAAGGGCGTCTATAATAAGTTAGTCATCTACCTCACACGCAACGGGAATTTCTTCTTTTTTTTTCACCCTCTGCGTAGTTACTGAACTATCGAGTGTTGATACTACAACCCTCATGGGACTGGCTCTACATTATGGTATACATAGTGTTTCGTGAACCATGCATTAGTGTCAAACACTACTCTTGCAAATTCAGGTTGAACAACGCTGTGTAAATCCTATATTAGTATTGAAATTCAATATAATTTAAATATAACTTTACATCTTTGTTAAGTGGGACCAGCTGACTGTTTAATAAAATCTCATCTTGGACACCTTACGACAACCCCTCACACTCCTTATAACTCACCAGTGTACTTTCTCGTTTCAACACAATAGAAGATAGACTTTTTTAAACAAAACTTTCACCTCTGGATTTTACAGCTTTTCCAAAATCAAAATCTTTACTTATCCAAGATATAATTAATTAGAATGAATTTTTTAAAGAATATAAGCAAAATTTTATTAAACCATAAAACGTAACTAAAAGCATATTTGGTTCAGACATCTTTTATTTAAGAAAGAAGAATGTGTCTTTAAGAGAGTAAAATATTTGAACGTTCTTATCCCATTTACAATTATATTTTAGATTTTTTAATTGCAATTTTAAAGTATGTTCATACAACTCGCTAACGAGAGATTTGTTAATTAATTTGTATTTTAGCAAGCAATCAAAATGAATTGGTGTCCTGTTAATTATAATTGGGATGCAGTTTTATCTAATGTTTGTTTTTTACAAATTACTTCTACTTAAAAAAAAAGTTCTTTTCTTGTTTCAATGGATGCAAGTAATTTACCCGAATTCTTGTAAAAAAGAAGTGATGTAATTGAACACATTAAGTACTTCCTTTAAAGTAATTCTCAAGTAATGACATTGTCTATTACTGTAGGTAGATGTGAGTTCTGAAGTGTTTCGCTTAAGGAATACTTTTAAAAGCTGTTTAAATCTCGATACTTGAATTCTGTCTTTACAAGAAAAATTGTAAAGAAGTTTAACAGTAGGTCGACTAGACTAGTATGAACAATTCAAAGTTATTGTTATCAAAGCACAAACTATTTTATTCAGTGTCGGTTGAATATTTTTAGGTTGTGTACAAATAGTAGAGTGTCCAAACCCATACCTTTTTTCACTGTTTGGTGAACCTTTCGTTTAATTTGAAGTCCTCTTCTCGTAATAATTAAATAGAGAGATGGAATTTTAGTCATTGTTTTTTGAAAATAATAAATTAAGTCTTAATGTTATTAAGTGTAATGTGATTCACAATCAGTCATCGACAATGTAAAATATTACTTTCAGATTAATGTTCACGGGATTATTTTTAATGTAAAAATAACTTAAAATGATCAACAATTATTTGATACTGGGAAGTTGAGAGTTGGTGATTTTCAGTTCTTGATAAAATTTAATAAATACAAACTCGCGCTTTGAATTGAATTTCATCTTGAACTTACTGACATATAATTTATCATTTTGTTACTTTATGGGACAAAGATGATTTTTATTCAATCTGTAAAATAAATGTGTGATGTTTATTTTATGTGTATGCATAAATTCGTATTTCATAAATTGACTGTAATTTCTGTTCATATCAAGTATGTATAATTTTAAAAAACGACAGTTCACTTCATTTACGTATCTTCAATAATACATAAATTGCTTAAATTCCCGTTGCATTTAAGAACTATATATTGTAGTCGATTATAAAGTTTCATCATTTCACAAAGATTCGGGTCAGTTGAAAATTTTGCTCTAAATGTCATTTTCAATTATTTTCCCTTTTAATTGATTTTTGTCTCTACAATAGTTTAGGTTAGGTTACATTTATGTTATGTATTCTTACAATTTAAAGCAAAATATTGAAGACGACAGGTTGAGTAACATAAATAAGATATTTTTTCCGTGTCATTTGAAAAGAGAAACAAACTTATTCAGACCCTTGAAAGGTAATTAATGCTGAACTACATTTACAGTTATGCAATTTTTGTTTTTATATTTAATTTTATCATTACTCAACAAAGTAATCTCAACTTATCCAATATATATGTGCTGATGAATACAACTGTACGATAATGATTTAGTCACACTCACAATGTTAAACCGGATCCAAGCAAACCAGCTTTAATTACATAAGTGCCTTAAAAACCAAATACTCAAAGAATATAATAAATATACTATAAATCCATTGACATTAAAAAAAAAATATTCTGGAGTAGAGAATAGGCAATAGGACCTACTTTAATGCACAGACATAGTGTAAAATTTAGCACTGTAACCAAGGCTTACTGGTTAGGCCATTTGACTATACCACAACAAAATAAATTACAACTGATATATAGCAAAATGTGGCATGCGTTAAATGTATTTCAGTTTTGCAATGAGCCTGTATTTATAATACATGTTCGTACGTTACATTATGTTGACATTAACGTATTTTTATTGAATTATTATAGTTTTTTGCTAAATATTTGTCGAGATTTTCGTAAAATATTTGTTTTGGGATAAAAAAATAGATTTTTTAGCAATTTTATTTAGTTTGGTGTTCTTTTTTAAAAAAATAATCGTATCAAGATATTTTAAAATAAATCAAAAATATGCGTGTACAATATTGATTGTTACCTGAAGATTTAAAGATACAAAATTTATAGAAAAACGAATATTTTTGGTTCGGCAGTGTAAAATTTTATATGTGTTGTAATAAATTTAACAAAATGTGAAGCAGATACTCTACCAAATGATTAATATTATTGTTATCTCGGGTATGATAATGAATATTTTCAGTATCATTTCATAGGCTACTATTGATTCTCAATGTATGATCTGCTTAGCTCTGTCCAATGGCAATCAAAATAAAACCAAGCCGTAAAAACTATTTTTAAGTAATGACATTGTCTTTTAAAGTCTTAGAGACAATGAGAGACTCATGGTTATGAGTACGGATGTGGCAAACCTGAGGATCCTACCTTTTTTCGTGTAATCTTGTATTAAATTCCTCACTTTCATATTTCCTACCAAGCCTCTCTTGATAAACGTTTGTTCTCTTCCGACCATGACGTTTTACTGTATTCTAGAGATAGGCGTATTTATTTTATACTTTTCTTTTCTTATAAGGCAATGATTACCGAGAGGTTTTTTCCCTTTAAACAGAAAGAAAAAAACAGACTTAAAACTAACATCACTGTTAATTTATGTTTTTTTTGTAAATCAAGTATAAAGAGATTTCAAAGTTGGGAATTATCTGTCTCCGTTTATTTAAATTGGCTGATTAGCTTTGTTAATAATCCCGTCATTATCGTTTCGAATAAGTTTCAATATAAGATAATTATCCCTGTTGTGGAATCGTAACATCAACTTGTTTAATCGATTCTCATAGATTTTATTATTAGATTCTCTGGTTTCATAATGATCTGTATAAAAATAATTGTGCCAAAATAATACATTTTACCTGCGTCTAAATATCGGATATTACAAAGTGACTATTATTGGTTCATCAAGTTTTATCAATACTTAGATGATGTAACTCTATTGACCGTTCCTCAGAGTATAACAATGTAACCTCAACTTATTCAATATTTTTGTATTGATGATTACAACTGTAAGGTAATGATTTACTCACACTTCCAATGTTAAACTGGATCCAAGAAAGCCAGCTTTAATTACAACAGCCTTACTTATAAGATAACGTAATTGAGCAACAGTCCGTTGAACATTATTGTACAATCAGAACTTGGTTGATCTAGGGATTAGAACTTGCTCTTTGTGTTGCAACAGGCTGTTTTGCTAAACATCCATTTTAAGGTATTTGGCTGTATATACAAAAAATGAAGACACAACATTTTATTTCATTTATAAGTGATCACAGCATTACTTTATCTAATTGATTAAAAGACCTCTTTTCTGTTCACTAGCTGTTTACTTTATGGTTCAACATAAATTCGTCTTGGTCAATTCTACCGGGTGAATAAAAAGTCAAGACCCCCCCCCCCTCTAATATTTTTCTAAGTAAATATACAGAGATATCCTTTTGGTGGTCGTGCAATCTTAGCAGGAAGTTTCATTTTATGATTTTGAAAATTTTGTGTGCCCCAAAAATGGGGGATTTTGGGGGCAACTCAAAAATTTTAAATGTAAACCCCCTTCAAGTGACACCTCATTTTGAAGTGTTTACAAAAACTTAAAGAATGTTGAAAACCAGAGTTCGCTATCTCTTCTCTATCAAAAATGGTAGCCCGTCAAAAGTTATTGAAGTCTACACAAAATTTCATCCTTATAAAATTCAGCTTGTCCATGAGTTGAATGAAGATGATCCAGACCGTCGTCTTCAATTTTGTGAGGAAATAGAAGCTCTAATTTCAGCTCATCCATTGTATATTCAATTGAAGACGACGGTCTGGATCATCTTCATTCAACTCATGGACAAGCTGAATTTTATAAGGATGAAATTTTGTGTAGACTTCAATAACTTTTGACGGGCTACCATTTTTGATAGAGAAGAGATAGCGAACTCTGGTTTTCACCATTCTTTAAGTTTTTGTAAACACTTCAAAATGAGGTGTCACTTGAAGGGGGTTTACATTTAAAATTTTTGAGTTGCCCCCAAAATCCCCCATTTTTGGGAACACACAAAATTTTCAAAATCATAAAATGAAACTTCCTGCTAAGATTGCACGACCACCAAAAGGATATCTCTGTATATTTACTTAGAAAAATATTAGAGGGGGGGGGGGGTCTTGACTTTTTATTCACCCGGTATGTATTCGAGATATGATCTTTAGTTTTATGTATTAACATTTCAAGTAGTTATCTTGTGCAGTCAATATTTTTTAAAAATTAAACTTTTAATGTAGTCTCATTTAGAAGTGACCAAACTTCATAAATAAAAAATTGAGCAAAAAAATCTCGACCTCAATTTCTCACGAATAATACGTTAAAAAATTGAAACGTTTCAACAACAATAGCGCCATATTAATTGATGAATAAGCTACAATAATCAAAATATAACTAACCTGGTACTGAGCCACGGTAAGTATATATATAGAGAATCCGGTAGAAGGGGCGTGGCCTAAACCTGTGTATCATCTTTCTAAATAGTGTAGTGTTAACAAATACTCTAGGCAATTCTAAGTAACCTATGTAAATTATACAATATTATTAAACTAAAAGTCATAAATAAGTTATACAATTTTATTTTCTATCAATATAGAATTTTATACGACCTAATGCATTATTTACAACAATTACATTAGTAATTTACCATTCCTTTATGAAATTATATTAAACGTTGAGCTTGACTTATGAGATAAATTATACAGGATAACAAACAAACAGAACACAATTCTCACAAAAAATACGCCTAAGTATCAGACGCGTTTCAACGACAAGGTCGTCCTCTTCAGTGATACACGAGCTATGAAATTGGTTGAAAATCTTCAAAATAATTTTGTCATTCCCAAAGAATTTACTTTATTGTTGAACGCAATTTATCTTTCCACATTTATATGTATCCATGAAAGGAGATGTAGATTTAAGTAATACCATTTCAATCAGTTATCTTGTACACTAAATATAAATTTAGGTTTAGAAAGATAAACGTATTTTATAAGTTTAAGAGATGCTTAGAAGGGTTCGGGGTTGATTGATGTTTGTAACCATTTATTATTAGCGAGGAGGAAGGGGAGTGAATGATGAATGAATGAACTTTGTATCTGAACCTTCAACTCTCTTACTCAGGTAACCTTTTGCTGACTGGCAGCTTATTATTACTTTAAAAATAAATATTTATTTAAAATTGAATTTCTATAGAATTAGAATCTATTGAAATTGATGAGCGATGAAAGTTGGCGAGGAGGTGCTTCTAATGATATCTTTATGGGCCTTAGAACAGGAAGATTATGAGTTTATATATGTTTGTATGTATGCATTTTAAAGCCCATTGCTTCCAAACGGATAGCTGGTTTATGGAAGAATTTAATATACAAAATCAGGAGTATGTTTTTTTCAAGCCGTAATTTTTAGAACATTTTTGTGATTTATCAAATGCAATGTTTTTTAAAGTGATATTTTCATGATTTAATATTTATTATACCTTTTATCTTTTTAATGTCAGACTTTTTTTCTCTTTTTTTTTGTTGCTCTTCTATCATAATACAGTTCAGGTGAAACTACAACCGCAGTTTATTAGATACAACTGTAGTCTCTGTAGTCTAAGCCTCTGAATTTGTGTTTTTATCTCTTTAATGGTCGAGCAGTGGTTAACTAAAACAAGTTAGTTCAGTAGTTTCACATTTTAAAAATCAAATCAAATAATATGATGAATGTTAACAATTTTGTATTATATATCTCGATCCAAAAACTTTACTTCTATGTGGTTTTAGATTTTAAATCACATTTTGACATAATTTGGAATATGAAAAAATATGTTTAAAATGAGTTATTACTTCCGGTTAATCATTTGCCAGATGTGTAAAATGAAGTGTTATTCAAAACATATTACTTTAACTTCTCTCAAACTTACACGCAACTTTTATTTAATATGTTCTGAATTATGTTTGTTTGTTTATGTTTCAGGTAGGAAAACCCAGAGAAGCCATTATTATCGAGTAAGTTTCGCCATATGTCTTCTTTAATTCCACCTAGTGCCAAATATATATGGGTATTGAGCTCAACAATTTATTTATTTATATTATTAGAATATATTAATAAGTAATGGCAGTAAAATAGACACAAAGGGGAAATAATAAAGCGTTAGGCCAACAATTGTAACAGCTATTATAAACATTTATAATATTTGGTAATATATATATTTTTATATTCTGTTTTATAATGGTGTTTAAAATGCATGTTAAAATTAATATAAAAATAGTAACGTCCTACAAAACGTGATAGCGTTATTTTAGGTTAAATGAATTCCTTTTGAACAATCACTGTTTTATAATTACAATATTTATAAAACAGTAGCTTAGACCTATTTTGCAATGAATATTTTGCTTTATGGTTAACGTCCGCGAGCATGACCTGAAAAAGAAAGGCACAAAAAGATTTCGTTTGAAGAGACAAATATTATAACTATTTGTGGACATTATACAGGTGCGCTTAAATATAGTCTTTATCGTGCCATATGGCATCTTAAATTAACGTCAAAGTGTAGTAGGAAGCTAAAATATACGCCGATGTCTGTTACAGCGACCTGCATTCTTAAATTTAGATTTATAGTTAGACCATTTAAATATTAACGAATGTTAGGTATTTAATTTAACAATGAGTAGTTTACAATACTTACTAGTGGTCTCGAGCGGTTCGTATAACCTAAACTTATAAATTTCTAAAACATTTTTAGTTATTATTTTCACTTCATTGGTATAGTTTATTTTATTATTTTTTTAAACAATCTCCAAAAGTGTGCAAATTTATAAATTTTCTTGACGTAATTATTTGGTTTTTAGTGACAAAAATAACATTTTTACAACATGTAACACTTTTAATTGTGAAATTTAATTCAACTGGTTTCTAAATATTCTATATTAGTATCAAATTTAATAATTTTTAAAACTACCTCGATTAAGTCATCGTCAACGTCTCAAACCCGTAGACTTTACGTCCAATGACAGTAGTCAGTGCATTTTACTAACGCAGTTCCACCTTAACACCTGTGATACTCTTGATCTCCACATCGTTTGTGACTCTCCGCAGTTTAGAGGAACAATCCGTTAAATAGCCTCTTATATAAAATGTATGGAAACTGCAAAGCTCAAATTAAACGATTGTTTCAGTGTCACTACGACACTACACTTCAACTAATTACATTTAAATAGAACTATCACTGAAATTTTGTGCTTTATTAATTATTAATGAAACACTTTTTATGCCTAATTATACTTTATTAAGTACTTTTTACTGTATAGGTTAATCGATTTATAATATATTATTTGGAAATTATTATACTTACATTTAAAGTCATAATTTAACTTGGTATATAAGAGGACACTTTTTAAGCAAATCCTTTCAACAATCTGCTAAATATTACATCACCTTAAATTTATTTACACTATAATTATTTGGAATCTTTACCCCCCCTTACATAATATTATGAATAGTCTAAAGTTTGTTATGTATCTTTCAACTTTCACAAAATCAAAAATAATACTACGAAGTACACATTTTAAAAGACTTATTCATGTTATGATAAAAACAAATAATCTTTTCTGGGTCATGAATAAAACACGCCCAGTAAGATATTTTGTATTACCATGCTGAAAAATTATGATAAGTTTAATTTAATAGATAATAGGTGACTTTTCTCAACTTAATATGCTTCTAATTAGTCATTAAAAAAATGTACACGTATATAAATATGAATTTACGAATAAATTCACTTTTCATCGTTCAAAAATGTTTGCAATCAATTTGTTTTTGGGGATTTAACCATTTAGAATTTGAAATAAAATATCATATTATCAAACAATTGCAAAAACCACATCCCCTCAACCCCCCCCCCCAATATCATACTTAAAATGGAGTGTCAATACTAAGGTTTTACCAATGTCACCATATATACATTTATAAAATTATTAAAATCAACTATTTATGTAAAACCTGGAACAAACTTACAGTGCTGTTCCAAAGTTATTCAAGAGATATTAGAGTATTAGAGGGCTAGGATTATTTATTTTATCTTCTTTATTGTATAAAGCGATGATGACCGAATGTGCTTTCGCGTTTAAACAAGTGGAAAAAACGTATTTATCTTGTTTAACGTGTGTGAAGTACCAGTGCCTTATGTATTCTCTGACTTCATAGTTGATTAAAGACATTCACATACGTTGAAATATTCTTATGTAAAGCTCATTATCTGGGAAATATATGGCAATAAACCGCCATATATTAAGAAATTTTCATTTATATATTATGGTAATGTTATTATTTATTATCCGCGATTTCTACTGCAATAAACTACTATACATCAGCTGTTCGTAAGTGGGTTAAATTCATTAAGCTCTAACCCACTATACGGAAATGTTTAATGACACCGAATGCCAATAATATATCTTTCAGTACGCTCCCATTCATGCAGACGGTTTAGTTTATTATTCAAAGTAAAGATAGCAGAAGCTGTCTGTTGGTTCAGTTTGAGGGAAACAAATGATTTCTATAACTGAAAGAGATTCTTAAGATGGAATGTCATTGATTGATGTTGCATCCATTTATTGTGAGGATGTGGATGATGTTTCGAGAGTACTGGAATTCATTATATTATAAACAAGCGTGTTTTGAACATATTGTTTTGAGAATACGTAAATACCTACAGATGGGGAATGTAGATTTGTCGAAATACGAAGAGTTAAAAAGATCTCTCAGTTTGTATGCAAGTCTACCTTTGTAATTTTATGTTAACTGCAGATAGACTAATTGATAAATTCTACAATGAGTTATTTATATTTAAATGACTTCTGATGAAAAATTCCCATTTAACGATGGTTCGAAAATTGTTGTTTCATCACGTCGATTAAGTATACCTACTGTAGCGTATGTTTTACAGTCCTCTAACCAATGGGTTAGGTCTAATTTATACATACTTCAAATTTAGCTTCCAGGATTGTGTTATCACTGAAGTTAGAAAGTCTACCTGGACATTTTTCGTCAAATAAACTGCAGTTTATTCTGTATTACCAGTGTCAATGCGATTGATATTTTCAGATTCTAGGCTTCAATTTTTAATTCCGTGAATATTTTATCATAAAATTGTGTTAAAGACACATTTCTTAAGGAAACAATGATCACAACCGCTTTTTATGAGAGAAATATAAATTTATAAATTCTCCAAATGTTTGCAACAATTTTAAGTGTTTTAAAATATTCGGAAATTGAAAAAAAATTCTTCTTTTTATTTGGAATCATAATGTCCTTTTAATTGTCAACAGAATTGATACACTTTCGTTGTAAATGCTTTTCTAAAACCTCTCTGTAATCATGGTTTTATAAAAAAAGGAAGAAAAGCATGTGAAATAAAATACCCTTAGTCCTTGAACATTCTCGTAACATTAGGTTCGGAAAGGAAAGAGACGGTTAAGAGAGACGTGATATGAATGATGCAAGAGAGTGACATAACCCTAGATTACATGTAAAAAGGTGTATCCGGCTAGAAACCTTCGGGATCCCCAATTCCGTACTCACTAATTGTGAACCCCTAATCATAAAAAAAACAGACTTTGACTTTAACTAATATATTATCAAATGAACCGATAAAATAATATGGGTCAACCTGGAAAACAATAAGCTATGAAATACTCGAAAGCTATGAAATTACAAATCTTGTAATTTGTTTTGTGAATATGGTCTTAGATAGATCAGAAACAGGAGGATACGACTTTTTTGTTGTTTTCGAAACTTTTATTTTTGGCTATAAAACTTAATATAAGATAACAACATTTTGCTTTTCAAAGCCCAGATTCAAACAAAATCAGATGAATTAGGTTCTCATTTAAATAGAAAAATTGTGTGACTAAAAACATATAGACCAAACAAATGAAGATTACATTTAAAATGTAATAGTAGATGAAATAATCGGTACTGAAAAAATGTTAAATATACAGCCACATTGTGAAATGTTTAAACATTAAAAAAATAAAACAATCGAATTCAATAAGCAGCTTACATGTCAGATTAAATTAAAATCTAATTACTAGATCATAGATCTACTATTACATTTCGTTGTAATAGGATTTGAAAAAAAAAAAATTAAAGTTAAAAGCTCCACAATATTGTATAATTCACTGGAGAAAAGTTATTTTCGAAATGTCATCTTTCGAAATTTAAGAATCGAACACCATTTTGAAATTCACTGAACTCTGTTCTGGTTAACGAATGTATACAACCAACTTTTAAAAGAGAGCTTAAATTGTACATTACAGTTATGTATACAGTGCGCCAAAAATAACACCAAATTACTTTAAGTATAGACATCATTGTTTTTTGGTGTCAGAGTTTACATAAGGGAGTTCGCAATAGCTAAAATGATTAATAAGGTATGGTATCTAATTGTGAGAGATATAATTGCGTATTCTACCACTTTTTTAGTTTTAGTTGAACTGTTTTTATAAATCGATTTTACGGTTTTAATTAAAAAATTCCTCTTATTTTTTTTCTTTGAAACGATTGTATTTAGTTTCTTACGTAAACAGAGTATAAAGAAAGTTCTGTGGTGAGTTAAAAAATGGAGTTAAGATCTTAGCGGAAATATCCTTTTTAAGGTCCTCTGATTTAAAAAAAAGAAAGATTTCGGGAATGTTGGCTGTCTTTTGTCTGTTTTTCTGGTATCTGTTCTCTGTCTTCAGTAATTTATGAGAAACATAGAAAAACTTATATAATAAAAAAAAATACTAGATCTACTACTTTTTTTTTACTCTATCACGTAACTTATACGTAGTAGAGAGAAAATTGTGTGATGTTAAAAAAAAAGTATTTTAAGTTTTAGTGGAAATATTTGTTTTGAGGTCCCCTGAATAATCAAAAAAATATTTTTGGGGGGAATTATGGTCCCAATCACAAACGTGTAAGTATTTCAATCAAATGTTACTCACGTGTAGCCCCTATATCTTTACAACAACATGACAATTATTATTCAAGAAAAATTTTGTTAATAAATCAACAACTCCTTTTTTAAATACTATACTTATGAATTTGTGGGTAAATCTTGTGTTTACATTTAGTCCATGTTCAGCTATGATAAATATATATTTTGAAATTAGTGAATCAGTTTAGCCTGCAAATGTAGATTAAAACGTATGTATTTCTTGGTACTTGGTCAGTATTTCGATGAAATTTTGTGGTGGTTGTAGAAGCAACAAGAGTTTTGCATGTTTAGAAGTTGACCCACTTATTTCTTTTGTGGGTAACATTAATGGTATGAAAGTTGAAAAAATACCTATTCTATATCAAAATAGTTATTTAAAGGACTTTTATAGTGGTACTGATAGCTAAAGTCTTAGGTTTAACTGCAAGCTTAATTTATTCTTTTGCATACGTAACATTTGGAATTTTGAGAGGAGTTGCAAACGCTACAGTTGTAAGACTAGTTATCTTGGAAGGCACCGCTTTTATTATAGGCTCAGCCGGCGCGTATGGGGCACTTATTTCAGTTGGAACTTTTGCAAACAGCATTTTTCATATTTAGGTTGTCTTCGTTTAGCGGTATACAGTCGATTATTTCTTCATTCTGAATTACATCTGTAACTGATATTAAAAAATATCGTGACTTATCGTCGAAAAGTTCAATTTTCTCAACTTTCCTACCACCAATTGTTACTTTTCCTGTTAATTTCTGAAAACACCTATAACTTTGAGTACAATACAACCATTTTCATATTGAGAAGTAAATAGAAGTTAATTTATTTAGATTGAAATAAACAAAATATTAGTTTTCTGAAAACACTTTAAATAAATATTACAAACACTATTGTCAGTTTATTGTTAGGTATTGTAATTGTCAAATTTTATCAAAACTTGGCCTTATAATAACCTTTCATTTCATATAATACGCATCAATTTATTGTTTTAAATTGTAAGCGAAAACCAGGTTGAAGTCCCAAAATATGTTTTTATAACTAAACTTAACACACCACTGTTCTTACAAGGAAAATAGTTGAGGCAATTTTAAATTTGAGAGAGCATGTTATTTTTAATAACTTACTGAAGAACATCAATCAAATTGCAAAATATTCATATTTGTAGTATATTTATCGGTTATTTCATACCTATATCTTTAGGTTTAACATAATTTCACAATTGTATGCCTATCAAGAATCCACCAACAGTGTTTTTAATATTTCATGTTTTTTTCTGAAAACAAATATTTTGTTTGTTTCGAACTAAATAAATACAATAAAGGTATTACTTTTTAAAATGGAAATGGTTTTATTCTAATCAAAATTCTATGTTCTTTCAGAAATTAACCCTAAAAGTAACAACAAAGTCGACAAGACACAGTATTTATAAAAAATACCAAGTGCCAATAACTGTATAAAAGGTTTTAAAATAACCTACAGCGTTTTTGCTTGCGTTAACCAGATTTTATTCATGTAATAGATTATGTACTTTAGACATGACAACAATATTTATTACCTGTTTAATTATTTTGTAAATATTATAATGTTGCTTTCTGGATTACGTCTTATTGACCTTAATAAACAATATTAGCACCACAAATAAAATCATTCGTTGTATTAGGTAACATAGTTATTATTCTGGGATTATAGTTACAATGGATTGTTCATATTATTAATATGGTTTAATCAGACATTTGTGTATATGAATATATGAAACTAATAAACGTGATATATTTGTGAGACAAAACATCTCTAAATATAAAAATTAGTGGACATAAAAAGAACACGTGATTAGGCTTAACGGGTATATCGAAAATAGCTGAACATATTCGGTCCAAATTACAAATGTAGTCAGGAAAAGGCAAATAATATACCAGGAAAAAACTTACAAAGAAAACTATTTGAAGCCTCATATGGGTAAGGACAATCCTATTAACCAAACCAGTTCAGAAATAAATATATATATTTTATTAATAAAAACTGAATTAAAAAACGGAGATAAAAATTGTTCTATTTAAATAAGGTTGAAATTTGGTAAGTTATTCTACAACTGGGAATCATAACGTGATCGCGGACTAAACTCTTGAAAGAGGAAGCACAAGATTGTTTACCCGTTAACAGTTAAGAGAACTTTATCTTGGCTCCATCCCTTTAAAAAAGAGTTACTTACCGTCCTTTGTGTTGTTGTTTTTACTGATAAAGTTTGTATTTAGTTTTGGCTTTAACTACTTTGGCGTAGTTTTAGGTTTGGGTTCTTTTCTTAGATTATAGATTTAATTTTAGTTTTCAACATGGTCTGAATCTACTAGGCTATATTGGGGTTTTTATATTTTGTGTTTTAGTTTTACACTTGATAACGAAAGTTGATCTATACTTACGAAACGTCATGTATTAGTTTTCGTATACAATAATAATGGTAAATGTCCGATTAAACCATAGTAGTAATACTTATTATGTCACAAAACGTGGTGTGTTTACTTAGTGTATTGCGATTGGTTTCAACTTTTCAACTAGTAATATTAGTGGCGTTGAATCTATTTGATTGCATTGGATTTGGCATTGGCCTACGCACTGCTCATTTAGACCCAGTAGCCCAGCTGTATGAATATAATATGATAAATTATACACAAAACGAAGATTGTATAATTCTGCTAGAGGAGCCTATAGATTTGTGCTGAGTATTTTATGAGTAACATGTGTTACTGCGATAACTAAAATATGTGATGCTTGTAAATCACTTAAAACTGTTTACCGTCCGAATAATTTAAACGTCATCTTACCAGTTTTGATGATTAAATATTACATATTACAAAGGTTGATGTTACAAGTAATTATCCGTCTTATTCTTTGTATACCGAATTATTATTATACAGGCCAACTATCTTGTCTAGTTGATTGTGCAAGAAAACGTGAAAAATATTCTACCTAGACCTGATTTTACAGACCCACTCAACACTTCATTCTAACAAATCATAATTGATTCTCAAACACGTAGGCCTAACATAAGTAAAAATGTTGGCTCACATGTATGACTGGCACATACTAACCGCTTGAGTAACTGCTATATTTTCAAAGTGATAATATTATACGTAAGACATAATTGCGGCATGACGAATATATCGTGCCACGGCGTAGTTTGAACTAACAACCGGCGAAGTATGACTCATGTGTGATTCGAAATACATCTTCGTAACTACCATAAAGCTAAATAAAACAAAGCATGCCTATTGGAGATTTTTTTTAACACTATGACAACAATCACTAAATTAGAATATAGTCTTAAACTTTTTTAGGTAAGATTTAAAAAAAAAATTTTTCTACATATTACGGTATTCAAATAATATTATGATACCATATATATAGAATGGTAAAATGTTAAAGGAATTTATATATATATATATATATATATATATATATATATATATATATATATATATATATATATAATATAACCACTTCGATTATACAGACTGTCAATTTGTTATGGTGAAAAGATTACCAAAAAGTCTTTAGATAAATTGCATCATTCTTAATTTCAAGAGTGCGATGAGATGGGGGTATCTCCGCGGACTTGCACGACTCCACGCGGTGCATAGTGGGCCACCTACTGGTGTGGCTCAACTCTTTGAGATACAGAATCAATGCGGCAGAAGTTGTAATACGCTACTTATCTCAAGCCAAAACAGAACAGTATATGTCGAGGGTTGATGAGTGGTTAAGGAGACGCATAATCAACATGCAGACACTAGATACCAGGAAAACTACAGTTTTTTAATATGCCTTAACTATTCTTGTTAATCTCTTAGCTATGCATGGGTGAACCGCTTATTTTCCGAGCTAATAAAGCCGACATTGGGAAACTTGAAAAAAAAAAAAAAGAACAACCCGGGGAGTGACAAAAAATAGAGGTTGAAGAAATTAAGGTTTTATCTAACTCCGTGGATCCCACATTTCATCCCTCGCAGCAACACCTAAGAGCTCTTGGAGAACCACCCAACCTGGGATTAAAAATTGATAGATGGCGTCGAACATTTCAATATTAGTAAAATTGAAAACAATAGTCTGTAAAGAGTGCAAAATCTCAAACTGAGAAAAGAAGAGTAGGTGGTAAAGGGGCTTTTGATAAATCCCAGAATTATCATCGATAACTGTGTAAATCAGTGGGTTCGGAGACAACCAGTAAGGATGGATTATTATTGGGAGGTATCCTTATAGTAAATTACTTAGGAAATAGGTTCCTTCAGGTGAATTTAAAGGTACCGTAATTTACCTTAGGCAAAGAGCAACTTAGGTAAATCATGGGACTTATTACGGGACACTATTGTCTGAGAGTAGACTTGGATAAGAATATACCAAAGCGAAACATTATGTAGACTATGCGGATTAGATGAGACCGCGGACCACACAATCTATGATCGTGAGTCTCTGGCCAGCAGAAGTATGATCGTGAGTCTCTGGGTGGTTGGTTTTCAAACTGCTGGTGTACATCACTATACGAGCTAGTGAGTGGATTACTAAAACCGGTAGTGGAGACTAATCTACTGAACTGGAATGATTGGAGACTATGAAAGTTGATATAAATACAATTTCTAGAACAGCACCTTCGTATGACTTCATTTGTAACTTTAATTGGTTATAAGAAGAACTTATCAAGACAATCCTAACATTATCATGATCTCTTTCTTATTGATATGGTTCAAGAGGAAATTTACATCATGTGTATAAAAACTAATGCACATCGTATCAAAGTTATAAATCGACTTTGGTTATAAAATCAAGAATACACAATAAATAAATCGTCGTTATAGCCCATAGCCTAGAGTCATGATTCAAACTAAAACTAGCAATTTTATAAAGGGGCGCTTTAAATTAGGCGAGACGTGAGTAGTCACAACAACTAAGACTAAATAAAAACGTGTTCAGAAAACCATAAGTCGTAAAACTTACCACTACAAAAGATCACCAAGTTGACACAACAGCACTGATTGTTATAATAAATTTGGTTTGTATGCCAACGGAGTAGTTACCTATCTATTTATCGGGTAAATAATGTTTTTTCCTTTCTTTCAAAAAGTATAACCCATTGGAAAGTTAACCTAAAAATATCAAACCATAACCACATCAATAATGTGAACTACCATCAAATAACTTTAAAACCAGAATCTCTTTTGATTCTTGAACCAACTACTGAGAGGTAATCTACTCCAAATAGTAGATTGTTTAACATATGGTTAATTTAGGAGTGGTATAGAAAATCTGAGAGAGGTCCGTGATGTAAAAGAAATTTATCTCGAGGATGATCCACAAAAAAGTAGCTCGTGATTAGAAAACACATTAAAACAAAAACCGACATTTTACTTTTTTAATTGTCTGAACTTTAGTAAGTGAGTAAACTGCGCAGAGTTGAAATCAATTTAGTAAGAAATATCCCAGTTATTGTAGAGAAAGCTAAATGCGTCATGGTCTATTTTTGTTTAATGTAATGAAGGTTCAACTACGTCGCCGGTTTGACAGTTTCTTGTTTTCTGAACATCATAAATTCAAAGTAAATTAGATTCGGTAATGTATCTCATGTAGACTTACTTTAGTAACACTTGCATGTATTCTCTCCCTCTCTCTCGTATGTATCATACACACATGTAACACTGAGACGCATACTGATAATTTGTCTTTCTATAAAGGATGTAGATAATGTGTGGAATGTAAAACTTTATTTATATAATGCTAGGATTTTAAAAGAGTATACTTTGTGCATATATTAAGTCGTAATGTTTCCAATACTATTATAAGACGTTGAACACATTTCATTATTTTAGACCAGTCAGATTTAGTAGAATTTTTGTATTTTTAATTTCAACATGTATTCAAATATATTCACATTAGGTGTCATTATTAAATAACGAATTTTATACGATTACTTACTTTTATTTATTTATTATAATTCTAAAGTTTTCCCCCTACAATATAGATCCCATTTGCACGTACAAAGTGATCAGTCTAGTTTTCCGCTGGTCGAGGTCATGGAACAGATCAGTTTCTGTTAACTGTTTCTAGTAGCCTATTCTTCTTTAATTCATCAACTGACTAAAAACGTGTTCTTTTGGGGTTTCTTTGGGCATCGTTTAAAAATGTTAAAAGAAAAGCAAAGGAACATACACCGGTATATGTCTGTTACTTTGCTCATTTAAAAAAAATCTTAAAGTAAGTTGTATTAGAGTAGTTGGTTTGGGCGACATGTAACTATATAAGCGGGGAAACCTTTATGACCAACGTGGAGGAGGGAGGAGAGCTACGTTCTTTTGGCCCTATATAGGTCGTCTCATTGTCACATTTAGTTCAGTATTGGTTTATATTTCTCTGAAGATGGTAGCTATGTTACTGAAATATACATATGGTTTATTCAACTTTTTAACGTCAATTGTGTCAATGTTTTATTTGTGGTTTGGGGATTCCTTCTTTCGTATCGTTACTAATCACAAAGTTCATTCAATTTGTTTGTAGCTAACAAACAAGTTGTATTATTCACTCTAAGAGGTAGAAACGTTGTCTCGTTATTTACTAGACACACCTCATATTTATAGTCTAACTTATATATGGCAACCGAAAATATTGTATTCTTAATTGATTACCAAGAAGGTTTGTGTAATTTAAAAATTAAAGATGATGAATAAGTCATTGAAATGTCGCTTTGTTACAAACAAAGTTTTCCTTGAATAAAATTGTTTTCTTTCGTTAAGTGATTAAATGTATATTTTGTAAGTTTTAATAATACAGTTTCTATCATAAAATAAAACTTGAAAATAATTGTCAAACAATATACTTTCATTAACACAAACGTGGTTCAACGACAATGTAGCCAATTTCAGAGTTGAATTATAATTATTTAAATTTAATTTTATATCATCTGTTTAAATATTTATTTTAGTCATGGTCAATATTTATTTATAATTTCCATCAGTTTAAATTTTCTATCCATTTAAATGATTAAAGAAATGGAAAAAAAATTGTTGCGTAATTTGAATTTTGGAATTTTAAAAGACTTTAGTGTTCGAGGGACCAACTTGGTAAACACATTGAGATACAGAAAATTATGTTATGTCTATATTAAACTATAAAATTACGACTGTATATATATTTCATACCTTGATTGAGTTTAGGTCTTGTAGATCTGTAGGACGGTGTAGGCTAATTTCAGTGTTAGTAAATGTGCACAGTTACCTGGCGACGACACTTGACACAAAGTAATTACAATAGTTGAGTCACAAATCACTAATATCACTGTTCACAGTTTATAAATACAAATTATAGATAAGTTTCGTTAGTTGAGTTTATCGCGATTTCTTTGGTTTTGTAAATAATTAACAATTAATCGCACATGTCGATGCCATGAGCGCATGGCGTAGAATTCAAGCGACATGAGCCATCCATACTTATCGGGTAAATAAGAATCGTTGGAATAGGCAGATTATAAACGGGTTTGCGACCAAATAAACGGAGCGTATTATCACAGAAAAATAACTATTAATTGCTTAATTATGATTATTCTATTAGCGGCGTTGTGTATTGTAGATACATACAGCGCGTAAGCAAACTATAAAACAACCACGACTGTTTTATTAGAGCGTTGTTTGTCCAGTCTCGTGATTTCTTCAAGATGCGGATAAGCAGATACTTTCCCTTTTTTTAGCCAGAGACCTGCATAAAACTGCTGTTGATTAGCGGTGAATACAAAATAAGTGCCGAACACATTTATTGTTTTATTTATAGTATATTCAGTGACAATTTTGACCATCTGATAAAAAAAAATGTAAACGATAATTTCCTGTAGTCAATTTAAATATTCTCTTTTCGATTAAAATCACGATAATAAATTACAAGCATGGCTTAATTATTATTATTTTAACTAGCCTATTAAACAAATACTATGCAAATATTTTCCTATACAGAAGGATGATTACCACTAAATGGTATTCACTCTTTACAGTATTTATAAAAACTTATAACGTGATAATTTCTTCCACTATTTTATTATTATATCAAGAACATCTCTAGATCATTCGCGTCATTACTGAGTCAGATTTTTCACTTATTTCGCTCGTTTACATACCATGGTTACTATCGCATTCTTGCAACTAGTAGCAAACTCGGTAATGAAGTCACAGTTGGTTTAGTTGGGATCTGATCTCGCTTTGTGTGCAAGATTTCCGGGATCGAATCTCGTCAGGTCTCGAAGATGTACGATTGGTTGCTAATACTGGTAAGAAAATTAAAAATTTGGCGACATCAGGTTACTCGGTATTTTTCGCCACTTCACCTGATGAAAGCCGTATGGCATCCTTTAGTCCCACTTTGAGGCTGGCGTTGATCTAAATATTCATTTAAATTATTTAAGTTAATTAAATACCACATGTGTTAGGTTTGTAAGACTTTGTAAAAAGTTCGAAAAAAGTCAATTGTTTGGGCACCACAGACTACACCATATGCCAAATTTCAAACACTTTAAATATTAATTGTCATATAATAAATTTTGCCCATAGACAAACACATACAAAAATGTGTATACCAATTAACTATTACTTCTGTTTTAAGAATTGAATAAAGGTTTACGATTTCTTTAATGAATCAAGCACAACAAGAAATATTTAAAACTAAAAGTATGTTTCACAATTTTGTACTACAACTACCTTGAGAACTAAATTTCAAAAGAAAACAAATTTTAAAGAGACTAATATGTTGCGTATTATCATTATATAGTAGTATATGCTATTTTTGTACAATATTAAATTTGTAATATATTTCGTTTAGGTATTATTTTTTATTTCTAAGAAATAAATGGTACACTTATGTGCATCGAGAAAAATGTAACTGTATTAATTCAACTAATATTTTATTTATACTGATTTCATTTTGTTTTATAGAATAATAACTTTAAAACAACTTATAACTAGAACTTTAAAAAATGTAAGTTTATTTCCTTTAGACTATATTATATTAAAGGCCCCGGCACCGTGACCAGTGACCTAATGTGTAAATAAGTCTATTATTTCTCCTCTTACGGTTTTGCTAATCCACTCATTAGCTCGTATAGTGATGTTCACCAGCAGTTTGAAAACCAACCACCCTATTCCTCTGCATGCAAGAGACTCACGATCATAGATTTTGTGGTGCAGTTTCCTCATCTAAACCGTATAGTCGAAATACTATTTTCTTTGGTATATTTTTATCCAAGTGCACTCTTAACCATAATGTCCCGTTATAAATTCCATGATTCACCTACGTTGCCCTCTGCCCAAGGCCAATACGGTCCCTTTAAATCCACCTGAAGGAAACTATTTCCATAGTAATTTACTTTAAGGATGCCTTCCACTATTAATCCATCTTTGCTTATTTTCTCCGAACCCACTGATGTATAGCTGTCCTGACATGACACAGTTATCGCTAATTATTCTGGGTTTTTGGAAGCACATTCTCCACTGATTTTTCCTTTCTCAGTTTTAAGGTTTTGCACTCTTTACTGACGATTGTCTTCAATATTTACTACTATTGAAATGTTGGACACCATCTCTCACTTTTTTATTCCCAGGTTGGGTTGGTCCTCCAAGAGTCCAACCAAGACTCAGAGAGGTTACCAAGAGGGTTGGAGTCTCTTGGAGTCCTCCCAGAGAGGTTGGGGGGGGGAGTCTTGCTGCGATGAATGAAAAGTGGGATTCACAGAGTTAGGAAAAACTTTAGTTTCTACAAACTCTATTCTGTTGTCACTCCCCAGATTGTCTTTTTCAAGTTTCACAAGGTCGGCTTTGTTAGCTCTCCGTTAGTTAGGAAAATAACCTGTTCACCCTTGCAAAGAGCCCAACACGAATAGTTAAAGCTGATTTTAAAACTGTAGGTTTCCTGGTATCCAGCACTGCATGTTAAGATTATGCTCCTCATTACCCAAGATACCATTGAAATATAATGTTCTGCTTTGGCTTGAGATAATTACCGTTTTACAAATTCTGCCGTTTTGAGTATGTATATTGAAGAGTTCAGCCACACTATGAACCGTGTATAGTTGTGCAAGTCCGCACGTGCATATGGACAGAGATATACCGTCTCAATACACTCGTGAAACATTAATGAATCAAGGAATTTATGTACAGACTGTTCCCTGATATTTCTAGATATTTTACAATAACCAGTCTGTATAATCGAAGTTGGTAAACAAAACAAAAATCTTTTAAAATTTTAAAATTCTACATGTGTTATCATAATATTATTTGTATACCGTAATTGGTTAGAAAAAGTCGTACTCAAGATTATATTTTAATTTACTGATTGTTGTGTTAAACAAAACGATCTTCAACAGATATTGTAAAAGTTTTATATTTACTGAAATATCAATTTCCACTTATCCACGAACATCGTATATTACAACACCAATTCCAATAAATAACAAAAATCTCGGGTTGGTAAGCGTACTTTGAATATAAAACAAACCACAAATACCTAGTTGTGGTTTACTTCAGGCTTCGTTACATTAACTTAGAACGCAGATCTTCTCTTTTTATCTCTGAATAAAATGTTTACTATACAAATTAATCCTACTTTGTTTTTTACTTTTGTTTTTACTCCTTCAATTTCATTTGAGTTAAGGATTAAAATCCTCTGAACTGTTCATCATCAAAGAAATAATTTAAGGAGAACATCTAGTTTAATCTCTTCTTCTTTTACAGACATATTAAGAGCGCAAAATAGAATCTGTGGTTGGTTCCCTAAACTCGCTTGCTGTCATTTCTTCTGGAAAGTTATAACATTCAATATTGCCATCCATTTGAATAACCACAGCAGTTGGCCACGATGTTGTCATTTGTTTGTTCAAGCATTTCTTTTTTTTTCAAATAAATTTGTTATCTATTCAGATTTTAAAAGAATTATCATTAAGGAAGGGAGGCAATTCTCTGTATGGTATCCATTTATTAATTGTAAGCTAGTGAGGTTTTGTATTCATTGGGGGCAGTTTAAAATGTGAAATTTTAAAATGCAATATTTAGGAAGTGATACATCACCTCAGACTTAACACGAATAGGCCATTAAAGTTTGTTGTATACTTAATGATATTTGCGTGCTTTGTCCTTATATATGAGTTAGTATATTAACAAACTTTATTATTCTGTAATTCCAAGCGCTATGCAAAAAAAGAAGATTATTACTAAGAGGTTTTAAAAAGAGTTGGCTTAAAGATTGCCAACAAACTTTTAATTTAAACTAACAACGAAGTGAACGCCTCCTAATTACAGCGCTAAAAGAAAACAGTACAACTGTAAAATAAAGTTTAAACGGGTCGATTTGTAATTATTGCGTAAAAGTTTAGTTTGTCTCCAATCGATATGGAGAAGGAAGTGCCTTACACAAGACTGTATAGAATATATTTCAAGTTTCAGAACGGTGCATGCAAACATTATGAAGGCGGAAGACGGTGCTTACACAACCTAACCAAGGCACGCAAGTGATAACGTCGTTATTTGCATACGCAGTAGTCTATGTTAATAAATATGATTCACTTTTATGATACCATGTAGCTTACCTTATCCTGTAGTATGCTACAGAAATTTTTTAATGTTGTATGATTAAATTTATTAAAATAGCTAAAATATTACGACTTACTGTTGTTATTAGTATCAACATGTAAATAACAAAGTATCTCAATTATTTTTCAATCTTCCTATTAAAATAACTAAACGTATTACATAATAGTGACGAACAAAAATGTTGAAGTCGTCTCATAGGTTTTTGTACGCTTTTAAAAGCAGTTTTTCTTTTTTCTTTAAGTTTCGTATTGAATTATTGAGTACCATTATTAAATACCAAGTTTTAACGTGGAACAGCGTAATTTTTTAACTTAGACAGTTAATAAACTCCAATCATTTACACTTATGGAAACTTCAATATCCAATGATTCAAAACACAAATTTTCACACAAAAATCACTTTATTTGTGCAACACAAATACAAGACTATGTTTTAATTACTAAGTCACTGAAACTAATGCGCGGTGAGAAGGGTTTGTTTGCAGCTGAGGATAATGACTTAGTCATTGAAACGTCGTCTTGTATTTGTGTTGCACAATTAAAGTGATATTTTTAGGACAATTGTGTTTTCATACATTGGGCTAGATGGTTAAACTCAGAGATTGGTGTTTTTCATTTTTAAAGTTTGTTCTTGGGTTGCGATAGGTGTAACTCTAAAGTCACTCTATAAAATTATTTAACTCTTTCTTTGTATGTCATGCATTGGCTTCTCACAGCATTAGTTTTAAACTCATGTTATAAGTCAAGGTTGAATGTAATAAAGTTGACGCATTTATCGATAGGTTGCAACGGGAACGGGACGATTGGCACACATTTTTGGAACTTCTGCCCATGTCAGTATTGGCACAATCATTAGAGCGGAATAAGTAGGGTCAACTCGCCTGCTTGGAAAAGGCACCATTGGCACAACCGCTCGACCAGGTAGACGCCATCGAACGAGGGAAAACGGGAATTTTATAATTCCCATTCAACTCTGAACGACAGTCATTTGCCCGTAATATCAAGTATTTTCAAATTTACTTAGAAATAATTTTTACTGTAGCCTATATTTTATTTGTATAGTTTTTAAAGTGGCTTTGTCCGTAAATAAAAGAATATGCTTATAACATGTTTAATACTGTAACGTGCATTTGAGTACGTATTATATTAAAAAAATAGATTGTGTACCAAAACTTAAAAATTGCTTGGTTAGGTTAGGTTAGACAAAACAATTCCCATTTCCCCGCATTCTGGCTATCTGCCTGCTACTACCTGGCCGGGCGGTTGAGCCAATCGTGCCTTTCCGAACCTTACAGGTTGAACCTTATTAATCCCCTCTTATGATTGTGCCAGTCCTGCTATTCCAAATCGGCTAAAAATGTGTGCCAATCGTTCTACGAACGTTGTAACACCATTCTTATGTAGTGATTAATAGATCAGATATATAAATTTTGAGCTTAGCTATTAAACTATATGTCAGTTACGCACATGGACTTTAGTTTTTCACTTTCAACCAATTGTCAGAAATTGATATAGAATAATTACTTAGTAATGGCTGACAAGTAATCGACTAAAATCGAAGTAAAAAAAAGTAATCGACTAGGCCACATTAAGGACGTAGAATAATATTGGAGATTAGTTACACGACATGTTGTTCTGTGAATCGATTTTGGTTTTGACTTGAGACACATAATCTGACGATACAAACAATTGATAAAAATGACAGGAGCAAGTGTCAAATGACGTGGTTTGTTTTTGTTAAATGGATTTTAAAACTTTACTGAATTACATTTATAAAGTCAGCAGATTAATTATAATGATAGAAACCACAATTTTCTATAATATAAACTTCATTTTGTAGATTTCAATACAAAACCTGGTAATTCATTGCCAAGAGGATTTCTGTGGATATGACAATTGAGGATGGCGACTCTATAAACGAAACGGGATTACTGGGGAAAATTGTGATTTCTTTCATTTGACGATTGAGGTTTCTACAAGTGTTGCAAATTAAAATGGATAATAAATAATGTTTTCGATGTTATTTTTGTTTGAAATGATATTATTATCAATTTATTATTTTCAAACATTTAAAACTTTGAAATTGAATTTTTACCAATATTTTTAAAATCGTTTTCTCTAAAATTAACCAAACTACATGTTTTATCTGTACAAAATTTATTGACCTAAAGACAGATACAACTAGTTTATAACTATAGGCAGTACGATTGTTTGAAAATAAAAAAAATAACAAATCATATTAAATATCATCTACATTTTTACTATCAATCCATTTCAAATTAATTTATTTGGGATTTTAAAATGTCTGTCAATCATATTTTATCATATATAAATATATGTCTAAAATTATTAGTTTTCTGTCTGTCCACCATTTTATGCTTGTTCAAAAATAAGATAATTTTAAAACGGATTGAGATATCATATCATTACCATATTGTAGCGAACGTTTTTACTATTTGTTTCGCAGGTTTTTGCTAAATTGTATAAATTTTACCTTGATCGTTTCAAATTGGCGTCCATTAAAATGTTCCTATGATAAATATTTCACAAACTATTAACTTCGTTAAAAATTAAAAAAGTTTAGCTCTTAATATTGAGCATCTTTTTAAATTATTATTTATCAAGACCAATCTACAAATCGACTAATGATTTTACTATCACCGTATAAACATGAGTAGGATAATTATTTAAACAATAATCTCCTTAACAGTTACCAATATTAACATCGATGTCCAACACTTTTATTTTAAGTCAAACGGTAGTCGAGATATTGGTAAAAAACTAAAAAATAGAATTCTTGGTTCGTTACTAGAATGTTCAAATGTTATAAATGTTTATAATACAGTATGATGATTGAGACTTTGATTGTTTAACACATGACTATGGATTAATCTGTATTCACCATTAAAAGAAGTCAAATAATGTTTCGTGTTAAAAAAAAACGTATTAACCATTTTCGAAGTATTTAATGGACTACTGTTAGAAACGGCTAAATAAAAATCTATACAAATTTATGAAAATCTGCAATAAATACAAAACTTTCTGAACATTTGGTATCGATAGCTTATTCTGTTTTGGAGTTTATTAATTTTTGGAGAAAAATCACATAATGGCGTAGAACTGATCATTTCAGACGTGTGTTTACACGGTGTTTTACAATTGTTTCGACCCTAGGAACAATTCTACAAAGCAGTTTATTCTTACCTTTCGTCCATTTCCTTTCACTGTAAAACGATAAAAGTTTTGAATAAGACAGCGAGTACAAATAATATGGAAATGAACCTCTCATTTTGATATTTAAACCAACGACTTTTAAGATATATAAATTTTATTTTTCAATGTGGCTCAATACTTTGGTAATAGGTAGTAAAGATAAACATGGACAACTACTACCAAAGTATTGAGCCACATTGAAAAATAAAAACAAGTTGAATTTTGTTCTTATTACATAACAGAGACTGTTTATTTAATCATAAACACATTTTTGTTGAAATAAAAGTAATTTGTTAAATTTTGTAAACTGTCATAATTAAGTTTTTTGGCTGCCATTTTTTAACAGTAAGAGATAGATAAAAAAATAAAATACAAAAAATGTTTGTTTTTAAAAGACCTTTTACTTGATATAACATTTGCTATAAGTTGCTATTTAAGAATTTTGAGTTTTAGGCTTTTTTAAATTCTTCAATTTTGAGCATTTTTAAAATATTCAAAATCCAGTGAAAAATGCCCGTACCACACGTTTTCTTAAAGAATAGCTCAATAATAAGCTTGGACAAAAATCTGGTGCTGTTCCGTATTGTAGTTAGGATAACACGGTATTTTATTTTAAAGTCCAAATTCAATACGTTTTGGTACACCCTGTACATACGGTTATAGATAATTAACTTTTGATTGCGCCAAAATGTTCAAGGTAATTAGACCTTTAAAATGATGTATCACACAACCCATGTTTACATTTGAAAATTCCTCAAAAAGCACCCCAACCCCCCAAAAAGGGCCCTTTTGGGGCATTTTTTAAAATTGAAATTAATTTCATTGGATTCAGTGGAGCCAAATTAGGGGGAAATGAGAATGAAAAAGTGTTAAAGTAAGTTTGTAAGACAGCTATAAGTACTGCACGGGTGGTCTGACTCACCCTGTATATATATATATATATATATATATATATATATATATATATAAATTTTGATTTATAATTATATATCCAAAGCTTAAAATAAAATAAAGGACAAGTAGAGCTTGTATAAGTGTGCTTGAATTCTTTGCTTCCTTACATAAACTCTGATCCCAGGATGTAAGCGCCCGTTCTTTCCATTCGTCTAAACCTTTTAACAAAGTTTTTACTACACAAACGATTAATCCTACTTTGTCTTTACTTTTGTTTTTGTTCCTTCAGTTTCTTTTGATGATTAAAATCCTCTGAACTGTTGCATCATCAGAAAAATTGTTTTACCGGAACACTGGTTATAATCTCTTCTTCTTTTATAGACATATGCAGAGTGGAAAATATGAATCTGTTGGTTGTTCACTAAGCTCGCTTACCTACAGATTTACTTTACAGTTCGATTTCTGTTTGAATAACCGCAGCAGTTCGTAACATAATAGTTTCTGTCTCTCCAAGCATTTCTTTGAAAGAAACTTATTCGTCGTATAATTACTAAAATTTATGATCGGTTATTTTATTTTTTCTTTATAAGTATATTAAAATTTGTATAGGAATTAGGGATGAATAAATTGTACATTCGTGTTGGGATACGATAGTGTGGAGGTGCTCATTGGTTCAATACTTGTTCCCCATTAATTTCACTAAGTGGTCTGGGCTATTCAATTAAAAAATATATGTATGTGAATATTTTATTTAAAGCTAGGACATTTGTTGTGGCATGTTAAAAATTCAGCAAGTTAAAATAGTAGCCTAACCACCAAAGGTTAATAAATTAGTTGTTATGATAACTGGTAATGGAGTTACATTGAAAGTTTGTAGACTAATATTTCTCTGTGGGAAAATTTGTTTTTAACTGAATACTTTCCTGTTGTATTATATACAGTCAGATATATATATATATATATATATATATATTATATATATATATAACAAAGTCAAATAAAAATATGTTTAGGAGAAAAATTTATTTTCAAATTATTTCGATTTTTTTGGTAATGAACTGAAATGTCAAACGAGTACGAAACTTTTTTTCTTTTTCTTTTTTTTTTTTATATGTTCAATATACAATCCGTCTCGTGATGTTTTAAAATATTACAAGCTGTTTATAAGTTAAGTGCAAAAACATTTTGGTCCTATTAAACGCATTCCTAATAAAATACTTAATTTTATCATTGTTAAGTTCCACGACTGACTTTCCGGGAAGATAGAAGCCGATCTTGTGTAAACAAATTTTAGAGGTTCTTTCTTAGTTATTCACGGAGAGAGAGAGAGAGAGAGAGAGAGAGAGAGAGAGAGAGAGAGAGAGAGAGAGAGAGAGAGAGAGAGAGAGAGAGAGAGAGAGAGAGAGAGAGAGAGAGAGAGAGAGAGAGAGAGAGAGAGAGAGAGAGAGAGAGAGAGAGAGAGAGAGAGAGAGAGAGAGAGAGAGAGAAGCCTATCTGGCGTTTGTCACCAGCAAGAGAAAATAAATGAAAAAAATATCAATTTGTAACTTATCTAGGAAAAACGTCTCAAAGATAAATTCTCATTTTTAAATGTAATTATTTCATGTTTAATACTTTGAAAGCTTAAAGCCGTCATTATAAACAATTGCTTACTTTCATTTATAACTAATATTTTATAGATAGAAAAAGAAGTAGTGTACAAACTTCCACACACACCCGAAGACGATCTTATATTAAAACAATATATAGTCATGTTTAAAACTGTGTAAGTCGCTGCAGACGTAATCATTAAATTACTTTTTGTACCTCAACCTGGTTCCTATAATATTCTCTTCACTATAAATTGTAGAGTACCAATTGGTCGAGTGACTGTGGCTCTCGATTTAAATGCACGAGTTTATGAACTCGAACACAGTAGGGTCCCAAAATGCATGGAGTTTTAGCCTTCTGAGAGAAATGTAGGACTATGATTGATATAAGTGTGTCCGATGGGATCACGAATAATAGAATAACGGTGTCTTAATGTTACTCGTTATTTTACTTCTTCGGGATGAAAGCCCACATTGAGATTATGATTCATATATTTAATTTTAGTAGACCTGCATAGTTATTATCTACCATAAGATTTTTGTTTATCAGTAAATTTTTAATATGTGTTTCACAGACTAAATATGCTAAATTTAAATTATCTGTAGGTTAATTCATGTATGATAATCTGAATCTGAATTTACTGTTCAAAGTAAATCACACCGACAATGGGTATAATTTTAACTTAATACGTCGGTTTTGTAATTCGATGAGGGTTTACCTTTCCTTAAATGAATTAAATCACTACCAACAAAATGTAAACAACTAAAAGAATGTTACAAAATTTTATGGGACAGTGAGAATGATCAATTTTAAGGAATATCTTCTGAGATTTGAGAGACTCTTGATATACTAATACGATTTAACATTATCTACAAATCGCAAGAGATAAACTTTTGGGCAATAAATTTTAGATGATCTCTTTGTTGACGTTCGTTGTGAGGCTGGGTGAGATACATGATGGCGCCTAATAATTCTGAAATTTAGTGAATGTAAATATTCATAGAATAAAAAAGAATGTTCTTCTAAAGAGATTCTCAAAGTTTTACATTTAATGAAAATTATTACCCAATGATCTACGAACATCATGTATTATAACCCCAAATAATATATATATATATATATATATATATATATATACAGTATATATATATATATATATATATATATATATATATATATATATATATATATATACTGTATATACCATAGCTGATTTAACATGCTCTAAATGTAAAACTAATCACATGTACCTACCAGTCGTATAATTTAAGCTTTGATACTTAAACTTAGAACCATTGTGTTCCTCTTTTTATTCCGTAAACTTTTGAATTAAGATTTGACTACATAAATGATTAATCCTACTTTGTCTTTACTTTTGTTTCGATCCCTTTTGTTTCTTTTAAAAGACAGTTTAAAATCCTCTGAACGGATCATCACTGGTTTTAAACTTTTATTTTTTCGTAGATATATTTACTATGGGAATATAAACTATGGATCCTTAGCTTTCGTCAGTTATACAACAAAGTTTTGAAATTCATTAGTTCTTCTTCATTTCATTAACCGCAGCAGTTGTTATTTTGGTATCTTCAAGTATTGGTTTGTTTAAGCATGAGTTTTCTTTGAAATGTTTTACCAATTATTAAGCTTTTTATACGCGCCACCATAGAGGAGCGACAAGGGTAGTTATGGTTTAGATTTTCATTGTTTATTCAAAGCTACTCAGGTCGTCTTGAGTGAATTTTGATTGTATTAATTGTGGGACTGAATTGATATAATTTATGATTTTCGATTGATTTGTAATTAAACACTAGTTGATCACAACTACATTCTTCTGGTATTTCGAGAGCTGTTAAAAGAAGATTAAATACATTTTTCACCAAACTGTTTTAAACAATCTAGTTAGAAGATAAATTTGAGTTTGCTCAAACCTTTCAAATAAAGTTTCAATTACGTGAATGCATAATAATTATAGCACTAAAAGAAAACAGATGTAAAATAAATTTGAAACGGATCAATATGTAATTAATTATGCTGTAAAAGTTTAATTAGAAGTCAATCGATACGGAAAAGCAGTGCCTGTACAAGACGGTGCGGATATAACTAAGATATTTCAAGTTTTAGAACTATGCATACAATCATGATGAAAGTGCTATAAAGTCACGGGCGTACCCTCCACAACCTGACTGAGGCACGCAAGTGAGAATGGCGTTATTTTTGTACGCAATAATCTATCTTCTAAAATATTATTCACTTTGATAGGATCACGTAGCTTACTTTAAACTTACGATTGCCACAGATATATGTTTGTTTCTAGTAACTTATTCAAATATGATTTAAATTTATTATAATCAATATACAAACGCCAAAATAATCTCAAATATATTTCAATCCTTTTATTAAATTACTTTAAATAGAAATATTACAATGAAATATTACAGAAATTTTTCCATATATTAAATATGACCGACGAAAGTAACTGACTTGTCGCAGTAGGTTTCTCTTGAAGGTTTTTAAATGCAGGTGAGGTTCAGTCTTTAAGTGAAAAACTGTTGAAATATGTAAGTCCATTACTAAATGACAAGTATAACATTGAACAAATTTCTTTTTCAACCTATAGAGCTCAGAGATTGGAATTAATATTTTTCTCGTAGGTTGCTCTTGGACTGTCATTTGATCATAGATTCAGATACACTAACACATTATTATTTAACTCATTTTTGTATGTCATCCACTGATTTTCATCACTATTAGTTTTACCCTCATTCATAGATCAGGGTTTAAAGAAATGTTTGGAAATACATGAGTTGAAACATTAAGGTAGTATGCAATTGGAAAGTTTGCTATAGTTAGGGTTGAGATTAACGTTGCACTTTTGAATTATTTCATCAATTATTTCTTGACATACAGTTACTTGGGTCCATTTTAGTTTTGACTCGACATGGATTTATAGAGTTTTATATGTTTAAAGAATCTAGAGTTTTAGAGTTGTATCTAGAGTTTAAAACAACTCATACAAATTAAAGTAGCAAATATTATACCACCATGTTTTCTCTTATAGAGATTTTCAGCAAGCTTTAAATAAATATATAATGAAATATATCATCAGATTTAATATTTCTTATATTCATGTGAAATTATTTAATTATGTATTTGATGATAGAAACAATATGGCTGTGAATACCTCGGTCTTAGGCAATTATCACATTCCTTACTATTTTGAGAGATAGTTTGTCTCTTCGGTGTTAATTCAGTGTTTTACTACAGCTCAGACTTCTTGCGCTATGTTTTGATCTATTACTTTAATTATTAGTTTAGTAAAACATTGTTGTACAAAATAAAAGCATATTGTATTCATAGTTATTAACAAACAGGTATCTTAAACGTTAATGGCGTATTACCAATGATGTAGTCATTGGTATTACATAACATTTCTCCACTACCTTAACAGGGATAGTAACTTCTAACGTACATATTGTAATGCGTTTAGTATCCTAGTATAACTACAAGACTGCCCAACTGTTAATCCTATTTACAGCATATTATTTCAACTATAACTTTGAATATTTCATTTACAGACGAATATTACTATTAATAATTTGGTGTTTTAATTTTATTTACTATTTCAAAATTTGTGATTTTATGTTTTTTTAAGTCAGGCATTAGACCATGTTTATATATATTATCTTTCATATTGATAAAGTTATCATTCTATTAACAGCGTATTTTGTATTGATAAAAATATTGATATAGGTTAATAATCGAAAAGTCGATCGGTACTATAAATTATATTTAAGAAATACCCTTTTCAGTTAAGACGAGTTCAGTTTAGCTATTTGACTAAACATTTCTGATGTTGACTAGTAGGGTTGATGATTAGTACTTTGAGTACCATTTTTAAGGATACGTAGTTAGAATTTTAATTAAAGTAGAAAACTCAACCTTTAATTATTACCAATATTCAAACTCCTCCCTCCTCGGAGATAAATTTAAGTATGTCTACATAATTAATCTTGAGGGATATATATTGATTGTAAAATGTTTACAAATAAAGCACTTGGTGTACATTGGGACAGAGAGATGTTTTGAATGTAAAACCAATTAAAAAAACCTCGATAAAATCATCTACTCTTTTACTGCCATTCAACTTAGAATTGAATTGTTCGTAATTTCAAAATTTCTGTTTATGCTTGAGGGTTTATAACGAAACCATTTTAATATATGATAAAATAAAAATATTTTCGAACTTTTTATCAATTTCCTTTTACTGTAAAAGTTTTCGAACTAGGTATCGAGTAAAAAGTAACATGAAAATAAATCTTTCACCTATATAATTTAAACGGATGATTACAAATCTAGAAAATTATTATTCTTTCATAAATAAATATATAAAACATTATTAAGAAATAAAGAATATGAAAATCGTTGATAAATATACTGCTTCATGACATAAACTCAGAACTCAGAACGTCCTGTTTTCATCCTTCTAAACCTTTGAACAAAGTTTTTACTATACAAACGATTAAACTTTTTCTTTACTTTGGTTTTGTTCCTTCAGTTTCATTTGAAGCTTTAAAAACCTCAGAACTGTTGCCACCAGAAAAATTATTTTACCGGAACACTGATTATAATCTCTTCTTCTTTTATAGATATATGTAGAGGGGAATCTGTAGTGAAACTGACTCTTTGTGGGAAATTAATTTTTAATTAATTTAAAAAGAGTATATTCATTTTATTTCAAATATTCTAAACAATATTTTTGTCGTATGTAAAATATTTGGTCAAAAACTGTTAATATCGTAGTCAACATAATAATTTTACGAGACAATAGCTATTTTGAAATATATTGTAAAACAATTTTAATAATAAGGTAAATATTTAGAATAATATCTTTAAAGTGTATCATGTTTATATCTATACGTAGTTATTCAACAGATTGCCAGCAATTGTCTTTTATGTTTCCAATATTATATTTACTTAGAAAATTAGAAACACAGGAAAATGGTATTTTACTATAATTATTTTGTTTACAACATCATTGCAAGGAATAAAGTATCACTACAGGAAGCATCAATGCATATGAAACTGTTTGCTGGTGGTAATGATGTAACTAAAATATTTCCGTTTCTTTGTTCTCGTTTCCCCCGACCTACAGAGATAACTTTTATTTGTATTTTATTATTATAAATTTTGTACATAGATTGGATTTTATAATATTGTAATGGGCTGTTGTTAATATATTTTTCATATTAACCACCACAGTTGATTCTTGGTTAAATACCATGATAAAGTATCCAAATAATACTCCCTAGTAAATTTCACAAATCACAAATATATATAAAATTTTTAGAAACCCCCCCTTACGGATAATATTTTACCAGCCAATTCTAAATACCTCGTTATCATCAACATGCAGCCTTTTATAGCATGATACATAGGCTGTTAACTATAACTTTATTACCAGAAGATTTCTATACTGAATTCAATGTAATTAAAAAGATTGCTCTTAATTATGGTTATAAAGAAGATTTAATAAACAGCATTTTGGTTAAAAAACATAAGAAATTAATTATTAGAATGATATTTTCACCAGTTGTTAAAAGCAAAAATAAATACTGTAGATTACAATTTGTAGGAAATATTAGTTATAAGGTAGAGTATTTAATTAATAATAAACATGATTTACAACCACCTTTTTATTTTGCAATCTTGTTAATGTAATAATTAATAATACAGATAATATAGACCATTATGTTTGCTTATAGCCCAACTGGATTGTTAATAATTAATTACTATTTAATTACCTTGTTTGAAGTGTTACCGTCGA
Organism: Aphrophora alni; assembly: GCA_963513935.1. Taxonomy (NCBI): domain Eukaryota; kingdom Metazoa; phylum Arthropoda; class Insecta; order Hemiptera; family Aphrophoridae; genus Aphrophora; species Aphrophora alni. Next base: position 129,463,182 of record OY740767.1, read on the forward strand.
ACAATCCTTAATTGTAGTTTGCACTATCTTATATGACGCGTTTCGACTATTTTTTTAGTCATTTTCAAATATAATTTATATGTGTTTTTATATTTGAAAATGACTGACAAATAGTCGAAACGCGTCATATAAGATAGTGCAAACTACAATTTAAGGATTGTTCGGTAACACCTCAAACAAGGTAATTAAATAGTAATTGATAATATAGACTTATGTGACAATATAGTGGTGTTTGTAAAATTAATTGTAGTGACTATAATTGTGAATATATAAGCCAAACAGGTAGATCCATTAAAATCAGATTAAAGGACCAAATATATTGATGGAAGCATGGTAAAACAGAGTCAAATTTTGCTAACCACCTACTAGAATCAGACCATTCTTTTAATCACAAGGATAATGTTAATCTTACATATTAAACAGAAAAGTAAAAAACAAAATAGTTTGGAAATTTTAGATATAAACAGATCTGTATACAATGACCATGCCTCTAACCTAAATGAACAGGTACATAACCCATCCCCTTTGTTGAAACGCATTGTATGCAATCGACCTGTCAGTTCCTTGACCTCCTCAGGTACTCCAAGGTGGTCCATTCTCTTTATCTTCTATACCACCCTCTTAACATTGATGTTGGTTTAGGTTGTTTTATAAATTTTAGTTCTTAGTTGTCTGATGCGAAACAGCTGTTATAAATATATTTGTGTTTTGTGAAATTTACTATAGAGTGTTATTTGTTACAATGTATTTTTCCTCGATGTTTAAAAGCGAAAAACCTCTCGGTCGTCTTAGCCTTATATATAAAAAGAGATAAAATATAGACTCTTGGCCGAACTCGAATACTCTTTGTTGCGGATAGAGAGATTGACAGAAAAGTGATCTAAATTAAGACTATATGGAAAACGTATAGATCCAACTAGGATCCAGGGGTATCGTGAGCTCCTGAGGGTGCTTCTACAGAAACAGCAATAATATACATTTATTTATTTACATGCAAAGAATATTTATATCAAGTTTTGTATTTGAGGCGATTAATGTTTGTTGTTTTGTATTTGAGGCGGAAGAACGTTTACGAATTGTTTAAATAGCCTTGCAAAAAGTGAAAAATAATCGTCTTGCATTCTCTATAGAAACGATGATCTAGGTTTTTACAATTTTTGAAGTTTTGTGAAAAGTTCCTTAGGAATACTACAGTTAAATAAGTTTTTGATAAAAACCAGAGTGAGACCCAAATTAAGGATAGGACAAAATTATATATTATCCGTCAATATTTTCTTACACTAGTAATTTTTATTTATCTTTTATTTTAATCTCCAAAGATCCAAATTATGATTAATTTATTATTTAAAATTAAATTTATTGATCGATTATAATAATGCTCATTGGTATATTTTATATTTTGAGTTATTACAAATTTAGTTTTGAATTAGACATCGGAGTTTAATGTTTGCAGAATCGTATTTAATTCTAAGTATTTATTAAATTATGAAGTTATTGGTCTAAAGCCATTTGTTGTGCGAAAAATAAAGTGATATTTGGTAAGTAGAATTAAATACACCATCATTGTTATCAGAGAAATCTGGATATAATAAAAAATTTCTAATAAATAATAATGCAATTAAAGCTACTTTGTGTATATGTTTAAACAATACCTCAAATATTTGCAATAACTAATTTTTTTCTAACTAAATATTTAATGTCTCAACTATCGTATAATATATTATAAGGAAATAATTAAGAACTTAGAATTAAAAAATTCTGAAATGATACAAAAACAATTCATTCCACTTTCATAATCGGCGTCGGAATAAAGAAAGAAGTACAGAGGAAGGGAAACAAGGCGCTGGTTGGTCTCCGTTTTTGTTTTGTTTTTCTCAGCTAGTGACGTTTTGTCTCCATTAACGATATTTTAAAGTATTATTTGTAAATGTATTTTAAATTAGTTCAGTTATGTCCATGTACTTTATAAATATCTAATCATTATTGGTTGGTTATTTATAGCAAATAAGAATACAAATATAAATTACTTTACAATATAATAAATAATAGTACGTTGTATTAATTATAGAGAAGTTGAAATTAGCTGTTGATTGCTTGATTTTGATCAAATGTTTAATATAAAACATTACATACCCCTCATATTTCCAACATATATTTTTAATCCTAAGGATTTATCCAAATTAATAAAACATGTATACTTTACATTGAAATAACTGATTAATTTATGCGAACTATAGTGTTTTATTCTATATACACTTCGAAAAACAAAACTATTTCCGGATACTATTTAAAAAAATTATTTAACTCACTTTTTTAACGTGAATATAATTCCATATATTTGTTTTTTAACTGTACTCAAAATGTAAAAACGATCATTCAATAAGTGTGTAAACGTTAATTACCGTTTTACACTTTTTTTAGAAGCTTAAACAAAGCCTATGTTGTCGAAACGTCTTAGCCATGGTCTCTCCGATAATTCGGCTAAAATTGATACAGGTCATAATGTAAAATTAACTTTGACTTAACAGGTCAAATATACCAACAACTATCCAAGGAATATCAACAAAAATTTGGTGCTATGTGAAGCTTTATAACTTAAAATAAAGAACTAATGGTACTTCATAATTTACATGAAAACTTTAATGTTTTAGGTAATTTGTTTTGGGCCATGAGCCTCTTATTTCACCAAAATTAATGGAATTCTCGTGGATCAGTTTCTAGCCCGAACTTCTAAATAAACTGACACTTCTATTTATTATGGTTTTTATTTGAACCCAGTATGTTTTCTTGCTTGGTGGTCAAAAGATATTTTTTATTAAAATGTATCAAATTGTTAAAGGGGGTTTTAGGAAAATATACATTTTGTTAAATTTTAATCTGTTGGTTACATTAAAATTGATGGACATAAACACGTGGAGGTGCTGCCCACAAATGTCATCATACCCAATTTGATCAATGCATATAGGTGTAGTAAGCATTGTATACGGACACATTTAGGCATAAGGTCAGTCACAGATCATTTAATATTTGTTTTTGGACTAAGATATCGAAATAAACTAGAATTTCAGTGAAAACCAAAACACATTATCCTAAATATTTCATATTATAAAAACTATAATTGACGTAATTTGAAATTCAACGTAAAATATATTTTTCTCATCTCTCTTAAATATCCCGTATTAGTTACACTGAAACCTATTTCTGGCTACAATCTGGGATAATACTAAATCGAAAGTATTTATTACGATTATAATTGCATTTACATAATGGAAAATTAAGTCATAGAAATTGTTTTAGTCGTTATATTGAAAAACGCTCTGTAGCTAAAAAAATCATTATTTTGATGTATTATTCTATTAAATATAAGCTTGCTAATCGTCACATTTTGAAGTGAATTGGAACTAGTAACTAAAATTTACAGATTTAGTTTCTCTCTATACTTCAAAAACGGAGACTTGCACTAATTAGCTGAAAATATAACCAAGAACTAAGGAAACTAAAGTTTATAATGTACATGCAAACGTCAAGGCGTAGGTTCAAAGTCAATTAATAATTACTACACCCTAAAGACGCTAATCGTAATGGCTAAATATGTTCAATATAAAACATACCTTTCCACGTTATAAAATATTTTTAATTATTAATGGCCAGTAAAAAGCATGTTGTTGCTTTGTATTGAATTTAAAAACAATATAAATCAAATTAATGTTTTCAATTCTCGCATACTTTTAAATGTTTTACGTTATACTTCTGCCTTGTTTCAATATTAATTGAAATCGTTTTTATAATAGAAGTTACATTTTTAAATAATATTAGAATCTAAAGTATTAAAACGTTATTATTTCATTTTGTTCCTTAGTTTATAAGTTCAAACTAATAATGTTTCGTTCATTTAAAAAAATGTAATTTAAATAACTAGTGTCAAATGTTGCCTTTGAATTGGAGTCGAATGAAGATACCTAGCACTTTAAATTGTTTTAATAAAAACAAAATAAAATTTTGCTTAACAGTTTAAAAGAAGTAAAAAGGGCGATGAAAATTTGTGTTAACTTTATTTAATAATGAATGATATTTAGTATTCCGAATAGAGTAAGGTATTTTACATTTTAAATCCGTCACGTGACCTTTTTTGTTCTTTTAAATATCACGTCTCGGATAACACTGGCGAGTTATATCATAAATAATAAAATTAAAGATACGTAAGACGTCCTTTTAAATGTCGTATGAAATGTTAAACACGTACAATATTTAACATTGCTTTGAAATCCTTAGTTAAAAACAATTTCTGAATTAATTTTTTAATATCTAAATGAAGTTATTTTCTTTAATTTATACTTTTACGACGATTTTTAACCGTATATTTACTTTAAACTGTATGAATTGTGGTTACAAAATGGTTAGTGTATTGCAATCCTACACTTTTCTGTAATTTTAAGAGGTTGGTAAAACAGTAAAATTATATCAACTAGTCTAAAAGTCTAGAGTTTAATGCGTACAAAACTTTCGTGCAATTTAGTAAAGACCTAATATATAGAGTATTCTAAATGCAAAATTAATTTTGATTTTTTTTTTTTTCAAATAGAAGGCAGTGCAGGATATTTTAAGTTCATAACTGTGAATGCTAACAATATGAAGGCGAAAGACAGTGCTATACTGTATACAGTCACGAACGTTGCCTACACATGTTGACGATAGCACACAAATATTAACGTCGTTATTTACGTACAGCACATATTAGTTGGAAAATATGTTCCACTTTGAACATATTTTGTAGGTTTCCTTATGTTTCGAGTTTAAAATTCCCCATATTTTCTTGCTTTGATTTCTCGACTTTGATTGATCTGAACTGTATGTTAATGCAATATTAGTTAATTTTTGACGGTCAGAATATTTTTCTGATAGTTAAAACAAAGTATAGCATAGGTCACGTCTAACTCGCAACAATTCAGTATTGTTAACCGTCGCTTTTTGCGTCGGTTCGATTCTTATTACTGGCTTTTATATTTTTCTGTACGTACTCGTTAGCTTCTATTACTACTTCATTACCTTCATTAGTCTGGTATTAATCAATTAAAGTTGTTTAGAAAACATACAAACTAATAAAAATTTCGAATTAAGGGATAGATGTTTTTAGCAATGTCCTCAGTTAATGAACTCCGTTAAAAAAATGTAAAGAAAAGGTGTTTAAAAATGACGGAGATAAAACGAGTTTAAATGGTGTGAACTGGTCCAAGATTGTTTTATTTTGTAAGCATGTATTTTACAGAGAGGAACTGGTGAAATAATTTAATAGCTGACAGTAATTCTTTAACTTTCTATTTCTTTTACATTTTGTTTTGGTTTTCTCTGTTTTTTCATGCTATTAGTTTCAACTATAATTTTATTTTTATTTTCCAGTTTCAGTTAATTTTTTTATTTTTATTCACGTATATTGATTATTTTGACATCCTCTCCGACGTTCATTTTACGAGGACCATGGTTTGTTTTTAGACACATACTCAAGTTATTAATGCACTCGAGTTGTAAGTTAATAAAATTAATAAAAACGTTATTATGATTTGACGTTTAATACAGTTATAACAATGGGTGTGTCGATGACTGTTAAAACATATTACTATATTCATAAAAATAATTTCATACGACGTGAAGTAAAATATGTGTATCTTATCATACATTCAATTTAACATACCTCCTCACTGTTTCCCAGAGTTGAAACTTAAAATATTAAATATATGAACTACTTTCTTCAATTTATTTAACATGAATTAAAAATAAATTTTAAGTAAAACGTTAACCTTGAAAAAATCATTCGTTTCTTTCAAAATCATCTAAAATATTGTTGTTCCCTTCTATTAAAATTACAATATTTGTTATATTACAAAATGTGTTTTATAAATTAAAACCTGACGGGCAAAAACAATTGAGTTGTCACGTTAACGAATTCGGTTGCTCCTGAAGAGTGATGGATTCTGTCAAGATTTAATATTTAAAATAAATTAGGTATTGAATTACTTACATTGTCGTTCAATAACTAGTTATAACTTGGAAGAACTTTGTTTTGAACCTCAGAAATTCCGTCGTTTATTTAATTACAGACTGGGTTTAATTACCTTCTTACTTTGAGGAGTAGGTCGCGATTTGACTGTGATGAAAGAAACAATGTATATAACTACAATAATAAGTTATTTAACTCAATTATTACATGTTATGGTTAGCTTTTTCTTAGTATTAGATTTATAATCACATCCGTAAACAAGGTTTGACTATACATTTGAAATGAAATTGCGTTTTTACAATTAGGAATAGGTTCTGACATAAATCTTTTATAGTGAAGAATATGTCAGAAGTGTGACTTTACTACACTATTACACTACCAAAGTCAATGCTACTACTGTACATGCATTTAACTGTCATCCAACGGTCAGAGATTTGTAGGAGAAGAGTTGTGTAGAGGTGGGAAGTAATTGACTTGTTTCAATTATTAAGTAGGGTGCCAGTAGAGAGTTATGGATGCAATTTGGACTTTTGTAGTGCACTATGAATTACTTCATTAATTATTACTGGATATATTGTAAATGAAGTCAATTTTAGTTTTCATCCGAAATGTACATTTCAGTGATTGTAACAATACATCTAGTAAAAGCTGCAATTAAATTAATCAAATAATCTTCACACAACTTTTACAAATTTAGTTTTGCAATTTAAATATAAAAAAATAATAATTATAATTATTTTCTTTTACAATTCTTGTTGAGAATTTCATTTTTTGGAATGTGTAAACGAATGTTATTAAATTTATTTATTTATGCTAAATAATAATATTGAAACCGTAATTAGTTTTTTCATCAAATTGATGTTTTTTGTGAAATGGCGACATTTGTTCAATTCATATACTAAATATCTTGTTTATACGACAAACTAAAACCACTATTCCGTTGTTGTCTTGTTATTATTCAGTTTGGCAGTTTTTAGTTTTAGTTACACTTTTAGTATACTTTGATAATTCTATAGGTAAGGATGAAGGTATCCAAAATTGTTAAATGAAATATATAGACGTCGTATGATTTATGGTTTCTCATTCAAAGTTATGAGAAAATTATGTTTGGGCAACATATATGTGTATAAATCCCTCTTCCATAGAAATGTTACAGACTTTTTGTAGCACAAATAGTTTCGAATAAACAGAAACCTAACCACATTAACACCATTACCTTCCTAATAAATTTATTTCAGATAATTCGTTGATATGATTAAACATATTTGTACATTTAAATAAAGGAAAACAAATAAAAGTAGAACTACATTAAACAATTGACTAACATACTAGTAGCTTGTATCATAATATATAACAACTCTCTTGACAGAGGGAATAACATTCAAGGTACATATTATTACGACTGTGTAAACATTGTTGTAACAGTTTAGCTAATTGTTATCCAATTTTAGATTCAAGACTTAACGACTTTCAGTTTTAGTTGCAGCGAATATCAACAACTTAAACCTCGGATATATACACTATAGAATAGTATGATCAAATATAAGTGTTTTATTTCAAATAAGTAATTGTTGGATTTATTGTTTATGAATCAGGCGTAGTTAAAAAAAAGTATTAGTTCATTTTATTGTTTAATTTTATGAATTGCAAATCCTAATGGTTGGTACATATTTATAGTTTTAGAAATTATAATAATGTTAATAGTCCATGGAAATTATTTACATGCGTATAAACATAAAAAATATAATATATAATTTTATTTATATATATAGATCATATAGTGAGATTCATGAAACTGTCATATACATAATAATATTTAAACACACAAAATGTTACACTAATAAATTAAAAACAATAATACGGATAATAACAACGAGAGATATACTATAAAATACTTGGAAATATTACTATTATAAATAAATTATTTAAGCTAAAATCAATTAAAATTTATTTCATCCATTGTTCACACCACATATTTATGAAACATACGACACTAAGCATTTGTTTATGTAACAGACAAATTATAACAGATTTCAGGGTCCATTTCCACATAGATCTATTCTAATATAGTAAAATATCTTTGCTCAAAACATGAGACTAGATCCAATAATCAGGAGTTTATTTTAAGAAATACCAGCGTTTCGTTAAATCTTCAATTGTGCGTTTTGTCCGAACATATTCGACTTGGTAAATTTATAAAAAGCATTTATAGTGTTTATAAATACAGCACAAACTAATTTTTCGAAATCTTTTTATCTGATAAGTTGTACTTTTAATATGATAAATATATTAAACCTCACCTTTAAATAAACCATATTATCACCACGTTGTTCTTTTTAAATTTCTAATAATAATCTTTTGATAATTTAGTTACCTATTTAGTGTCAGTCCACCCCAATATCGTTTTTCCTGATTAAAATTTTGATCTAAAAACGTTTCTTTAAAAGACTTTACGTATTTACCTTTATTAAGAAATGAGAAAGCTCGTTCATTTTCATTCCCTGTCAGACAGGATAAGATCATGTTACAAATAAGTGTATTACGAAAATTATCATTTGACTTTCATCATTATACAAACGATTTTTAACTTTAAAAAAAAAAACTTTTTAAAATTTAAGTTATGTGAAGCTTGTGTGGCTAAATTCAGTTTTTAATTTGTATTGCTTGTTCGTTATTAAAGAGCGGAATGTAAGTCCAAAATCATAAAATCTAAAATCATAAATGTTGTAAAAAAACATTATTAAATAATACTAACTTGTTGGTGCTGTTAAGGCGATTGACGTTTTTGTTGGTTTTTAATTGTGGTACAATAACGAAGGCCGGGGAATACGGTAATTTAAGGAAAACACAACGTCATCAACTGATGGAGGAACCTGATAAATTTATCATTGTTCATTATTCCAATTTGTAGCGTAATATTCATGCGCCTTTAACAGCTGAGCCACGCCGTTCCCGTAGATTTTTGTGCTGAATAGAAAGAATATAGCAGTTGAAATTTCCACTCACAAAAACAAAATGTCGTTCATGATAAGCGGTTACTAGGTTACGTTGAAAGTTCGTATTAATATTACCCTTCCGAAAACTTTGCTTTTAACTCTACACTTTGCTGTAGTCTGTATACGATTATATGGGTTTAAAAATATTACTTTCAGGCTTTAAGTTAAAGAAAACAAAAATGTTCAAACATTTTCCCTGATAACTATTTATTTTTAATTCATAATAATTTTATCTGTCTTGTAAATACATTATAAAATTTGTTTGGTGTAGACACTCTCAAGTCCAGTGTAGAAACTGTTATTCTAATAATTTATTTGTGTTAGTTTTCTCATAGTTAAGCTAGACATGTTTTGAGGCGTATTTCATATTTAGGAGGTAATTATGTTAGTGTATAATCTTATACTTTATATGATAAAACATATAATACACTTAATTAACTAAAATATTTTATATATGTATGCAAGAGTACACAATTTTATGTAGAATTTGTTAGCTATGTAGCACTGATCCCACGGAAAATTAAGTTTTCCGAAGTATGTTTGGTGCAGTGAACTCCGGCTAACCATGTATAGTTCATTTTAGTATTTAAAATATTGGTAAATAACTGACATGAAATATATGTTACTTGCATATTGTAGAGCAACTGTGAGCAATTGAAAAAACAAAATGTGGGTTCTACAATGCTTGGAAAAGAATATACCTTATGTAAATAATAATAAGAAGAATGTTCGGTCATAAAAAAACTCTTATGGAAGTTTCTCACAAAAAGTGCCTAAGTTACTGGTAGGGTTTTGTAGATAATTTAATTTAAATTTTATATAGAGTCTGTTTTTACTCTTATAAATTTTCTCGTTGCAAAAGTTCTAGCTATCTTATCACGAATACACTAACTGTATTAATTCGACTTGTATAGTAATATCTGTACAATGTTGTTTGGTTTTAGTTTTTATTTGTTCTAAGGTGATCAATTTTATTTTGAAGAACACAATTCGAGAACCTCTTTTCAATAAACTGCTCCATAATTAAACCAAACAAAAACACATACTAAAATATTATTAAAATTTGATTTAACATTAATAAGTTTTGTGGTGTGTATTATAACAAATTTAACATAGACACGTTTATAGAATTTTAACTTTTTCTTTAATTATTCATAACATTAAGTTTTAAAATCTTTTACAATATAAAATCAATTATTGTCCAAATCTGATGATGCACAATATAAGTATGATGCACTTTATACTTATACACTAACGTCTTAACCTACTACTTATTCTAAGTACATAGTTAAATAAAATTCTAATTCTACCATGTCTTAACCTAAATAGAGAAATAAGAGTGCATCATATTTTTACTTTTAATTTATTATTATAAAATGCTCCGGCTAACTGAAATGTAGGCCTACTATCAATTTAATTTTATTTAATTTCTCTTTACGGATTCGTGAGGTTCTTTGGTGACTATAATTTACATAAAAAATAGAATTTGGTGGTAGTTTATTTGATTGAGATTGTCCATTAATTTTTACTTATCACTTGGAAGTTTTTCACTGCTCCGATGTTTCTGGTTCCGTGCAAGTGGTTCCCGTGTAGACTGCCAGTAGATGGATCGATTTGCCTTGATCTTTTCGACGAATCTTTTTTTCTTCTTACACTTATTTCTCACTCACTTTCGTGACGACGATTACTTTAATTTATTGTATTAATATTCCTGTTCAAACACTTTTATAACGACGCAATTTATCACACACTTCTATGACGACGATTACTTTTAAACTTATAACGACGATTATCTTTTAAACTATTCTTCGGAGATTATTATAATTACTTATACAAGAAAATAAAACGAAGCAGATACTATTTTATTTTGAAGTTTGATCTTGGCTAAATCTTTCACAATCAATCTTCTTTTCTACTAAAGAAACACTTGCTCCAGAACTCCCTCCTTCAATCAGTAACAACCAAAAAGAATGAACCTCCTGCGCCTCTCTTCCACCCCTATATATAAGTTCTAATTTCAAATGCTTTCTTCCGATCCTCTTCCTTCATTGGCTTATTTTAAATCTTGTACGTTATTCCGAGACTGAGGCAATTTATTTCATTGGTCCATTTCAAACAATTTCGGTTGAAGGCATTGACTTTTGGAATGGTTTATTTGACTTCTTGAGATCTGTGACTAATGTTAAAATAGTTTTTCTAGCTGTCAACCCTTTCAACTCTTTACAATTTATGGCCTGCCGATCACTGACCTTTTGGGATCCCTCTATTTCGTTATAGTATATAGTAACAGAAAATATGTAACAAAATATAATTGAAAATAAAATAGTTTCTTAATGACTATATTTTAAAGTAAAAACCGTAATTTTAAACGATTAAAATAAGTCAAATAAATCCGTGCAAGTTTAATATTTAGCGAAATATAATTCTATGCTTACCTCACACATCGTCTGTTATAACCAACTTTGTGTTTGTGGTAGGGTTTTATCCTCTAATGTAAAGTAAAGCACATACAAATCGCTGTAGAATACAGTGCTTAGTCAAATAAAATCGGAACCAAGGTGTTCATCTTTTAATCTGTCGAAACATTTGGATAATGCTTTTAGTACACAGACGATTAATCCTACTTTGTCTTTTACTTTTGATTTTACTCGTTACTTTCTTATGAGTGAAAGCTTGAAAACCTTTGAACTGTTGAGTTATTAGAAATGTAATTTTAATGGAACACTGGTTTTAATTTCTTCTTATTTTCATAGACATTTTAAAAACTGTATGTTGTTCATTAATCATGCTTCAAAGTTCTCTATCGTTTACATAAACTATGGAAATAGTCACGACTTGTTAATTGTTATTAAACAAAGCACAGTGACTGTAGGTACACGCACTAACATTTCCATTGGATTAGCTCCTTATTTGTTTTGGTATTATATATTATCTACGTATAACATGGTGTATATATTAAGTAGTTACTAAATCAGTTTAAATCACCTCAGTGAATTGAATTGTAGAGTTGATTATATTTGAAGAACGTTCTGCCTGTAATACTTACACACATTTATAATTTATAAAGATTATATTTTAAAAAATGATATGTCCAGAAGTTGAATGTTATGTATCAGAAGTATAAAAAATATGAATTTTAAAATTTTCATTGCTATATATTCCAAAATAAAGTAAACTAAAGTTGTCAAATACACATGTTAAAGACAAACCCTCTGATATATATTTGTGAAAAATATATTTACTGGAATAATAAAACGAATCTTATGTACTGTATATTTCTTTTGTCCTATAAAGTTGATCGGACGAACCTTTGACGTAAACCCAAAGGAAATGAAATTCCAGTATAATTTAGTAAACTTATTAAAATTACAGCATTAAAAAAATATAATTACAAAATCAGTACAAACGTGTTAAAGTGTAATTATTATGTAAAAGTTAGTTGGATTCGAATCGATAAAGAAAAGGCAGTGCCTTGTACAAGAAGGTACAGTAAAGCTAAAGTTTCAGAACTGCGCATGCAAATATTGTTAAGGCGGAAGACGGTACTAAACTATCACGCACGTTGCCTATAAAACCTAACCAAGGAACTCAAGTAATAACGTACTTTTAGTGAATATGTTTCACTACAGAACAAAATATGTTGGTTTCTTATCAAATACGTACGTTTATCAGAATCTTATGTTTCAACTTATAGTATTTTACTACTTTGAATTCTCAACTTATTACTTAGGTTTCCACTTAACTGAATGGTTTGTTACGCTCCGTACGATAGAATATTCAGTATTATTCCAATATTGTAGTGTACTAGTCACGGTTAATTTATAGTAGAAACTATACGTAAGAAGAATGTAATTATTTTAGTGTAATATTAATAAATACCTTAACAGTATTATATTTGATAAACATATGTTTATATAAACATGTTATAAAACTTACTAGTTATAAAATAACAGCTAATATTTCGCTGATATCTAATAGGTTGGTTAAAGTATACACCTAGCACACTTCCAGCTTCGAAATCACTTTTTTTCCATTTGCTGTTACTTTTTTGTGAGTTACACTACTCTCTCTCTGCACTACAATATTTATGGTATGCGGCATATTATTAATTTGTGAAATAAAATATGTTGGTTATTAGTCAAGACATATCATAAATGAAAAATTTATATTAGCCATAAAATTATACACACAATTTTAACTTTAAAGTTACAAGTATATAATTTTTTCACTATTTAGACTAAAAAAAAGTTAAAATAAATAATGATAAAGTATTTTTAATTAGAACTAAAAATAGTTATAAGTAACTAATGCCATTATACGTTTGTTAGTATCAGTATAAATATACATAAATTACAATGTATTTGTATCCTAATCTTCTCTTAATATTAGAATATATGATATATTCCAGAAAATGATTCCTTAAATTAAAAGTTAGGAACGAAATTTCTTTTTTTGTACCAATAAAAGTGATAAATGAAACCAGTTATTAATGTTGAAGTTGAAATATTAAATTACTGATGTCCTCCATGACTAAATAACTAGTACCAACTTGGAGCAATGTTTTTATTAATATTAAAAAAATAATTACAATAGAGTGCTCTTCTTGGAATGTATTTGAAGTAGAGGTTTGACTGTGCAAGCACACTTATACATTATTTAAGATCAATTAATTACAGCGTGACATGGATTGCTCAAACTTCGTTTCAAACTCTCAAAAGCAGGTTAGGGATTGATGTAGGTTGGTCCATGTGGGTTGGTCATAATGTAATTGAATTGAGACAATTAGGAACTTTTAGATTTCCTAAAACTTTAGATCGGTAATTGGAGCTGTAGTACCATTATTAAGCTATATTTAAAAGTACAAAATTCCATTACTGGATGCTTTGACGCAGCTTAATTTTAGTTTGAAACTTACACCGAAAGTTTGAAAATTAATAATTTTGTCACAATGAGAAATTAGGATGCAATTGAAGGGTTATGAATACAGTTGAGAGTTGATCTTTAGACTGAACTATTATCATTGTACATGACATATAGGAGATTTATACTTGGTCGTCCTTGTTTTTTAAAGCTAAATATAAAACTACTTACATATATATATTGTAGATTTTAATACTTTATTAAAACTATAGAAACAAATATCAAGCGACCTACTTTTGTAAAAGAGTTACTTTAGCAAAATTTTATGAAATACGAGTATATATTATGTTAAGGTATTTAAGATTTTTTTTTCATTCTAAAGTATTTCTTTAATAACTGTGTAGCCCATCTTTAGGGAACATACATATAAAATAATCTAGAAATTTACAAATTAAACGTTTCTCTTGTGAAAATTTTGGAATAAATAATTCCAATTACAGATTACATATTATTATATTTCTTAGTTTCGAATATATTACTCTAAAAATATAAAACATCTTACTTTCGATACAAGATTAATCTTAAATTAGATATTATATGAATATGGTTGAAAATATGATAACAGAGAACATGTAGCATAACGTATTACGAAAGAATCAGTTAAAAAAAAATGAAATAAAATAAGCGAATATTTAAAAAATGAATCTATAATAAATTTGGAACGTTCCTTAATTGAAACAAAATCCCTTAAAATACAATCATCGATGGTTTATAACACATCTAAGTATGAAGTAAATCACAAATAAATCGCGGTTGATTCCACAGCTTTGTTAAATAAACTCAGAACCCAGGTGTTTCTCTATTCATCTTTCTAACCCTTTGAACAAAGTTTTGATTATAAAATTATTAATCCTACTTTGTCTTTACTTTTGTTTTTGCTTCTTCAGTTTCCTTTGAGTAAAAGCTTAACATGTTCTGAACTGTTGCATCATCAGAAAAAAGTATTTTACTGGAACACTGCTTCTAATCTGTTCTTCTTTTCTAGACATATTTAGATTGGAAAATATAATGTGTGGTGTGTTTGCAAATCTCACTTACTATATTGCCACAATATTGTAGCTGTTGTTTCTTTATCAATTTATTCAAAGAGATTAGTTCTGAGAAATTACTTATTTGCTTACGTGCTTAATAAATACTTGGCGACACTTTGATTACAATTAATGTCATTAACTTTTTAAAACTTGTGTAAGTATTATTATGAAATGTAAACGTCTAGAAAACCAAGATATATTTCTTATTTTTTGAGAAAATAGGTCTACAAATTTAGTAAAGATAAATTTCCATTTGAACTGAAAAATTCCATACAATTGATATAACGTATGACAATTTCGAAATGAATTACTTAAACGTTTAAAATTAATGATAACTGGAATAATTAGACGAATCACTTGGTGTGTAATTAAAAATATAAGTTCATAATCTAAAATAAAACATTGTTAACTACTGGCTTGCATTTGTTTATTATTTTTCAATATTACTTTGTTTCAATATTAAATTGAGAAAAATCTACATTGTCGCAGAATAGTTACGTTCATGGCTTGAAGTATTACTGTGATTGTTGGGTCAAAGGGTTGATGTGTGTGGAACTCTTTGCTGTTAGTAATAATATATTTAGAATATTTCCGTCTCTTTAAGTACTTTTACGCAAAATATTAAAAGCTAATATTTATTGGAAATTTATTCAGTTTGTTTATATTAGAGGCAAAACTTTAATGTGTTATGTCCTACTGTCTTAAAATGTGTATATTTACAGACAGTGGCAATGTTTAGAATGTTATAGAGGACTAACCTTGAGCTATCCAAAAATGTGCACATAGATTTTTTAAGCTGACATATCCTTACGGAAAACACTGTTGTATATTAAAAACACATGTTCTTATTTTCTTCAAATTCTATTGTTTAATGTTTATTCTTTTCTAGTTACTGTATTTGTGTTAATATTTAACTTCCCTAAAAGATTACGTTATAATAAAATCAATTTAAATGAATTAAAGTGTAGTTCAATAAAAGTTTAGTTGGATTGCAATTAATAAGGATATGGCAGTACCATGTACAAAAACAGTAGAGAATATTTTAAGTTTTAGAACTGTGCTTGCAAACATTTTGAAGGAGGAAGACGTGCTATACACTCACGCACTTTGCCTACTTATTCTATTCAAGGTACGCAAGAGATAACATCATATTTTCATGCACACGTTATTGGAAAATATGTTTCACATTGAATATACTATGTACTATATTAAGCAAGTGATAATATATGTAGATACAAACTAATCTATCTTGGACAATGTGTTCATTTTTAATATCCTATGTACCATATGTTATACTACTATATTTTTCATTGTTCATGATCAAATTAAATATATTAACAGATATTTTCTGATTTTAAGTATAGTTTTGATGTGTCCAGCATTACATATTCTATTTGGGTATTATCGTGTGTGTACATGAGGTCGTTTACGAAGTCATACACTGTATGGGCGAACATCATACATAACGGTTTTACTTATTTTAGTACCCTGACAGTTAGATCAATAAAGCATATGTTGGAGTTATCAATAACGATTCAAGGCATGTCTTTAATGTGGTGATGAAAGTTATGATTATTGTTCGAAGTAAATATGTGTAGATATTATTGAGTTAAATACAGAGAAAAGTAATTTAATTACAATAATATGAACACTCCAACTCTCCCGCAGTCCCTCAATTGTAATAAAAAAAATACATAGAAACAATTCATTATATTTAATATAAATTTAAATTATACTAAAATTAACAAATGTAAACAGGAAAACAACAATCTTATATTTTATCGGTACACGAAGAACAGAATACATTGGAATTTATATATTTATTTCCATTAGCAATAAAGTAAAATATAACCCTGACATAAGATAAATTATAATTCATATATTACAAGTAATTGAATTGCATAGAAGAAGTAGATTTCAGAGGATTTCAAAAAATTTCTGCATTGATATTTCGGGTAAGAATAAATGCACAATTCGAAACTGTCGCCAAAAATTGGAGGTAAATACTTTTTTCTAGTGTTGGGTTCGAGTATAGTAAAACAGCCTGGATATGGCATAGGACCAATTACGACATTTATGATGATTTTTAATTACCGTTTACGTAAAACACTCGTCCGAAAAAAGCCAATGATAAAAACCACATTTAAATTATTAATTGTTCATTTATTACTTTTCACAATTTCAGCCAGGAAACAAAGTTATCTTCATTAAGTTATTTTATTAGGTATAATTTTGTATAGATTGGATTACTGATATTATAAAATTCATTAAATACAAGTCCCCCCCCCCCCCTGTGTACCAGATATAGAGGTCAGTTGCCTCTTACCAAACGTCGGGTCGAGAGTAAAAAGTCAATTCATTATTGTATTTTCAGTATTTTGCTTATTGCTCCTGTACCAGATACAGTGTCAGACCCATATCCTGAAACTTCACCAATACTTCCACAAAAACACTTTCAATTAACGTCCTTATCTAAATATTGTTGGTAAACAAATCCGCTTTGCTTATAAAAATTTGATTGTTTACATTTTACAAAATCAATTAATACGTCCCTCATGCAATTGATTAAATCATTATTTTAAACAAAATCACTAACAACGATTGCTATTATTATTAGTTATTCTCCCTAAAGGTAAAAACTACAGTTCAATGCAAGTAAGTTACCTAGTCAACAAATCGAATGAAATTACCTTATCGTTATTCAAAGTCTTTGAACTTGTAATATGTTGTACCAACGGTCATAGTTTATAATTTTCGTTAAATTGCAACTATAAAATATAAAATACATTATTGTTGTAACAGAATAACTGTTGATCGAAATTTTTGGAAATGAATTTGAATATAACATGCGGTTGATTTCCCTCACCATTTAAATGTTTTGGAGGTTAATATTGCCATAGTTTAGGGGTAGAAATTACTGTTTTTAAACGAAAAATAAAATGGTTAACCTCGCAAATAAAATTTACAGGACCGTGGGAATACTTAAATGTGGTAAATTGCACTAAACGTGCGTGTTTATTTAAAAACAATATTATTATTTTTATTTTTTTTATTTTTCGCCATCTATTATAAATGTGTGTATGTGCTACCACAATATTGATAAATTAAAACTAATTAAATATTGGTGTTGCTGGGATATTTATTTGCATTAGTAAGACAAAATATAAGGTTAGAATTTCCGCCATAGCTTGGTAACTTATTTTGTCGACCAGTGACCGGTGCAACGTCAATATGTCAAAAAGCCAACTGTCCTAAAAAAAAAAAAAAAAATAATATATATATATATATATATATAATTATATATACTTTGTTTTTTGTATAAATTATATGTGCAATAATTCGTGCTTGGTTTGTGTGTATGTGTGTTTGTGTTAAACTATGACAAGCTCACATGTGAGTAAAAATTTTATATGAAACCTGAAGATGGGAACTTGTTCCTGAAACGCGCGTAGTATTACACTACAAAAAAAAATGCAAGACGGAAACAAGGTATATAATATATATATATATAATACGTGCGCCAAGCACGAATTATTGTACATATAATTAATACAAAAAACAAAGTATATATATATATATATATTTTATTTAGGACAGTTGGCTTTTGACATGTTGACGTTGCACCGGTCACTGGTCGACAAAATAAGTTATCAAGCTATGGCGGAAATTTTAACCTTATATTTTCTCTTACTAATGCAAATAAATATCCCAGCAACACCAATATTTAATTAGTTTTAATTTATCAATATTGTGGGAGCACATACACACATTAATAATAGATGGCGAAAAATAAAATAAAAAAATAATATATATATATATATATATTTATATATTAGTATTATAAATATACATTATTTAGTTGTATACAATTGGAGACGTAAAAATGAAACTTATTTTGTATTTTAACTGTTATTTTGGTTACGTCAAAAGTTAGTAGATTAATATATCCCTTAACTTTGCTTTTAACTTTCCACTTTGCTCTTGCAGATTATATATAAAGGGAAAATTTGACAAAATATTACTTTCATCTGTTAAAATTTTCAAGTAAAATATATTCCTGCTGTGATTATTCCTTATACATTTAATTTTATTATTTTACGATCTCTCCATTGTAAACAGAATAAGTTAGTTTCCAATGAGCATCTAAAGGCCACAGTTTGTTGCAGAATATTTGCTTGTGGGCTGGACTTGTCACGCTGAGGACGTAGGATACTATTGTATAGTAATGGCTGTAGTTTTGGTTTGACCTTTAAGCTTCGCTATGGTATTGAATCGCCCTACATTTCATGACATATTGACTTGGATCAGCTTTGGTTTTGACCATAGATATGTTAGATACTTAGGCAATTCGTAAAAATATATACAAAGGCATCGACAATATACAGGGTACATCACTCTATAGAAGCAACCTAATTACTTCCGTATCTTTCAATCTATAAGTACGTCCAACTTAGAATAGTCTTAAGTTTCAAATACAGTAGATATAAGTTATGTCTTTTGATACAGTAATGAATTTAACCAATAAATTGGAGCCAAATATTCTGTTTTTTCTAGTGTTAGGTACGATTATAGTGAAACAGCCTTGATATAGAATATGACGAATTTCAACAATTAATTTAGATGATTTGTATTTACCGTTTACGAAAAACACTTGTCCGAAAAGCCAATGATAAAAGGATATTTAAATTATAAATAGATTGTTCATATATTACTTTACAAAATTGCAGTCAGCAGACAAAGTTATCTACATTCAGTTCTTGTATTAGGTATACTTTTGTATAGACCAGATTTAGAGGTTAGTTGCCTCTCAACGTGGGGTCGAGAGTAACTAAGCCCATTCATGATTAGATTTTCAATATTTCGCTTTTTACCTACAGACTACCTGAAACTTCACAATTAACTCCAAAATACATTTTTAATTAACGTGCTTATCTAAATGTTGTTCGTAAAAAAAATCTGTTTTGCTAATAGATAATTAATAGTTTACATTAAAAAAATTCTATTAATACGTCACTCTTGCAATTGATTAAACCATCATTTATACAAAATCACTATCAAAGAATGCTAATATCTGTTATTCTCGTGAAAGATAGAAACTGCCGTTGAATGCAAGTAGGTTACCTATTGAACAAAGTCGAATGAAAGCCTTATTGTTATTGAAATTCTTTGAACTGGTAAAATGTTGTACCAACTGCCATTAGTTTATAATTATCGTTAAAACGCACTTGTAAAATCTAAAATACAATATTACTTTAACAAAATAACTGTTGAACGACGTTTTTCTAAAATTAGTATTTCATATTAAAAAAATTAAACGCCCAAAATGAATTTGAAAATCATTTGCGGTTTATCTCCCTCACCATTTAAATATTTTGGAGGTTAATTTTGCCGTAGTTTAAGGATAGAAATTACTGTTTTCAAATGAAAAATAAAACTGTTGTCCTCGCAAATAAAATTTACGGGTCAGTAGGGTTATTTAGATGTGGTAAATAATAGTAACCAAGAGTGTTTACTTAAAAACATTAATATTTTATATTGTTTTATTATTTTTTGCGCCATCTGTTATAAATATGTGTATCAGCTACCACTGCTACGACAATATTGTTAAATTTAAACTAATTAACTATTGCTGTTGCTAGGATATTTGTTTACATTTGTAAGACAAAATATAAGGTTTGAATTTCCGCCAAAGCTCAATAATGTATTTTGTATTTTAACTGTTATTTTGGTTACGTCAAAAGTTAGTAGATTAATATATCCCTTAACTTTGCTTAAAACTTTCCACTTTGCTGTTGCAGATTATATATAAAGGGAAAGTTTAACAAAAAAATACTTTCAGCTGTTCAGATAAACAAAACAATAAAATGGTCCAGTAAAATATTTTCCGCTGTTATTGTTCCTTATACTCTTCATTTTATTATATTATTACCTTTCTTTTGTAAACGGATTAAATTAGTTTTCAATTTGCATTTAAAGGTCAGAGATTGTTGTAAAATATTTGCTTGTGGGTTGGAATTAACAGACTTGTCACGCTAAGGACGTAGGTGTAGTTTTGGTTTGACCTTTGAGTGGTATAGTATTACACCACCCATTATTTTATGACATATTGACTTGGATCTGCTTTGGTTTTGACCATAGACAGGTTAGGTATTAGGCAATTCGTAAAAATATATACAATTATATTCAGTGTACATCGCTCTGTAGAAGGAACCTAATTACTTCGGTATCTTTCAATCTATAAGTACGTCAAACTTAGAATAGTCAAATACAGTAGATATAGATTATGTCTTTTGAATCAGTAATGAATTTAACTAATTTAATAGTTCAACTGAACTGTCTTCAAGAGTAACCTACTCCTTACTGTAATCTTAACTTTTGTCCATCACTTGTACCTTCCATTCCATGTCCATTTGCATGTCCATTTCCACGTAGGAAATTATATTTTTAAAAGAAAAAGTTACGTTATTTATTTAATTTTTTTTACTGATTATAAATTGCGTGCTTAATAGTATATGAGTGATTATACAGTTTGCATTGTTTTATTTTATTTCATATTTATTCAAACAAATTCATTGAAAATATTTTTAATGATTCTTAGACTCTGAAATTAATTAGTCATTTATTCTCTAATGATTTATTTAGTGATATTATCTGCATTAATATATCTTTGTGTCTAAAACCTGTATTAGGCGTTATATTATAGATCTTTGTCTTATTTGTATCATCATCAAAGACTAATGCATTGTCAATTTCATAATTTCATCCACTGAGTATCTATTATTATATGATGTTTGTCCTTAAAATAAAGTAGTTCCTTTCTATAAATGAATTGATATTACTGTAAACAAATTCTATAAAACTGGACTTATAAAATCATTTTCAAAGTTATCAAATATTTAATATGTTGAAATGAACCATTGAACACATCTGTGTCCCGTGTAAAATGGTAACCCAATGTGAATTATTTTAAAAAAATATATATTATAGTCTGTAAATAATTATTTTTCTACTTGCGTGTTATAGATAGCTTAAGTAGGCAGCTTGCGTGACTGTAGCGCACTGTCTTCCGTTTTTACATTGTTTGCATGCACAGTTCAGAAACTTGAAATATCTTGGGTACATTCTGCGCCTTCTTGTATCTAATTGAACGTTTACAAGAATAATTACACATTAACAAATTTAATTGTGTTGATTTTTCCAATTTTTCAAAATTCTATTGATTTTTCCATCTAAATATTATTTTTAGCGTTGGGTAGTTATTAGTCCTTAATAACGTGTGCGTTTGTTTGAAGGGTAAATGTTCAACTCCAACTTTTTAGCCTGTTTGTTCAAAAACGGTGGAACAAATTAAACCTTTGTACACTTCTATTGCAACTATAAATGCCATTTTGAAAGATAATATTATAGCACAAAAATACTTTTGGTTAGGATAATGACAAGAAATATCTTCAAAATAAATGTAGGTTAATTTATATTTAGACGTAAAAAGCCAGGAACTATATAAAATTCGTCAACTCAAAATCATTGCACTTTTACAATACGTTATTTGTTCAGCAGTTGGAGTTAATACAAATTCATTAATTGCTAAAAACAAATTGGATATTATATTACTACAGCTCATATTACAGTAGAAATATTAAAAAGTTCCGCCGCTAATGAAAATCAGAATTTTTTTTTCAAATAGACTTTAGCTCAATCGCTTATTGGACATAAACATAAAGAAACGGAACTATTTTAGTTACATCATTACAACCAACAATTACTGCAAATAGTCCCACGCCCAACGATACGTCCTGTTACAAAACGATACCTTAGGTTACGTAGTGATGGTATAAGCAACAAGGTGCCATTGTTTTTTCATCAATATGGATATCTCAACATTATTAACTAGTGTATCTCTTAAAATGAGTTCCCTTGGTAATAACTCTCACTACAAATTTAAAAATACGCTTTTAATAATAAATAGGAATTATCTTAGTGCTTTCGGACTCAACCTATTTCTTTTCACTTTAACATTATAATATTGGTTGAGTACATAATAGAACACTGTCTGTGGACAAACAATTTCTAAGTATTTATTTTAGATGTACGCTAATAAATTATGTTGTCATGAAATGAGCGTTTCACTCATGATTAATTTGAAATGGTTACTAGTTAATAATAATATAATAATACAACAAAGTAAACAGAAAATATCAGGTATTTGTTCCTAATTTCGAATGTATTTAGTTTTCGTTTTCATTGTTCAGGACTAGTTTTAGGCCTGAGTTCCTTATTAGGTTATATTTTTAGTTTCCACCATGGCTCTAGGCTACTAGGTTATATTTTTGTATTACATGGTTATATTAGTTATATTTTTCATCTTTACGCTCTAGTTTTATTGCTCAATAACGGGAGTTGATTTATACTCCCGAAATGTCGTATGTTTATTTTTATAAACACAAATGACAGGGAGTGTAAGATTAATCAATATTAACAATATCAATACTAATTTTATAACCATAATAGAAAAGGAAATGTTAGTAAACTGATTTATTCGAACACTGAGCTCCATTTAAAGTAAGTAATGAAGAAATAATAACTGCCGCTGTTATTTAAATGGTAGAAAATAATTAATTGTTGCACCTTACGACAAATGTGATGGGTTGCGAGCTCGAATCATTAACAGATATCATTTATAAATTTAAATATATTTATGAAAAAATAAAATATTAAAACTAGTGTTCCGCTAAAATAATTTTGCTGATGATACAACAATGTAAGGGGATTTTAAGCTTTAACTCAAGTGAAACTGAAGGAGTAAAACCAAAAGTAAAGGCAAACTGGAACTAACATCTTGTGTAGTGAAATTTTTTTCATAAATTTATAAAGATGAAAGTAAGATCACCTGGGTTCTGAGTTTATGAAAGGAAGCCTTTATAAATTTGGTTATCTTGAAATGATCGTTTCAATGTGGTTGTTACTAGTTAATATGAATATAATATTACAACAAAAAAGTAAACGGAAGATATCTGGTGGTTGTATCAAATGACGTTTTATTTTGTCTTATTTTTCACTGCCCTGGACTAGTTTTAGGTCTGGGTTCGTTTCTAATGATATATATTTCGTTTACAACATAGCTCTGGGCTACTGTTGGTGTTTTTCATTTTTATGCTCTAGGTTTATTGCTTGATTTATACTTCTGAAGTGTCGTGTATTTATTTGTCTATACACACAAATGACAGCGAATGTCTGATTTAAAAATATTCTAATTTAGAAATAAAGTAGAATACAAAGAGTTAGCATTTGTTCGATCACTGAGCTCCTGTTAAGTATCTAATGAAGAAATAACTGCTGTGGTTATTGAAATGGAAGGAAACATTAAATTATTAAAACTTTACGACAAATCTGATGGTAAGCGAGCTTAGTGAATACCCAACAGTTTCTATTTCCAACTATAAATATAAAAGTCTATGCAAGAAGAAAAGATTAAAACTATTTTTCCGATAATTTTTTTTCTGATGATGATAAGTTTAAAGGATTTTAAACTTTAACTAAAATGAAATTGAAGGAGTAAAAACAAAAGTAAAGACAAAGGAGGATTAATAATTTGAGTAATAAAAACTTTGTTTCATTGGTCTATAAAGAAGAAAAAGGAACATCTCGGTTCTGAGATCATGCAAAGAAGTCGTGATTTCAACTATAAACTTGTTCATGTAATATTTTACGTTCACCAAAACAACAAATAGCCTGAATTTATAAGATTTTTAGTTGGAAAACGACATGTTCATAGAGAGTTATTAATTGAATTTAAGTAATAACAGAACTTAATTAAAGTTTCTAAATTATTTCAATAATTTAAAATCACATTAAATAAATTATAAAAATCTATTATTATTTTTTCACAATGAAAACTCTTATTAGTTATTAAGATTATTTTTATTATACTATATTAAAATTGTATGTCATTTTGTACAATTGTTTTTCATAAAAATAAAAATATTAATTATATTGTATTATTAAAATTTTCATATAATTGCCTAAATAATAATTCGATATTGTCAATATATTTTTTCTTAAAAAAGGTATACAATGTACACTCAAGATTGGTCGCTATGTCGGCTAGGATGAACTTAGAGACCTCTAGTTTGCACCATTATTCTATTTTTAAAAGACCTTTAAAATGAGCTATCACTCAATAGGGGTTGCTATTTAAAATTCTTGACTTACCCCCAAACTACCCCATTTTGGGGGCAAGGGTTGAAAATTTTGATACTTCAAAAAAACTCCTCCTTTGGTGATCTAAACTTTCCCCAAAGAAAATCTGTCTATTTCCTCTAATAAAAAAAATTATAGGGGGTGGGACTTTTGGGACACATGGTATAACTCTGAAGTGCATCTATTGTCTACGCTAGTATTTTTCTAAAGTA
Source organism: Aphrophora alni (assembly GCA_963513935.1). NCBI lineage: Eukaryota > Metazoa > Arthropoda > Insecta > Hemiptera > Aphrophoridae > Aphrophora > Aphrophora alni. Next base: position 129,488,533 of record OY740767.1, read on the forward strand.
AAGCATTGAGTAATTGATAAAAACATCAAAACATCGCTTTGAAATGTAAAGATGCATAACAACACTTGATTAAATTACTAAATTATGGATGTAAACATTTAAAACAAATTATCTACGTTTTACAAATTAAAACGACGTTAACAGATTCAAAGAATAGAAATATTCTAAAAACCTGTCTAAATATATAACTTATCAGGTTGTTTTAATCACATGAGATATAATAGGAAATTATTTTTAGTTCAAAATACCCTCAGGAGTGAGTACGGATATGGAAATCTCGAAGTAACTGGGCTGGATGTGCTCAGTTTTGGGTTAGATTCAACTATCTCATCATTGCTACAGTTCATTTGGCCAACTTTTATTCTCTTCCGACCCTGAATTTATTACAATATTCGATGGCTAGGATATTATATTTGATAGTATTTATTTTCTTTTTTATTAGGCGATGGATGACCGAGAGGTCTTTTGCTTTAGATATCAAAAGGAAAAAAAAAACTTAAACATTTAACTGTGTTATTTCTATAGTGTGACGCGTCAATTAGTATTTATAACCCACAATGAAACACTATCCATAAATATGTAATCTATAGTTGAGTTGAAAACCAAAGGTAGTTTAAATCAATGTATGCCATCTACTAAAATGTATCTATATGAATAGTTTATTTCACCTCTGCAACATTATTCACTTTTCAAAAGAAAGCATATCTGCTTAAGTTATTTACAACCTATAAGCAACTAATCTACATTCAGAACTATCTCAGTTTAAAAATAAAGTTGCTCCAATTTATTATTCGTCACTTAGTAATGGAGTAAAGTAATTCAACAGTTGAAGCTTAAAGATTAAACGGCAACTGCACTCACCAGTGTTCAAGAGTAACCTATTTCTATAATGCAACCAATTACTTTTAATTTGTGAAATCCATTCTTTCCATTTGTAGTAATTAAGCTCCCAACAACATTATCGGAGATTCAGCTTCTATAAATTGTCGTTTAATTTATGGAAGTTTTCGTGCGTTATTATTATAATTATACATTTAGAAATACATCGTCATGTCTAAACATAAATATTCGTACAGTGGTGTGGAGGTGAAATGCATTGTGACGTCTAAAGAATCGTTGTACACTCTACTTCTTCCAAGGTTTATAGAAACTCCACCAGTCAAGTTACTTTAGGGCGTACATAACAAATAGGGGATATAGGATCGATATTCCTGTGTTCTCTTCGGGCATCTTTTGTTTCCATGCTTTTGCTCTGGCTTTCTCTGAGCTAGTGATTTCAGATGGGCCACATAGTCTCCCAGGTTGTTCTAACGGCGAGAGCGAGATGTTACTTCTACTATGTTTTTGAGGCTTTTCCGGCCAGTCTTCTACTCTTTGGGTGGTTCTTCCATGGGGATTACTGTTCTTCCTGAATAATATGTTTGACCAAACTACTACATTTGTCAAACCCTCGTAAAAGTAAATTTTTTATTTGGAACAGTTTGGAAATTTCCAAAATGAACTTATTGTCTGTGAAGGTTTATTTCGGTTTTTATAATTTTCTATTGACATATATTTTCTTACAAGTGGTGGATTGAAACATTGCTCTAAAGTCTGGATCAGAAAACAAAATTTGATAAAAATTGCCATGACCGATTTTTATATATTCCACCTTCTACGGAGAAATTTAATTTTTTATCCCTTAATGTCCTTTCACCCGTTGGAGTAAAAATGACGGGGGGGGGGGGTATTAGGCAACATACGAGAAAGCCTTGCAATATACCAGGCTCGAACCTGAGTTACCTTAGAAATTTCGTTAGTTAGAATTGCGGCGAGATATGATTCTGCCAACTGGGAGTCACCGCTTCCAATTATCTCGTTTTGAAACACACATTTTAAATTTTTTTAATTGAGAAAGATAATATTTTATTATAATATAATAATAATGTATTTTTATCTTTGAAACAGAAGTCCCAACACACAATAAAGTGTTCAAAATGAAATATTTGATAAAAGGCAACTGGTTTTTACTGATGAATTTACGTACGACGAAAAGACAAACAAAGAACGAATAGTTTGTATTCTTATACACTATTTATTTTTCAAAACACAAACATATCTCTTTTATACATAAGTGTATAAAAAAAACAACAAAAGTAAAAAGTTATGAAAAACTCTGTGTATTTTAAATTCGTTTTCTTACTTGAGCTAATTTCAAGTTTAATTATTTTTAAATTTCATTTTAATAACGTAATGGAACAAGAACCAAAAATAAACTATGAATAAAGCAAATGAGAATGCTTTTAAAATACCATTAACAGTAAAGTACAGGAAGACTAAGATCTAACTAATGACATTTCCTTTCAACCTCCAAGTCTGCGAATATAAAGTATAAATATAGATTTGTAATTTGTACTAACTCATTATTTTTTAGTGATAGGATCGTTGAACTGTAGTAAGGAAATATTATAAAAAATTGTATTCAATATACTTATCAAACCTTAATTTAAAAATTAAAATGTTTCTAATAAGCACAAAAATTTGCAATCGCTCAATAGAGTCTTCAATATCGGATACAAAAATACATTGGTACACCGAGTTGGTGGTTCAGAGAAAAATGGTATCTGGTAGAGTAAAAAATCTTTAAAAATCTGTACAATTAGTAAAAAGACAACTTCTAATTAACTGATTTGATAGTTGTTGTAAAATCAATTTGTTTAATCTACTATATTATATAAAACTGATGTGTGTTCAATATTTGTTAAAAATCTATCAAAATAAAGAGTACAAATACGAATATACGTGCATCCACATACACAATAATCTATTCAAAATTTGTAAGTAAATGACGTTAATCCAAAGGAATACGTTTGACATTTTTATAACTAGTTATTATTGGTAAAATTTATGAAAATGTTTCAAAGTTGGCAAACAACTCCATTTTAGTTAAAACATGTACAAAAACTGCACAATCATTTACTTAAAACATATATGTATGTAAATAATTTAGAACAATCCGTAAATGTCATATTATTTAAACCAGTTCTTATGATTTTGACCAAATAAAAAAAAAATACAAAAAATCCTTTGAATTGGTAATTTTAAGATCAATTGTATCCCGAATAAAAATCGTTATTTATTTTAATACGACTATACTTAAGTAACAAATATGTGTAAGCTAATTTAAAACTGGTATATGCACAAGATTGGTTGAAATCGGGTCAAATGTGACTATTGTAAAATGCACAAAAGCTCGCTAAGTATACTCACATGCACTTATTTAAATTCAAAATTTGTAGGTAAATGATAATAGACGAAACGATAATGTTTTACTTTGTTATAACCAGCTCTATCAGATAATTGTACTAAAATATTGACATGGTAAAAGATTTTTTTTAAAACTCAGATATCTTCAATTCCAATCAAGAGTTTCCATTTGTACAAAAACTAAATACACACACATACACACATATGTACATATCAAATTTAGTTATAAATACAGATGTCTAGGTAAATTATTTTGGAACGAAAAGATTAGATTTTATTAAAACCAACTCTAAAAATAGTGACGAAACGAAACAAAAAATTCTAAACTGTTTACGTACCCAAAAAATAAATCGCCAATTTGTAGCGTATACGTCGAAAAGTAGAAATTAACCTTATAATAAAAATTGGACGTCATTATAAAGTTTATGATATAAATGAAATTACCATTGCGTTTTCTCCAAGGAAGGGTTAAGGCATAGTTTTGATACTTTCCAAATTACTCGTGCTTTGTAAAACGTTAATGTGTTATTTACGAGTTCTATAATATAAACATGACCATCACACAGCAGTAGGAGCATGAATCCAAATTACGAGTGACACTAAAGAGGTACTTGGCTCGTTAAGAGAGTTCATAAAACTATAGCTTACTGTCATGTTTAAAAAATATATATTGGTGATGTTATGAAAGTTTATTTTACAGCAGAGTTTTTTGTTAAATATTAACTTAAATTTTGTAAGCTGTGTACCAGATGTAAGTGGTTTATTTATTAGGTAATATAAATGATGAAATTATTGCTGCCATGGTTGAGGTTCGCGATGGCAAAATATATAAGAAAGTGAAATTTATCCACAGTCAACTTTGAAGGTATTGTAATTTCTGAGATATTCCGACAAAACATTTTGAGATGAAGGACAAGATTTTTGTTAAAACTTGCATTTGGGGAAAAAGAGGTAGGGCCTTTTTTTTAGTAACACGTGTAAGTTATCAGAAGACAATATCATTGACGAAACTAATTTCCCTTTAATTTCCTTTTCAATTGAAGATGTTCGTCAACCAGAGATTAAAATATTTTGAATATTACGTTTTCCACCATCTTCAACTTAGAGATCGGAATATCTTATCTTTAAAATTAATTTTAATTTTTAAAGGTTTTAGATAATGATGAATATTTCATTTTATGAATGCAATATTACATAGACATTCGTTATCTATTTAAATACTAAAGGAATATTTAGTAATAACTTAAGCTTTGTAACCAGGTTTAAGTGCGTTATTTGTTAAGTATTATAAATATTGAAGTCGTCTTCATGTCGTGATTGAGGTACGCTATGACAACAAAATAAGGAAGTCACATTTATCCATTGTGAACTTTGAAGATATTTTAAATTCTGAGATAATCTGGCGAAACGTTTGTAGGTGGAGGTTGGGAAGTTTATTATAACTTACAACTGGGAAATAAAGGGTTAGAGCTAAATCTCATTTTTTAAACAACACCTGTAAGATATTAGAGGATGATAACATTGACGAAAATCATTTCCTTCATTTTGTCTTTTCAATTGAAGATGATAGTCAGCCAAAGAATAACATATTTTTAAATTAAGTTGACCGCCATCTTGGTCTAAGAAATCGGCATATCTTACCATTAAACTTAATTTGCGATTTAAAAGTTTCGGATCATGACGGATAGCTCATACCATTGATATCATATTACTCAGACGTCAGTATCTTTACTTTTAAACCTGTCAGTACTAATATATGTTTTGATGTCGTGGATAACTATAAATCGAGTGTATTATTTAAAGAAAATCTAACGTAGGGATTTAATAATTTTCCGCTTTGCCTCTATATCGGCGGCTTGCACTAGTTTGTGGAGAACATAACTAAGTACTAAGGAAAGTATAGTTTAGAGCGTGTACACGCAAACAACAGTGAGAAGGGGTTTAGTAGACGATAATCAATCAATATAGCCTAGACATGTCAATCGCATTGGATAAATATATACACTATAACGTCAAGTGTATATAACGCTAGCTGAAGTTGGCTTACAATGTGTTAAGATATTTTAGGCAACACAACAGGATGTCGAATTGAACTGAAAAAATATTATTATTATAAACGTTGTTTTCAATTCTCACAATTTGATAAATGTAATTCATATTATATTGTATATTTTAATAGTTTTGGTATTTAAAAATTATAATTTTAAATTGTGGTAGACCAAAATAATAAATATAATTTTTACGTATACAAAATATTTAAGTACTATAACATATAAGATTGTTGGTTGTTTAAATATAAATTCCTGTCAGAGTATTTTATGTTCATATTTTAGATTATACTTATGGGATTAAATTATATGAACCTGTGCGAATCGGATCTTTAGCCACTACATTTATGGTATATCAATATTTTCACTTCAGGATTTTCTTAGTTTTTCTGTTTTCAAATTTAATCTCTAATTTTATACATTCTTGGACCATCTATCATCTCCCACTAGTTAAACATCTATAAATAAGAATGAGTAATAGCTCTGTTCAGAATCTCAAAATCGATACTATTTGTGGATTTCCCTATACCCACAAAATATACCATACAAATTTAAATTATCTAAAATACGAACAATTTTCGGAACTATTTATACTTTTTAATAGGGATTGTTTTAATACATTCTTAAAAAAATGAATATGTCATTGCATAGTGAAATTATCATAATAAAATTTAGTTTTCATGTTATAACATAATTAAAATTGATTGTTGAGAAAGGATATTTTTTACAGAAATACATTCTTACTATAATAAATTTAATCATTAGTAAACCGTTAAATAATGTAGGCTGAAAGTACTTTGTATCGTTTGAAATGTAACAATTCACAATTAATTATTAGTTAAAATTAATTATTTAATAATTTGAACTATCATGTCACTCTATAATCCTATATTGGTTAGAGTATGTTATACTGTTAGAGAAAAACCATGGATAAAGTCACTTTTTTCAAACAATGTTTAATTAGTTTGTGATTTTAAACCAGTTTCAGTAGTACTAAAACATATTTTAATATTTTAAGTAATTTGTCTGTAATAAATTTCACCACAATAACAGAAAATTAACTGTGTGTTAGTTATTGCCTACTTATTTTTAATTTAACTTGTTCTGTACTGACTATTCATTTTTGTTTGTTTCAGGTACTGATTTTTATAGAAAATTCCTAACATGTAAGTTTTATAAACAATTAATTTTCTATAATTTTATTATTTTTGTCAAAAATTTTCAAAAGTAACTGGAAGTTGTTGTTATCATATTTCCCACTGTAATTAGCAATGCAAGTCAATCTGTCTGGATATCAATTTAGAGAGCACAATAAACCAAGGATTAAATGAATTAATACGGAACTGAGCATTGGAATATTTTATATTACATCTATTTCCATAAAACTTGTTTTTTTTCTAATATATGAAGTAGGTTTGGTAATCATAAAAAAAATATCTAAGTCTGTTTTTTTACCAATCTTCATGTTTCACGTTGTCAGGAATTGAAAAACTGATTTTCGACATCCGTTCGTCCGTCGTCGTTGTCGCTGTCGTATGTACTCAAGCAAGATAACTGTTTCATAAATTAAGATAAGAACATGATCTGTGGTATAGGGGACTATAACGTGGTCATATAGAACCTTATTGAAACTCAGAATATTGGAATAGAAAATGTCAAAATGGCTGTACTTTTAAACAGTTTTTTCTTCATATCTCGTTTGTTATTCAACTTGTAACCACTAAATTAAATAAAAATTTACATATTTCAATTCATCCCCTAATATAATTAACTTAAATGAGATAATCGTATAGTTTCTTAATCCGACAGAGTAGCGTCACTCACACAATCGTAACGAGTGAAGGCTCCTTTACAGCTGCCATCCTCATCGTAGCTTGTTTTTAAGTTCACTTAAACTGTAAAATCTTTTTACTAGTGTTCAGTCTGATTAAACATTACTTTGACAAATATTTAACAAAATCTAATTGAAATCAGTAAGCGAATTTTAAAAAAGTAAGCGTTTTGCTCTATTTTTCAAAACTTCCTAAAATAATATATTTCATGCGCGAAACATGAAACAGTGCGCATGGAAAAAATAGTAAAATCAACGTATGTGTATTTATTTAATTGTGTATGTAGTGTCAATGTTTGTGTGATGTTAATGTTTTGACGACCTCTACGGAGTGATAATACTGAGGATGGAGATACGTCTCCGAAACGCGTCTTTATAATAAAGACATAATAAAAGTCACATGACGGATTTATAAGGTAATATAAAATAATTTATTACTTATTATATTATACTAAGTGACTTGGACACCAAACAATGAACATTAATATCTTATTGTAATTAGCAACTTACACCACGTGATTAATATCTTAAGTCTACCTTTATTAAAGACGTTGAACAGTAATTAGAACAATAACAAAGTCATAAAAGACGTGACAGGCAGAGAAGTTTTAATAAAATTGTGACAAATCTCGTGTTGAGGTATTACCACAATTGCGTAGCTTTACCGTGTCACAATTTTATTCTAGTGTGCATTAACGCAATGCTGCTGCAGTAATGTGTGTGTAAAAACATAATGACAAACTACCCCCTGAATAGAGGTATGTAACAGATGTAAAACTAACAGAAAAATAAAAACTAAAATATACTAAAATAAGTTCCTTTTTGAAGGTGAAAGAAACAAGTACGCCAACAATACGTGTTCATTATGTCTGGTAGTAGTGAATTTCTCTTTTAATTTTCACGATTCAACGTTTTCTTGTTCTGCTAAATAAACTTCAATCTGAAAATAATAGTTGTTTTTGAGTTATTGAGTTGCATGAGTAGTTAATATTTATTCCAATTTTTTCAACAATGCAATTTAAATATATTTTTGATTAGAATAGGTCTTTAAAATTGCTGGGCATTTAACAAAACCAGATGATATTCAAATCAGGTACAGTTTAGCGTTGCAGCTAAAATACTATAAATATCATCAAAAATCGAATTATACCATATGATAGTTTAAGAATCGAGTAATTTATTTCACCTATTAGGGATTGTAATGTCACATGCGGCAAGGAGTAGGAGGCGCCACCATTTTGTGATAGTTTCCCCGCTAAAAACTTTCACAACAACTTAACTTTTGACTCAGTGAATCTACGATGTTAGTTGAGATCAGAATCGACAGATCTGATCGTAATTTATAGTTTTAGTTTATAGAATATTATTTTTTAGTAGAAACGAATTTCAACAAAATGTCGGATTTACACTCATCGAAAAACCACATCAAAATTAAGATATAATGTACGGTTGGAAAATGCATCTCAATGTCAGGAATTTAAGAAAGCATCTACGGCAATGGCTTTCGCTTCAACCACTGCTACAGTACATCTACGGCAACGGCGACCATATAAAGTAGGTATTGAAATCGATCAACTTCCACTCTACAATATATACAATCTTGTTGAGCACTGTGGTGAAATTCACAACAATAATTTGAATTTGCCCCTAACCACAATCACTGGAACTTGATTGTGGTCTATTGAATAAAATAGAATTTTATTTTAGTAATAGATATGTAAGGTTAGATTTAGTTTATAAGCAAGACCCTCCGATGATGATAACCATGTTATCGAAATGTACATCAGGGCATTAAGTGGATATAATTAATAAAGAACAATCAATCAGATAATTGTGTTTTATTAAGTTCCAGTGATTGTGGTTAGGGGCTAATTCAAATTATTATCTACAATATATGCTCATCGATTTTGTGCGATCACCGACCTTGGAGAGACATTAGGGCGGCAGTTAGTATGCGATTCACAAGTAGATTTGTCAATAATCCGTCTGACTATATGCGTAACATGTGTGATTGTTTATCTTGGAACATTGTACACTTATTCACGTTAACCAACGACTTTTATACACCCTGGTTCTATAAATTAAAGCTAGGCATCTCTTATTCTCGTATTTTTCTAATAAAGAAAGCTGTTAAGTAATGGTTTTCAATAATAAAACTACTCTAATCTCATCAAAATTTATTAATATTACTAGACAAACAACTGGGTCACCAATGATCGGTACACAAACATTGTATAATGTCCTCACACACACATATATATACACTCTAAAATGTATATATAATAAAATATGCTTGATTCGTAAGTTACCGGTCAAGAAGTATAATAATATTTATCAAATCGTAATTAAATAAAATATGATTTGTGTACTTAAAAAAAACACGCAACTAGTTTCTTTGAAAAACAAATATTGCCAACGGAATGTTTATTTCGTGAGGTTTATTACATTAATTTTTGTTTTTGTTATATACCTCATAAGTTAAACAAAATTTTATAGGCTTTGCTAATATCTACTACAAAAATTAAATTTTACCAAACATCAATTTTGAACAAAACATCTCAATTTCAAATTTAAATATCAAAAATTTTCCACCAGCAGTTCTGAATAACGCCCCTGTTTTTGTATTACTTTTGATGAAAAACTTTCCTTTCTGTTCTTACACAATAGATGCGCATTTGTTCATGTTTTTGTTGGACGAATCAAAATGATTGTCTCTTCAAAATAAAACTGGATATAATTTTTAGAGATGAGCAAAAGTTAGTGTTCATCAGAAAGCAAATTTATGGAACGCTAGAGCTCTGAGCTGCTGTAGGCAATTAAACTTTTCGTAAGACAATGTTGCCAAAAGTAAAGTAAACTTTTTTAATATTAAAACTAACTCTGGAGCGGAACATCAATAGCAAATACATTTTCCGTTTAAGTTTTATAATGAACAAAAGCTGCTTGCTGTTCAGTCATTGGGCGATCAGAATTCTCGTTTTATGGAAAGCTTGAAGAATGAAGTATAATCAAGATATTTTCATGAAATATTAAGTTACATTTTTTTTTTGTGCTCGGTTTATTTTATGAATCACGAAATGAATATTTATCAAAGATTCAAAAAATATGTCTATTGAAATTTTGTAATGACGTATTACAATTCCCTAATGATTACGGCACTATAATTACAGCGTAATTTATTTGATCAGGACACTTACAATAGTTATTTGTGCAACTAGTGAGCAAAGTGGCACTTTTTTAAACGAGAGAAAAATGTTTCTCGGCAAGCCTCGTGCGTCATTTTTATCGAGTTTAAAAAAGACACTTTGCTCAGGAATTGCACATTATACTTTGTCTACAGTTGTTATTTTGGCAATAAAAACAGTTCATACTGGCGGTCGTACTTTTTCCTTGATTTGACAGGAAGGAGATTTAGTACAACGTTGTTAGCTTTTTCCGCTAATTTAGGCGGGGTATTTGACAGGTTTTCATCCTCTGAACTGTCCATATTTTAAAACTAACTACACAAAATATAGCAGTAGTGCTAAACAACACATCACCACTGAGTAGAAGTTCTCACGTCAAAACTGAGGTTATTTATGAATATTACAAATAACTTAGGTGTATTCTTGCGGAAACGGGATTACCAACTTCAAAACTCAGCAAACGAAAAATACTCTCCGTGTAGGCCTACATACACTGTCAATCATCTTCATGAATAATTACTTCCCTTTTCAACTTTAAAACGTTGTTTTGTTGTTTATTTGTGTTATTTTACATGTAAGAATTAATCCAACCTACATAGGGACATTTCCTGTATATTATAAATCAATTCAAATAAACTTAACCTAAATTTCGTTTTGTTCAGTTGCCATTCGGAGTGAGCAAAGTAGAGGGCAAAGTGAAACTGTTGAGAAATCAGCTGTTTTGCAAACTAATTTAAATGAACAAAATGCCACTTTGTCAACAACTGTAGACAAAATACATTATACATCACTTTCTCGTCAATACGTAGTATAAGCCAGTTTATTTGATGAGTAAAAAAATCGAGTTTTTGTGTGATTATATCAGATTTGATGATCTCTCAGATTCTCTGTGGTTTGTCTTCAGTCGTGTACTATACATTCGAAACACATATAGCGATTTTAACAAAATGTGGTAAGTGGGCATATTTAAAACATATCTTTTTCTTCATGTTTCGGTAACTTTAAGTTTGAGAGTAGCTACCGTAAGACAAATAAAATTACTGCGTTATCCAAACAGGTTCTCTAACGATTTCGATCAATATTTTCTTCTGTTTGAACCCAAACAAAACGAATTGGTCGCCATTCTTCCAGAAATTCCTGTATGTGAGTTATAAATATAAAATCAAAAATCATATTATAGTGCTGTTATAAAATATGTAATTTCTGAATATTAAGTGCATAGTTTACATTTTATTAAAACGTAAAGATTAACGATACAAAGCCATTATATAATCGCTAGTAAACCAATATTATGGTTCAGGAATAATTAAAAAAAAACAAAAAACAATTAAATGAAAAACGTAATTAAACGCTCGATTTTAATTTAAATGCGATTTTCATTGAAAACCCTTTCATGGTTCAAAAGAAGAAAGTTTTATTCTTATTTCAATACTAAAAAAAGTTTAATGATGCCGTCCATGGATAATTATCACTTTTTGTGTGACAACTACCGAACTGTTATTATTGACAACAATTTGTTTTAATTTATTTTATATTGTTTTTGAAATCAATGGGTGATTACATAGAATATTATAATGGTTTTATCAATATATTGACGACTATAAAAACACGTCTAATAATTTTTTTAAGGCTTGGATAAACCGGATAAAGCTTCTTTTAGGAATTTTCATTAATTTAGTTTTTGATTAACATAATAAAATAATCATCAGTGGTTCAGTTTTATACTCAATTTATTATATTATTTAATAAATCTACTCCAAATATCTTTATCATGAAATATGTGCATCGGTCATCTTACTCTCAAGGCAAGCATTTCAACACTTTCTCAAAATATTTCGCAACAGCTGGCTCTCATTCTAGTTTTGATATGTTCCTCCTTATTCTAATACATGTATTTATTATATTTTATATTTATTATACTTATTCTATTCTTTATTCGATTACAATAAATTAAATATACGCAATACGTATGTTCCTAACATTTTACTATAAATACATAAAATCACATAATATATACTTAATCCTAACAGCTCTCCTCCTAACATCAAACTACACAACAAGTCTTACTACTGCAATAAGTGGGTTGTTTTAAAACAAAGGAGAAATATATTAACTTATCCTCCTGTATTATAAAAATAAACTATTTTTTGAGTATCGTTAGTATATAATATTTGTTATTCCTTTTTGTAATAATTGCAGAACTATCATTTCTCTCTCCTTGGATCCATGATTCGTTGTGCAGAGAATTTATCTATTGCCTTAGTTCTTCAACAAATTTTAAAAATAAAAATAATCATCATCTACAAAATAATAAGAATATATGATGATATATATTTACCATATGCTTAACCTAACTTCCGTTGAAGCTTAATTTAATCTCTTAATTCTTATACATAATTTAATTAGATACGAGGTAGGATAAAAGATAAAATCAATATTAATATCATGTAACAATCATTTAGTTACAACAAATGTAGAAAAAAGTTAAAATATAACAACTCTAGTTTTATTACATGACATAAAATCAATAACTCGGCCAAGTAAATTTTGGACAACAAACCTGACAACTTTTGCGACATGCAAGGGAAGTGACTGGATGACAAGAATATAGTTGTCTCAATGATATATGTTCTAAAATGGAATTAAATGTGGACAGCAGCAGATGAGATAGAATATTTATACTTTTATTGGGAGTAAAAATCAAAGAATTTACTGTACTGCCTGCTGATACCAAATTGAAATTACATAAAAAACTAAATAATTGAAAAAAGTTCAGATAACACCAATTTAAAAAATGGAAATGTAAACTTTTTTTCGCTTTTATTGTAAAATATACGCGGAATAAAAATCATAATTATATATTTTTTTATTCCTTAAATTGATTCACAGCAGCTTGACGAGATAAACAACTACCATCACAAAAGTTTTCTTCTCTCTAATTCTAACCTATCCTGAAAAATATGTAGTTACATTCAATTAATTTAACATAGGTATAAAAGGACCGCTCAACACAATAAAAACACGTTTTCTCGTGTTCACTTACCTTCATGTATGCTTACAAATACTGTGAATACACCAATTTAAAAGATAATTGTTAGCATTTTCTAATGTCAGAGGTCGTAATAATGAGATGTTGGCAATGCAATACACACCAATCATGGCGATCGTAACACGTTTGTTGTGTATTTCCTGTAACGGTAGATTTATCCTTAAATGTAACAAAAATTTGTTTTTGTTTTGACTTGCAGAAATTTGGTAGTAACGATAAATCGTTAAATATTTATCCAATTTAATCGTAATATAAATTCTACTGTTTGCAATTTTTCTATGATTTTCATCAAATAGAATATAATTATTGTTTTGTGGGTAAAATCAGAAGTTAGGTTTTTAGTCACTTTCTTTGATTATACAGATTTTATGTTAATGAACTGTATTTACAGTCGAGTGAATTTTTTTTTCAAAGAAGTTACAAATCACGCTTTTGTGTATATTAATTTATTGTTTACTAGCAGATTTCATTCGGCTACAAATCTCCACATTTCAGGAATTTTTTATTTGAAATCGGTTACGCCGATCTTTAGATATTCAAAAGAATACGACGACCTCTATTGTTTATTTTCTCTTTATATTAACAATAACTTCAATTTCAATATTTTTGGAAATATGGCAACCAAATAAATTTTATTTGTGACTATAATGAGTCGTTTTCACACGGTTTAAAACATATAAGCTATATTCTTAATTGCAGTTTTGAAAAAATAGGAAATTTGAGTTTAGATTTAGAGGGCCTTAACTCTCCTCTTCCCACAAGTATTTTGGATGATTAAAGTTTAGATTTATTTTGTATATGGCAATGTGAATCAGTTTGTACACAATTTAAGTTGCATTTGGTATAATTTGTTTTATTGAGTTTTGGTTATTCAACGTTAATATTTTTGTTAACTTTAGGTGTTTACAAAACATTGTGTGATAACACGGAAAAAGGTATAACCTAAATAGAATGTTTTTTTACAAATAATTCAATCTCTTATATTAAATCTAAAAACGCTACATTCAATTCCTTCAACTGTCAAATAAAATTTCATCTCTCTTGAAAATAAAACGTAGAAGCTTAAACTGAATTAGTTTTGACGCCAAAACACGCTTTCAACTGTAAATTATTTTCTAAGTGGACGTTTCTTTAATAAGCAGAGAGAATATTATAAACATTTCAAGTGAGATGAAAATGGAAAAACAATGTCTCTAATTATTTTCTACTTAATACTCATCATTGAAGAAACTTTTTAACAATTTGATGAAAATCAATTCACCTACCTCTTCTGTATTTAATTCTGCTTATACAATATATATTTTATTAATTTTTAAAATTAATGAAATAAATTATTTTACTGGTAAAAAGCAGTCTCATCATTAAGGCACAATTCAAAACGGCTAAATTCATTATTATCTATTGAAAATTAAAATCCTTTTATAATTAAAACCTTTATTTAACCATCGTTTCAACTACATTACTAAATCATTTAAATAAGATATTGCAATTTTTATGGAATCATGCTGATCGGATATTTGTACATACAGAAAGAAACAGGAAACTTCTGGTTAGTGTAATGCTCTTGCTTTGCATTCAAATTAGGGCTTGATACTTGAGGAGGCTGTAAGATGTTATTTTTGACGACTCATCATGGGAGAACACATCATTTTTAAAGTAGTGATCTCGATTATAATTGAATTCTAGTGAAAAAATGCTAAACTCATAATTACAGTAAGTCTATGTGGTAACTTTACATTATCCATTGAAAAGCGTTTTAACTGGTTTGTACAGACTATGAACTATTGTGCCAAGTTATTATTATTTTTTTATCTAAATGGAAGTGAAGTGAAGGTCCAAATCTGTACAATTATAAATAAATCAAAACACAAAGTTTTTATTATGGTTTATTTAAATTATTATAATTTTAACTTATTTATTCGTGAAGCAGTAAATTATTAAGCGGATTATATTTGACCCAAATGTGTTTATAAGCCTGTTTATTTACTTCATAAAAAATATAAGAAATAACCGAAACTATTCCACAGTCAATTTCTTTCAATTTAATACTATCCCCTCTTACTCTACCACCCCTTCATGTCACGGGAAGTTTATTTATACAGTATAACAAACACACAGAACACAATTCTCATAAAAAAATACGCCTAAGTATCAGACGCGTTTCAACGACAAGGTCGTCCTCTTCAGTGATGCACCAGCTACACCAACCAAACCACAACTACAACTATTTCTTAGACTGTTAGAGAAAAAATTAAATTCTGTTCAAAATAACACTCTTTTTTATCCTTTGTTGTCTTTCTATTTGTAGTATGTTTATTAGATTTTCAACAAATTATGCAAGCACTGTAAATTTTATGATTGGTTAAAGAGAAATAAAATGGGAAAATAAAGAGACGAATTTATAACTTTTTATATATTAAAGACACTGCCATTAAAAACTCAGACTAATATTAACATAAAATAATGACAAGTACGATGTATATGATATGGTTCTGTAAATTGTTGTTGTATACATTTTATTTTAACTAAAATAGATTTTTCCTTGATAACTTTTAAGGTGCATTTTCCAATGCAAGTTTATCGTATTACACCTAAAGAAACATCCATTGATGTTTTAAGACGTAAAAGGTTACGTCTAGTGAAATGATCGTAAAATCGTAAATAGAGAGATAATCACTCGTTTATGTGTGTTGCAGCCTTATGTTTGCTTTTATAAATATTATTGAATCCCCGGTTGGTCTCATCCTAGTGATCTCGATTGTTGCACGAGATGTTACGCCTTCAAATCCCGTGGGGCTCAGCAAGATAAGAAGTTGTGTGGGGCAAAGTTTGAGTAGTTGTGGAAGCAAATTCTGGGTGAGAAGGAGAAAATTACAGCTACGGGGTTTTAGGTAAAAGAATTGTCGTTATAGAGGTAGTATAACTGGTTTCTGTTAAAACTTTAAGTTAATACTTTGAAAAATGAAAATTTCTTAATTATGTTTCTGTAAATTATTTTCTCCCCTTTTAATATTAGAAAAGAAAATGGAACAGTATTAGATGCAAATATTAAACTCTACTGGAATGTTTTATAACATACTTTTTAGAATTTTCTAAAATTATTCCACAATTAATTTCCTTTTAGAAAGTCGAAAGTCATTCTCGAATTTTGCTTTAAAAATCAGAAAGTTATTGTACAATTTTAATTTAAACATTCGAAAGCTATTATGAAATTTTGTTTTAGAAGTTTGTAAGCAGTCTACCATTATTGTGAAATTTACAACTGATTTTTCGATTCATAAAGCCTAAAGCAAATAAAATATTTTAAAATAAAAATCGAAAACATATGTAGTATCTTAGTAGAGAATTGATCACGTTTTACGAAAATTGCTGCTCTTACAAAAAAGTATTCATTTTGTGTATATTTTTTTGATTTCAGTTTTATTAATTTTTATTTTCGGCAAGTGGTATAAAAGGTGTAAGCCTAAAAATACACTTCCTCACCTCCCCCAAACTACTTTCAAATACGTTAAGTAAACTGAAAGTCTCAACTAAACATACAATAGAAATAACTATAACAAGTGTTACTGATTTGAATTTCCTAGCGCATACCATTTCCAAAATATTAACATATTTAAAATTTATTTTCCAACTTACAGAGGTATAGCTTCCGACTCATATATTTTGGTAATAAGATAATTGGGACTTAAATTGACTTATCTTCAAATTATTTGTTTAAATACTTTTTTCGGTGTACTATAAAACTTTGTCATCGGTAGGATTTCATAGTATTTGCTACCAATTTTTATGAAATACAGCTTTCCAAAGCTGGAATAACTATATTTAAAGATTCGCTAATAAATCTGCATTTAATTAACAACAAAGAGAGGTTTAACCATCCTTTCGGTAAATCTATTAAGTATCATTACATGAAAGTAGGGTATTAAATATATATGCAATAAAAATTTAAAGGTTGCTTTAATGGTATTCATTATGTTGCTTATATACAGTTTTAGAGACCGAATAATGGCTGGGTTTATTTCTTCATAAGTCTTTTACAACAAGCTGGATTGTATCATTATGGATGTCCTGTCGAGCGTAAATGACTTTACAGAATATAATAAAATTTAAATAAAAAAATGTATTTCTTCAATTAATGAAACATAGTATGTAAACCGCAATATATACCCATCCAACACACCTCATAAAACATAGTTCTTTCGTTGCTATATCTAATTACTCACGAAATATCATTGTGTACAAGAATATTAGTAGATGTTACTTAGTCGAAACTAGTAAAACGATTTTTAGGAAACATATATTTAAATCCCCCCCCCCCCCGGCTAGAGTTTTTATTAAAGATGTAACACTTTAGCCAATTTTGAGAAAAACTATTATTTATATATAACTATTGACATTGACTTGTGAACACAAATTCATACAAATAGTTCGTTTATTTACTCAAACGCGTTTCAACAATAAGGTCGTCATCTTCAGTGATGAACGAGATATAATAACTTCAATAGTTCGTGCATCACTGAACTTCACTCGTTTGAACTTGTCGTTAAAACGCGTTTGAATACATAAACGTACTATTTTTGGAGAATTCGTATTAAAGTTTTATTCTATTAAGTGTATGTTTAATTACTATGTTAGATGCCTCCAAAAGTTGAGTAACAATGATTGGAATGCACGGGGATGATTTGAAGCACTAACCCTAGACAATAAGACAATAATTTCGATCTAAATATGTTTAAAATTAAGGAAAATAATTATAAAGGACAGACAGACAATTAGTAAAAACACTTTCTTATTTTACTCAGGTTGACCTAAAACTGATATTCTTAAAACAAAAATTTTAATATAAAATTTTTCTTAACTTTTCTTGTATGACAATTCAAAATGACGCATTTTGAAGTAAAACATCAAATTGTCCTAATCACATTACACGTTTAGACAAATCATCCTAAATTATTGATTTCTCACATTTTGTTTTTGTGACGCGCTGTCTTCAAAGTATTGACTTCTCCCTCCTGAATAATTGAATCTGCATTGAATGAGTAATTAAAATTCCTTGACCCTCCACATCAAAGAGGATCTAAAGAGGGTAGCAGCATTATCGTGATCAAAGTGAATTGCATATATAAAAGGAAAGTAACAAAAATAGGGTAACTAATTGCTATACTGTAAGTATCATTATTAGAGAACTTTTATTATATATATATATATATATATATATATATATATATATAAGATAGCTGCGAAAAATTACTACTCTCTCTTATTAAAACAAATTGGAGCTATTTGAATTATGTTTGCGGTAATCTATATTTAGTGAAAGGGGCAATCTAAAAAGCAAAGATTTAAGTAGTTTTACTTATGGGGAGGAATGGTTTGTTCAGAAATATTAAACAGTACTTATAGCCTTGTGAAGCCACATTTTAACGCCTTTGTAAGACTAAAAAATGAGACAATGAAAATGAAATTCTGGCCAACCAAAACATAATTGCGGGCAAAAGAGTATTTTATTTACGAAGCGAGATTGGTACTGAGATATAGACTTAGAAAGCCATACCATCCATTTTTCTAAATGTTGGTTCACTATTTAAAACTTAAGACCTACTTGTTATGTGGGACTGTCTTAAATCACCATTTAAGTGAACGGATTGTTACAGAATACATAAGATGAACAATTCAAAGTTTGAACAAAGACTGTACTACTGCATGAAGTTATAGGGAGAAGAAAAATTGTATAATGTAATATGAGATAAAAATACATTAAATTCATATAAGATAATGAATCGTGTCAATAGTGGTTTGTAAATGAAATAACTTTTTTAATCGCCATTTTGTTTAGGGTGATCAGAATTTAATTTCTTTATGTTGTTTTTCTGTCTCACAGAGACGTTTAAAATGAGGTATCACAAACCTATAAGTAACATTTTAAATGTTTGAATAACCCCTGCAATAAAAAAAACCAAAACTTTGTTTATTCAGGTTGCCTCCTTCATCTAAGTTACTACCGAAAACACAATTAAGATATCTCAAATATTTAAAAATGTTGGAGGAGTAGTAGTTATTTCAGCCCACCTGTACATATATGTTATGTAGGTTGTATATTGGCCTAGATATATTGGACATACATATATGTATGTGTTTGTGTAAGAAAATAAAAAGAATTTAAGTTTTGAAGGGTATTTATATTACCGCCTCTTTATCCTGCTTCTAATTATGTACCTCTTACATATTATTTTAATTACTAAAGCTTAAATGTTCACTGTTATTTGACTTTACTTTTTTCTTTAACACAGTTAGGGGACCTTTAATTTTGTAAGATTTATTTTTATTGAAGTTTAAATATTTTTAACTTCTTTTGAATGTAGAAAACTATAATTTTAAAAAAAATTAAAGGAAGGTAAAACGTTAACATAATTACGTTATGTTTTAATTAAAACATGGTGTAACAATATTAATACACATTGTGATTATACATTTTTCAAAATTTAATATATTTAATAACACTGTATATTTATTATCTGAATTGTGTCAAATATTTCCAAAAATATTTGCCACAATTTAGATAATAAATTGAATTGTAATTTTTTGCGCATTTTTCCACAAGGCATACATTTGTGTGAGAACAAGTTTAAATTAAAACAAAATTATAGGAAAATATATTACAGGTGGTTGCACCAAAAAAAAAAAAAAAATTAATAACGTTTTCAAATTTCTTTTACGAGGAAATATATTTAAATTTAAGTCAATTCTTAGAAGCGAGCGAGAAAACGTAGTGTCTAGGAGAAGTTAGTTTATTTTTTCACAAAGATTGAATGAACGTCTGTGTTTGTTTGGTAGAATTGTTAAACAGAAATATAATTTTAGCCGAATTGAAACTAAATATTTATTTTTATTAAACAAATTTAAATGGTTTAAATCATTGTATTGAACTGGAATAGGATTACTAATATTTATAGAAACATTTAGAAGGAGATGTTTACTTATTTATAGAGACATTCTGAAATTATAATTAGTATTTTTATATTATTTGAAACTTGCCCATTGTAAAATGAGTTGACCTCAGTAGTATTTGTCTTATTTAGGGATTTTGTAAAATAAAAATATTTTGATATCAAATTTTTTATTTAATTATTGAAACTACCACAGCAAATTCTCTTAACAAATTGTTTACATGATCCCACTTGTTTAATAACAGTCTCCCTTTGTTCAATATTTATAGACTAAACAGATGCCTGTTTATCAATCTGAAATAGATTGAGTTCTGATGTTGTACTGGCATCAAACTTATGTGTAATTAAAGTAAACTTAGATAAAAGTACATTACAAAGTTTAGAAATAGTTTTTAAAAGCTAATATACGTGTTTTACAATATACTTTAAAAGCGAAGTCCTTATATTGTAAAACAAGTATATTAACCAAACTTTAAACCTTTTCAAAACAATCGAGTCGCAAGAAGTCATTACCAACACCGTCTCCCATTAAAAAAAATCATTCGATGAAATGATGTGAAAAAAATTATAATTTCCATGGAAAAAAATATTGACGAAACTGCTTGTTGTAGGTTTAGGTTGAGTAGAAGAAGGCTTCTTATCTAGTGACGATAAGTGAGTACATCGAGTTACCTAGATTTACCTTCTCAAGTCTTGTAACCAGTATTCGTTATTAATAATAAATCCCCACTTGCACATTTCGAAGTTGGGTTAACACCGTAAGAGTTTCCAAGGGAATCGAACCGACAATGGGAGCACTAGTTCTAGATTACCCGAAGTCTCTGAATTCAGTATAGAATCACCATTATGATTCCAAACAAATCCATCAACCCTTATCACCAGGCTTTTTTTATTATTTTGTATGGGCGAAAATCATATTCAGTGCCTGTTTATTTGATTTATTTTTACTATATTTTATAGTGAGTTACTCCTCAGCATTACAACTAACATAACCATGAATACAACTCCTAAAGTCCATGATAACTTTAGCCATGCTGACTACTATTTCCCAATCTTTTGCACTTTCTGCTCGTCTTCTCAATTACACACATCCTCTGAAGATCTTCAAGTACGTTTTAGTACCTTTTTAAGGTCGTCTTCTTCCCTTTACTAAACTGGATTTTCAATAAAAATGCTTGTAGTGCGAAATAACATTGATTAGCCTTTGCTCTTGTTCTATTTAGAAATGATCTTATTACTATGTTTGAGTCTAAATATTTAAAATTTTATCACGCCAGTTTTCTATTCGCATCAGTGTTTGGATTTATCTTCTTTGTTTTAGATTCTCGGTCCTAGTTTCTTAAAAGTTTAATTTTTAACGCTTTCTATTCTTGATATCAAAATTACATCATTCGCATATTTAGTGTATTACAGAGTTTAATTGAAAATTGATTTCAGTTCGTTTTTCTGTAATATATCTCACTGTGAACATTGTTGATTATTTTTATAGTACATATATGTAAACACAAAAATGTAAATAAAATTATTAACGTTGATACAAATTTATGTATTATAATGTTCAGAATAAACAATGGTATACAAAATGGAGTAGGTGTTCAATATAGTCCCCTCAACTAAATTTCATTTTCCTAGCTTTATTTTTGTGGTCAGTATCGTGCTTACGTAGAGATGACATTGACGAGGGAAGGAGGGAATGTGAAAAATCCCTTTCTGTTTCCTGATTACATGAAATGTGAATATGAGTCAAGAACGGAGGTCAAAATATTTTGAAGTTTCCATTTGTACAAGAGGATAAATACAAAGATGATTTTAACTTGCGTGTACTTCATATTCAATAGTAGTGCTTTTAATTACATACATTTAATATATATATATATATATATATATATATATATATATATATATACATGAATAATAAAAATAACGTGAATCAATACATTAAATTTAAACTGATTATAATGATTACCGCCTGAAAGAAGTAGGAAGTCGTAAATGTTGATTTACGAGAAGTTTGTTGATTGATTGTTGATTTTATTTTCGGTGAAACACTGTATGTAAGTTGTTACCAACACATGGCCGTCAGCTGAGTTAAGCCTAGGCTTACAACTGATAAGTTACATTGATGACAGGCATGTGCATCCATCTACAACCCTTGCTTCCTATCCTAGTATCTTCTCTTCTTGAAGTGGTGTTCCAATGTAAAAATTCTAAGCTTTAAACCATGTTTTCAGTGTTCTTCAAATTAAGAAAACAATATAATTTGATATGTAATTAATTTCGAAGCTACAGCTTAAATTAAATAACTATAAATTTTATATATTTAAACGTCTTAGGCCTATATGAGACTGCAAAGAACATGTTTATGTTATTAATTTATAACGTAGTGTAAATGAGTGTGATTAAATAACGATTCGATATTATATTTTTAGTTTCTTAATACGTTTTCATGAAACCCAATTTCAATAAAGAGCTCTTTGTTTTATACTTTTAATTTGAATTTGTTAATAGTTTTATAAAGAAACAAAGATGAATGTTACATGTTTGTTCATGAGGAAGTACAGTAATTATTTAATTGAAGGCTTTACTTTTTTATTTGTGGTATTTCTTTCTGGAGGTTCGTACCAAGAAATACTAAGTTTTGTTAGCTCTACTTTACGGGTTCAAACTATTGTTATATACTTGTCCTTTCTTCCTGATTGGAGTCCTAGTATATTTGTGTGTACGTAAAGACATCCCAGCTTTGTTTAAAGTTTAAACATATACCTCTGAAGGCAAGTAATACTCGAAAGGCGTCAAACAGCAGTAATAATATAATGAAACTGGGGAAGCCAGGTAAAAATACTTCAAGTTTAGCATAAAAACCTCTGAATTAACACAATTGGTCCTCCTGCCTCTAATCATTCAGGATACTTTAAATTTAAATGGAAAATATTTCGTAATTATCAAGATTTAATTGTCGAAATACCTTAAACACGTGTTTCCAATACAGAACCAAATTATTTCTTTTTCATCACATGGTTTTGTAACTTCGCTATATAAAAGAGCTGTATGCAAAATTAAATTACTATGAAAACTATAATAAATAATTATTCCGTATTAAAACCCCATTACAAAGATCAATTTTGCTTTAATACTCATAAAAAATGCAATAAAAAACATTAATTTTATAAAAAACCAAAATCCTTAGTGTTTAGTTCATCCGATGATGTACAGGTTATAATTATACTTTGAATATAAAATTGTACTTCTTTATACCGTAGTGCCATATATTTGTATGGATTTAAATATTTCATTAAACTATGAAAACTTTCAAAGTTAAGTTAACATGATGTACACCAAAATATTTCACTCAAAATTAAAGACTAAACGAAGAAGGACTAATATTGGAAATATTTTTATGATTATATCCGTACATAGTTCAATGGTCCTACAACTTTAAAATTATGAGTTCATCGGTACAATAGTACATTTACTCTTTGTATTCCCAGACTTGGAGGCGGAAAGGAAAGGTCATTAGTTAAACTTCAGTCTTCCTTTACTGTTGATGGTATTTTGTCTGTCGTTTGTGCATATTATATTAGGTAATACAATAAAACATTTAAAATAATTTCATTACGAAATTCTTAGCTTAGACATAATATCTCATATACAGTTAATTATTTCTTCTTTAAAAAAAAATCATTTTCCTCTCTGCAAATATGTAGTAGAGTGAAAGATTTTTATTGCATACAATATATCTATGTCGATTTTTCTCATGAAAATGTCACTTTTGATACCAAAATTGTAATTTTTGTTACTCTTCCAAAAATATTTCTTTGTCAAGGATATCTGTTCTATTTTTTTAAGGTATTTGTTCATATTATTGATTTATTTTATTAGAACATTTTTTTGTCATAATTTATGTATACAAATAAAATGCGACGTTTCGTAAGTATGGAGAAAGTCGCGATTTATAAGTAATGAAACATAGAACACTTTTAAAATGTGTTTTGTTACAATTTTTCATCACTTGATATTAAGAGTAGATCTATACTTTTGAAACTGTATATATTATTTTTATTTACATATATTGACACTTGTCTAAATAACCCACATTTATTTTAGTCATTACTCACCACACTCCTTTTACTCGGCCTTAGTCCACAGGTAACTCACTTGTTTTACCTGGCCTTAGTTTACAGGTTACACTCTCCTTTTACTCGGCCTTAGTAAGGTTCATACTCATTTTACTTGGCCTTAGTCCACAGGTAACTCACTTGTTTTACCTGGCCTTAGTTTACAGGTTACACTCTCCTTTTACTCGGCCTTAGTAAGGTTCATACTCATTTTACTTGGCCTTAGTTCACAGGTAACTCACTTGTTTTACCTGGCCTTAGTTTACAGGTTACACTCTCCATTTACTCGGCCTTAGTAAGGTTCATACTCATTTTACTTGGCCTTAGTTCACAGGTAACTCACTTGTTTTACCTGGCCTTAGTTTACAGGTTACACTCTCCTTTTACTCGGCCTTAGTAAGGTTCATACTCATTTTACTTGGCCTTAGTTCACAGGTAACTCACTTGTTTTACCTGGCCTTAGTTTACAGGTTACACTCTCCTTTTACTCGGCCTTAGTAAGGTTCATACTCATTTTACTTGGCCTTAGTCCACAGGTAACTCACTTGTTTTACCTGGCCTTAGTTTACAGGTTACACTCTCCTTTTACTCGGCCTTAGTAAGGTTCATACTCATTTTACTTGGCCTTAGACCACAGGTTACTCATTCCTTTCAACCGGTCTTAATCCACAGGTTACACATTCCTTTCTTCAGGCCTTAGGCCATAGATTAGTCACTCCATTTTACCTGGCCTTAATCCACAGGTTACACAAATCCACACTTCTTTTACCTTGTCCATAGTCCACAACATACACAAACCCTCTATCAGAACTCTACTGCCGCCATAATGTAAATATATATATATATATATACCCTTCCCTTGTTGGCAGTGTTTTACATCAAAATATATTATGAAAAATATAATTGTTCAATTTAAATTTTTACCAAGTACCAAAGAACAGTTTGAGCAATTATGTTATTGATTTCTTTTCTTAACAAGTTATTTATGGTAACAATTTCTGAAAATGTTTTAAGGTTCAAAATAATATGAAACAACGAGAAACAGTGAAGATTCTTACATATGCTGGTAAATAATTTCAAAATTATTAAATCTTTTAAAATTCTTTTTTATAATAATTCTGTATATATCTGTATGACAATATATTACATTACAGAGTTCATTAGACCCAATTTACATAACAATTACGGATATTAAAATTCTCTTTCACTTTTCCCTGTAAAGTTAATGGGTTTTAATGCAGTTAAAACTAGAGTCTCCTCAAAGTACATTTTACACAAATTACTGTAAAATACATGTATCTATGTTGAAAAATCATTTACACGAAGTTAGGTAAAACCTTTTTTTTCTCGTTTCTATGTTACATAAGTACAGATTAAAAATGTGATTTAGATTCGATATTTATTATTCGCCAGTAATCGTGAAGTTAAATTGATTTTTATGCAAATTTTGTTGTAGATGTTATTTATTCCCAATGTACAAAAAAAAATATTTATTAAACCCGTTAGGTACCTGAACCTGCTCTAGTTTACATTACACAATTGTTGTTCAAAAGTAAAATAAATATAAACTTAAAACTGAAAATATTACAACTTCACATTATCTATAATTACCATCAAGTTAATATCTATATAGTAAGTTAGGTTTCTGTCTATACTTCCAATCTTCATTTGTTTATCCTCTATTTTACACGTTTTGCTTTATTTTGCAATAATTTGAAAAGGTTCGATGTCTCATTGGGTATCCCCCTCAATCTCATATACTCATGGATCATTTAAAATCTACTCCACAAATTTGAACACCATGAGATTAAATATGTTGAAGAGTATATCTTCTATTCGTGGCCTAAATCAGGTTTAGACGACCCCACCAAAACAAAACAACATTCTGAACAATAATCATAGATAAAGTTTCTTTTAATTTTCGGAAATTCCAAACATATTTACATTAATATATTCTGCTTCAAAAGAGTCCAATACATAGTTTATTTCCATTTTAAAAACCGTTGTTTTCGTGTTGAAACACGTCTAAATCTATTACTGAAGAATTAAGTTTATTTTTCTGAAAGATATGATTACATACTACAGTATTATCATTTCATATTAAGTTTCATAGTAATGTTTTATTTCCTTTTCTCTAATTGCTGTTTTATATTTGGAAGTTTAACAAAGCAAAATTATATCTATTTAAATTGTAAATAATGTATTAGCTATTATTAATTTAAATTAACATTTCACTTTGAATATTTCGTTAGCATACATGATACATGTGGCGCATAGCGGTGGGGGGGGGCGCCGTCAACGCTCTGCTGCCATTTGAGGCGTGTAGCGGGGGGGGGGAAGTTCTGCTAACACACGTGAAGATTTTAAGGTTTGATAGGTTGCTTGGGGTTGATCGTGGATCTCTTTGAATGGGGGCTGGAAACAGTGAGTGTCAGCCTGGACCGGGAACTACGCTATTCGACAGACTCAGTCAGCCAGCGCTGATGCTCAATTATTATTATTATTATTAATCTAAACTGTGGTAAACTAAATACTATATAATATTGGTTAGGGGGTTAAGTCAACTCAGTGGTTCTTATGTAACTATCTGGGCCAAAATGGCCGACTATCCACGTATCACATCGTGTCCGGGTTAGACAGTTAGTAGCGCACCGTAAGACCCCTGGGTCAAAAACCTACCTCAAACAGCCCTAGTGTGCCATTATTTGGGTGGAGTACATCAGGACAAAAACTTAAAATAAACTTAATCTAAATACTTATGGGTGGATGGATGGTTCGATATCGTTGCCTTCTGCACTATAACTCTATGTTGAACCATTTCGGCGCATGCCAACTAGCGGGGTGTGGGAGGGAAAGGCTAAACAGACTAGGATTATAGGTACAGTAACCTGTAACCTGGTATGCGGCAACCCGCAATGCTACGGAACCCCAAGATCTACTACAATTGGGATTGAAGGGGCAAACGGTGGTGAAGAAAACCCACATACTTACTGTTCTAGAAAAATAATAATTGACATATCACTTTTCAGAACGATGTTTAATTACTTGGACTGTAAATCAGCCGTTATCATTTTACATATGTCAATAGCTTTATTTATTTATGTCTATACCACAATAACAATGATTTAATTTGTTGACAAATACTAGATGTTTTGTATTGTTAATTCATTTCGTTTATACCAGTAACTAATTCATTTATTTTTTGTTTCAGGTACTGATTTTTATACAAACATCCAACAATGTAAGTTATGCAAACAATTTTGTTAAAAAAATTAGTATTAAGTATTCTTCCATCATCCATCTTGATTAATTAACAAAACAAAACAGATGTTTCTTTTGAAACTTCAAATCTGCTATCCATGGTTATTTCCATTTGCTAACGTACATCAAAATTCCTGGCTTGGTATAACCTTGTAATCATTGCCTTAGGAAAATCTCTGCGCTCAATAAATTTTACAATTTACGTAAGCTTCTGTTCCACACAACCCTGCAATTCGAATAATACACTTGTAAATTCTTGTCTTGTTATTCCTACGAATACCTCTATTTTACAGTATTCGGTCAGAGCTGAATAGAGGAATATATAAAATACAAAAGATAGCTTTTGCAACTCTCCTATCTACATTTACTCTCAAGTTTAGCTAAGGATGGCTAAGTCTCTCTTTTTTAAACCACAGTCCAAAATATTTCATTTTAGCCACGCCTCGTATTTCCTCACTATTATTGTGGAAAGTATTTTTACTCTTAGAAATACCCTCATTCCATAATATTCAATTTAGACATTTTATAACTTTCCTACATTATTTATTCTCAAACTTATCTGACCATAATACCAGTCATCATTTATCCATCCCTATTAAATCACACACCGAAATAGTTTACATAAAATTCACTATATTACTCTTTACTGACCATGTTCATTACATTTAGTAATGTTTGTTTGTTTTATATTTTTTTTTAAATTACAGCTGTATCAAAATATTTACTAAAACATATCCCACACTAAACGTCCTGATTTGATCCTATAATGTGCCCAAGAGATTGAATAGCTTTTGAAATAACAACTTCAAGGTGATTATATTATCAGATGTTGGCCTACCAGCTCTGAAATTAGACTGTGCTAATGACAATTCATTTTCCAAATATGCGACTATAAAACATTTAAGAACCTTCGAAAATAATGATCCTAAAACATAAACTAACCCTCTATAGTTGTAAGGATTAAGTATAGCTTCCTTCTACTGGATCGATGTTATATAATATTCCCGGAATTCTTCCGGACATCCACATTCAGAGATAAACTCTTTGTTTTCAAGAACAAGTTTTCTTTATAACAAATTAAATTCACTTCATATAAAAATAATCAATGCACAATACACAAACACATGCCCAGATTTACAAAACAAATATATCCACGTAAATGTCGACTTCGATTGGTCCCTAATTAGAATATTTTCTTTGTAAATTGAATAAGACTGGATATAGGCTTATATATATATATATATATATATATATAACGGCTTTGGTTATGCTTATATATATATATATATATATATATATATATATATATATAAATATAAGAGCTGGTTTTTGATAAGGAATAACGTTAACGCGTTGCAATATTCATTTAGATTGGTAACTAAATTTTTCTGGGTCGCGTTGTAGGAATTTGTTTAAATCAAGATTTTTAAACAATTGGCAAATTGTTGTTTGTAGATATTTAATTAGAGCCTGCATTTGTTCCAGTCTTATGCACACTCATACCGTCACTACTACATGAAAGACATCGAGTATCTAATGATAGTGGTGAAAGTTCACTTTAGGTTTTGCTGATTTTTCTCAACCCGTAATGTCATATTTTCGGTTATAGATTTCTATACTTCATCGTAGTTTACATGAAATCGGGCAAATAGATTTTGAGAAATTGGTCTTCATGTAATTCGTGTATGTACTCGTATGTTGTTACCACTAACTTTCATCTGCAATTTTTGGGAGGACTCAAAAAGCAAATTGATCTTCTTAAAGACTAATCATAAGCATAAAAATATATTTAAATCATTATATATGATTATTACAAAACAGACAAAATCTTACGACAGGCAATCACGTTTGAATTATGATTACTAAATTTTACTTGCATGATTGGGAATCATACAAATTCTAGATATCAATTTTTTTAAATTCAATTGCGTCTTAATACTTATTTTTTACTGGC
Source organism: Aphrophora alni (assembly GCA_963513935.1). NCBI lineage: Eukaryota > Metazoa > Arthropoda > Insecta > Hemiptera > Aphrophoridae > Aphrophora > Aphrophora alni. The sequence continues at coordinate 129,518,169 of OY740767.1, forward strand.
AAACAGTCTTAGAGAGTGAGAGAGACTGACAGTATTTAAAAACAAATACTTGTTAGGTCTAAAGAGAATTCAAAACGTTTATAAAATATCAAAAAATTTTCAAATCACAATAATTTTCCCTTCTATAAAAGTAAAGTATATATTATCACAACGCTTCCCACCATTTAGGCAAATATTTTACTAAAATACATGTATGATATTTCTAACACAAGATGAGGCAAGAAATTCCAGATCATTACATATTCTTAAGTATTTTTTAACACCTAGGTTATTTATTATAAACTTCTAATTCAAAGTATTAATCGAAAATCTATGAACCAAATATATTGACAGTAATTAAATCCACAAGAGATGGAGTAAATAGTAGAAAATAGCTATTTGGCGGAGATTACTTAATCTTCCATGACCATTTATGATCGAAAAAATAAAGACCAGAATGGAAACAAATTATTTACATAGTTGAAAAGAAAAACTTATCGTCACATATAAAGGAGAGAAAATGAAAGAAAATTGAAGCTAATATAAGTTTAGATACCAAGAAGAAGGAAGTTAAACAGAAGGAATTAGCTGAAAAAAAGGACGCGCTGGAAATAAAAGATGGATCAAAAACAACGAGGGGAAAAAAGAGTTTAGAATAATCAAGGACAGAAGGATTGTCGAAAATGTCGCTTGTGATGCGACAGATGCTGTAAAGATGTCGCTATATTATATAACTTTATAATTGACATTCAGATTCGCCGACATTAGGGAAAACACTGAAACAAAAAGTATACCACCGTTAAACTTCACTCGGAAGATAGGCGTTCAGCTGGGGATGATTACAGTCGAATCAAGTTTGAGACATTTGTTTTTCGGTTACATCTCCGCTTCGGTTTTGAGTGAATTATATTATGTAAAATCTTTGAATAAATTTTAAGCAATTTCATTATTACACGTGTTTTCTAAATGAAAATTATATGAATTTATCCAGAATGTAAATGATAACTATTCAACTTTCATATCCCTGTAATAATCACAGACTAGTGAATTTTAACGACAAGAAATTTGTCATAAATATTATCCCCTGATGCTTTGGGGCCGAATATAGTTAATGGGATTTAGTTATCAGCTTATGAACCCTCTGCTTAATTAATGACTTCTTGTTCTTGTAAAAAACAAATTAGACCACGTGATTAGTAGCTTTAGTCTACAACTACCATCATTTTCTTTCAATTTAAAGTTAACTTTCTTTCGACCATCACTATCGCTGAAGGGCACACTATTGTGAGACGTGCTTGCAATCCCGAGGTCCCTAGCTGGATCTACGCTTTTTATCTTGTAGTCTTGGGTTGGATCCTTTTCTTTCATCTTTGCTGTCGGATCTCTCTTGACCTGTTATTCTTCTTTTTCAAACCTAACTAGATGTCTTTACTTTTTGTTATTTTCTTCCTTTTTATAAGCCGATGATCACCGAGTGGTTTTTGCCTTAAAACAAGAAGAAAAAATTGAGTATCACTAAAGACAGTAAACAGCAATTACCATTATTATAAAGTCATGTAAATTACAATAACTATCGAATTTTAAAATAATAGTGCGATAAACTGGTGCAAAGATGATGGAAGAATGTTTGTTACTACACCCTGATTTAGATTAACAGTGGGAATCTTATGGTTATAAAAAAAATAATAATAATAAAAAATGTGGAGATCATTTCTTTGAATTCCAATTTTCTCAAATTAGGTTCGACGATTTTTGCATAAAAAAAGCATCTTGGATACCGTCGTAAATGTTTGACCGTCAGGTCCGTTATTACCACAATTCCTCAAAAATAGTATTTTTTTCTTAATTTGAGTTACGAGGTTTGTTGCTTCAAACGACCAGAAGATTGGAGTGTGAATTGTAACATCCAGAAAAAGAATAGTCTGTTAATATTCTCAGTAGAAAAAATAAATTCAGATCGTTATTGTGAAATCATTTACATTTTGAGGGGGGGGGGTTAACGGAGGTCATTATAAATAGATTCAAGTTGTATTATCAAAAAATCATTTATGTACATTTTGAAATAGTAAAAAAATATATAACAAATTCAATTATTATTAATTACTCTCCATAAAATTCAAAGCGGCCACTGTCAATTTTACTTCTTTTTTTTTTTTATTAAACTCCATTTTATAAAAGTAATTTTCTAAGTGTTTATAAGACGGTAAACAATAATTCATCACTAGAATTATTTCAAATTTATTTTTTTAAATGCAAGACAAGACTTCAACTTTTAATAACCGAATAAATTTCGCAACAGCAACTTTTAATACCATCCCTCTGCTTTTAGTGTTTTTTGAAAAAGCTTTCGTTTATTTCTTATATATTAATGGACATTTATGTAAGTCTTTGTTACACTGAAGGACAAATAAAGATAAATATCTCTTTGAATTGAAACTTGATATAATTTTTGAAGATGATTAGGAATAGTGTTTCTCAAAAAGCAAATTAATGGAACGCTAGAGCTCTGAGCTGGTGTAGGCAATTAAACTTTTCGTAAGACAATGTTGCCAAAAGTAAAATAAAGTTTTTAAATATTAAAATTATCTCTAGAGCGAAACATGAATTTCAAATACATTTTCTGTTTAAGTTTTATAATAATAAAAAAAAGCAGCTTGCTGTTTGGTCATGGGGTAATCAAATGTTTTAGTTGTATGAAAAGCAGATCAATGAAGTGTAATCACATTTCTTCTTTCATTTTAAGAAACAGATAACGTTTTGCATTTATTTATTTGTGGAATGAAGAAGTAAATATTCATCAAAGGTTAGAGATCGGAGCATTTACGTTATACACTTGTAACGTGTTCAGCTACTCAGATACGCTTCTTATAATTTAAAAAAAAAAATCTATGTCGAATACAACCTAAACCCTGTTTGCACCACCATATTATGGCCACCACAACTATTTATGAAGACCTGGAAGTTTAGCTGTCTAAATAATGAAAGAGTTGACCGCTGACTTTGTGGTCTTATTAGTGAAAGCCTAAAGCTAATTTAATATCGACCTTTTGTTAATCCCTTGCGTGAAGAGCGAGTTAGTAAACTTAAAACTCTTTATGGTATAGAATATGTTAAATAAGGTTTTAAATGTGGGCAGTTGCATAATACGCTGGCAACAGTGGTTTTTAAGCGTTTTATCTCCCTTTTCTAATCTAGCTTTAGAATTGTTTAACCCCACTTTAACCTTAATAGTTTTATGGTTTAAAGTTATTGAATAATGTTCGATTGTTCATATTCTGCATAGAGTTTAATAGGATATTTTGCATTATTTGTGCGTATAAAAACTAATAATAATGTTCTTATTAAAATAAAAAGTTTAATAACGTTCTTTGTATATTAGTTTTGTAAGCCAAATGTCTGATTTAACTAAATCTATACCTATTTAATAGGCTAGGAGATTTTTGTGAATAGAACTTCTACAGTTTTTGTCCGATTTTGGCGTTTGAGGTGTAGTTGGATATAAGCTCAATCTGAAGTTTGTTTTCGCTTATTTTAATAAAGATGGACCATAAAGTAGAAAGGAAGACAGTGGTTACCATTATCCCCATGCTAATTTTTATTGAGGATTTTCTAAACATCTGTAAGTAAAAACATCTTGTTTGGAATTAGTAAATGCCTGTAATTAAAACATTTTGGTTTATATTAAGAATAAGTTCTTAATATATTTTTTTAAACATACGTTTTAAACTACACCAATCAAATAATGACAGCTGTTATTTATATAAACAAAAAAATTAAGTAAATTAAAAGAAAGTATGATTATTTGTTAAAGAAGTATTGTTATGTTTGTTATGATAATTTGTTTTTAAAAAAATATGGTATTTATAAGTTCGTTTTCACCAGTTTATGAAATGTTTTACAATGAGGGTTTTTATAAGTTTGTTAATATATTTATCATGATTTTTCTGTTTTTTTTTTTGTTTTTTTTTTAAATTTCATCTTCTGTATTTAATTGTAACTTTTATAATAACAATGTCTCTAATTTGAAAGAAACTTATACTGAAGAAGTGTTTATCACCCCAACAAAATGTATAGTATGCGTGAGGTTAACAATGAGGAAATGAACATTAATTCGTATAAACGAGCACTAAGGATTCGAACAGAAATTATAATATTTACAATTGGACCAATAAATGAACGTTTCAATTCTATTTACATCAATGTTTAAATTAAACATATTTATACATAAGAAAATATTGTTCGATTTTTAACAACGTGTAACCTAGTCAATGATATTAAAATAATCAGTTTCGCCTATTTATACTAATAAATGTTAAAATAAACTTCATTGATCGTGAGTTAAAACCTAAAAGTCCTTGATCTAAATAAATGATTGTTTATTTATAAATAATAAAAATTAACAACGTATAGAAAATTATTATGATTATGAAATGAATGTGTATCACTAAATCAACCAACAATATCTTGACTTCAAATCTGACGATGACTTGCGACGTTAGTGAGTGTTAGCTGAGACTTTTAACAGAAAAACAGGTAAACATTCTAAATAAGTTAATGGAATGTCTCACGACAAATAAAAATTAAGCATAAGTATAAATAAATAAATGCTTAGATTTATCACAGTTTTAATGAATTCAATAATAATAGAGTTTTCCGTTTTGATGTTTGGCGGCTTCCTCCTCTTCCCTTAAAATGTAATTTTTGATGGGTGTTTGATATGGTCTGTGATTGGTTAACGTTTATCTTACGGTTTTTAATTCGAAGAAATAATATATTGAACAATAATTATCTTTTTGTCACTCGCAGCAAGTTGCGATGTTTTGATCAAATTAAATATTTACGAAAATGGTTTGTGATTAGGACAGCGAATTACTAAATGCAATATTTTTGTTACACAGAATCCAGTTTCTGAAAAACTTTAAAAGCTCTAAACTCATTTTTTTTTCAAGTTGTTAAATAATTCTCTTCTTTCTGATTAAAAATATAAAGTGGAAGCTTAAATTCAATAAGTGTTACCATGAAACACTCTTTCAACTGTAAATTATTTTCTAAGAGGACTTTTAATAAGCACAAAGAATATTATAAACATTTCAAGTGTTATGAAAACGAAAAACAATATCTCAAATTATTTTCGACTTAATACTTTAAAATATGGAAACATTAAACAAAACTGATAAAAATCAGTTCACTTTATCAAATATTTTCAGCACTTATCGCTGTATATTAAATATTGGTTTTATGATTAATTTTTGAATTGTGAGACATGAGATTAAGAGGTATTCTGTCATTATCTTAAAATGAGAAATACTTCATTGAGCAATACGATTTGAAAAATGAGAAAAATTCAATCAATAAATGAAACAACTACAAATTTTAAACAAAAAATTCATTTGTAGAAACATAATTTTGTTGTTAATGGTATTTCATTCTGAGGACTGAATTCAATATAAAGGACGTATAACATTTTTAATACGGCAGATTGTGAAATTCATTCACTTTGGACCACCTAAAATCTCACTGGATAAATTTTATAGGTAAATCAAACATTTTTATTTCAGTTAAAATTTAAAACATGTTGACCGATAATTTCTGAGTAGCCACAGGATAAAGTACCCACAGTACATTATAAAGTAATAATATTACCCTCAGACCAACTGCAGCGTTTTTTGATGTTGTAGATTGCGTTAATACTTATTTCAGTAGGCTAATTACTCTTTAAATCATAGTTCAATTTAATTGTTTGCTGAGAAAAAATTGCCTTTAAAATCGCCCGCAAATTGAACTAATTGAATTAATTATATTAATAACATTGTCAAAGCTGATGTAAATGTTAAAAACTGTGGAAGCGGAGTTGGGATATCTATCTTCTGATTTAATATCTAGCCTGGTGAGTTTGTAGGTGACAAGTAATCACTCACCATAAAGCGATAGTATATTTACCACTAACGTCCTATTTACGATCTCCTTTAACGGTTTTCTATTTAATACTAATGATTTAAAACTATTAAACACCAAAGCTGTGTTTCCATAAACGAATTTTAGTTTTATCTTCAATATAAGTACTAAAAGTTTGTACTGTATATTATGTAAAACTAAGTTATAAGTCTAAGCACACAACGCGTACATTTAAACTGAGATATTATATTACATATAAATTCCTTGGTACGTTTGACATAGATAACTTTTCCAATATCCTCATCTTAACATTGTTAATTCAAATCACAATTCGTTCTATAATTTCTCTTAAAATACCTTTTGTTTATGAATTATAATAGTTTACGTTTCTGCAGTAAGCAAATGCAATGTGTGTTGATTGTTTATAATCAAACCTATTAAATATAGTCTTCAAAAAGTTTTAATTTTAATGAATAAATATTTCATCTTCAATTTACCCGAGGAGATAAGAATTCTGGTACCTGGACCACCATAGACTATATGTGCTTTTCTGCAACATTAGACGTGAAGAAATATTAGGAAGATGATATTACCCCCACCATCCCCCACTCCAATCTTGTCTTCAAGTGTAGTGGACTCTACTAATTATAAATACCGCCATAAGGAGTTTGGTGTTGAAGTTTAGCTAGACGGTTCATACTTTACTTGAGATGCCTCTTTCGGCGAAACAATCTGGAACTAAAGAGATAGCTCTATAGCAATATTTTCTCAGATAGTTGAGAACTGCACAAAGGAGTTTACACGTTCGGGGAGAAATATAGACTGCGTAGTTTATTGTTTAGATAAACTGATTATTTTTCTTTACCTTTGAAAGTTAGGTTAGGTTAGGTTAGGTTAGGTTAGGTTAGGAGGTATTTATTTTATTTTTCGACCGTTGTTATAACTGTGCGGTAGTAACTTATTTGGACCATTTAACATAAGAGGTTCAAGAAATTTATGGATAAAAGATGAACAATTGTGCAGGATATTAGGTGTTAGATCTACTGTCTTTAGGACTTTGGATTTAATTTAATGTTGTGTGTTAACTAATAAGAACATAACAAGAAAACTTCATAAAGTGTGGCAGCATCCATTCTCAAATTTAAATTTTCTGTTTATACTTCCTTATTTTATCTTCTTTTAACATATATATTTTGAAGTTGAAAAAACAAAAATTTCTAAGTAGATTCTACGGTCGAAGTTGGGTGGAAATAGAACAAGTGAACATGAACTGTCTTCTTTATTTAGTTCTTCCACTAAACTCGTCAATTAATTCAATTTAAAACATAAACCCCCATAAATAATAATTAAACCAACAATAAATGATACAATTATAAGAAAAGAAATATACATTTATAACTACTGTAAACGAAAACAAATTGTGAAATTAAAAGATAATTCAAAACTAACCTAATGACAAATACACTACAGTAATATATTTTTTTTTATAAAAGTTATAAGTAAAACATAAGCCTAACTATATAAATACATATTTAAAGTTATGATTTAATATGCGCCAAGCAGAACGTGTAAAATTACGATAAAATCATGTTTTATGATGACTTACTGACTCTTGGGGTGAAATGTGGGAATACTGAAGTCGTAAATTCCGGCAAGAAATACTGCTTCATACCCGAGTAATAACAAATCAAGCCTTTATTTACAAGATATATATATTTTGTAGTAGAACGAACAGCTGGAAAATCTACACAATTATTCCTCCACGATATTTTATAAATCTGATGTTTTTATCGCGGTAATATAAATATAATCTTCTCCCAGAGTAGTAAAAACTGTGAGGTCAAGATATTTTATAGTGAGAAACTTAGTAATAACATATTTGGTTTTGTATTAGATTAGATATTCTATAGAAGGTTACCATAAAAATATATTTCAAATTGCAATAAAACCAGTATCAAATAGTTAAATACAAGTTGTCAACTTAATATGTTATTAGATAACTATATTTATTGAGATTCGTATTTTCAACATACGTAATACCTTTTCGTTAATGCATAAAATATTATATCTAGTTAACAACACCACCTTAGAAACGATTTTGTAAATAATGCTGGTAATCAACATTTTACATGGATTGTATATTGTATAATCTGAATAATTTATCCCTTTGTTATATTGCATTTTAGTATCCGATTTTATAATGAAATCAATACGAATTTTTTCACTTGTTTGTGAAAAAAAAAGGATTTTATTTTAATCCTGTTCGTGATAAAATAAAATTTGCGTAGTTTTTTCTAAAGTTCTAAAATATGAGGAAGAATAAAATAGTTACAGTGTTGATTAATATAATGTAAATAAAAGATGATTTTATTCATATACTGTGGTGAATGTAAATAAATATAATTTAAGTTTTTAAAGGTTATTTCCATTTCCGCCTCTATGCTGTTTAGAAATATTTAATTCTTACGAATTGTTTTAATTACCCAAAACATAATTTTCAGGATTTTTTTAAATATATATTTTATATGATGTTTTTAATTTTTGATTATGCATTTTTATAAAACAGAAGCTTTCAGAAACTCGTACTTTTGTACGATTTCTTTTTATTAAAGTCCAAAATCTTTTGTATCTTCTTTTTTATTGGGAGATTTTACTGAATCTCTTAAAGTAAAGAACTTTGTTGAACAAATTTGAAACGAGAGGAACACTTTAAAATATTTATCTCTTTTTTTAATGAAAACACGGTGTATCATTTTTATAACGTATAAATTAAACATAGTCATTAACATTGTAAATTAAATAAGTCATTTCTGTATTGTGTTTGCTTAAGGAGTAAGAAGTGCAATTATAAATGTATTTGATGGTGTGTAAGTTTGTCCATCCGCATGATAAATTATGAACCTTGTGTTAGAATATTATGAAGTGCAATGCATTGGGGTTTTTTAAATAATATCATGCAAATTTATTATTGAGCATGTTGGTTAAAACTTTCAAAATGGCGGCTGATATAAGTACACTTTCTACTTAAACAGTTGGTCATTGCCTTATACGTAACTTTTAGTCATAAAGTAATTTTTATTCGCTATATAAAAAAGATATAACCCTGAAAAAATGGTTTAATAACGTAAGCATAATCAAAAGTAAATGCCTAATTTTAATTTATAAACAATATTGATATTGGTATTGGATTTGGTATTCCATGGTATTGGTATTTTTTTGAAACTGTAAGATTTAATGTTTATAAAATTGTAAAACGCATGTTTCTTCTTAAAATACAATCATGGACTCACAAGTATATTTAATGCCTTATGTCCAATATATATTTCTAATTAGTGTATCTTCTAAGAGCATATTACTATTACCGATTGTTTACGTAAAAACACATATTTAATAACAGTTTAACTTTGTCCAATATTTATAGACTAAACAGATGCCTGTTTATCAACTTAAAATAGATTGAGTTCTAATTTTGTAAAAGCAACAAGCAATTTACCGTAAACATAGGTAAAGCACATTACGTAGATCGGAAATAATGTGAGTTTCATTAAAATATTTTAACTAATTTCACTGAAAATCAATCAATAACGACTGACATAAAATGCTATTTAGGGACTAAAAAGTATTAATTAATGTAATTAACAGCTTCAGATAATTAATTATAATGGTAAACAATTACTGCAGCGATGTAATAGTGGTGGGCGAAAGGATAATTAATGGGTTATTTCTAATGAAGGACATTGACATTGGAGTAAATTTAAGAAAATAAACCTTGTGTAAACAATGGAATCATTTCTTTATATACACAAAGTAATAATCAAATCATTGCCATTTCTCAAAATTGCCTCGTTCGATTGTTATTGGTGAAACAGTTAAAATGAACAATAGACGATGTTTAAAAAAATGTAAAATCTATAATTTAATGGATTTGATAAAATGTTACTGAAATGTATTGTCTATACCAATGTGCCTAAGACCAAATTGCAATTTGCAAAGAAAATTGCAATTTGCAAAGAAATTTGCAGTTTACATGTAGCGACTATGTTTTAAAAAACAGATATATATATATATATATATATATATATATATATATATATATATATATTTCATGCGGGTTATTTTAGGTCTTAAATAAAAAGTCCTACAAAATTTCATTATCATAAAATGACTTTAAAGTTTGAAAATCGGCATTTTATTTGTGCCGGTGATAATTACATATTTACATAAGGTATTGTTAGTAAAAAAAACAACAACAAACAAACAAACTGTGCTCCAAATACAAGACGATAAATATGAATTCATCATTACCTTTCTTTGGAATTTATTTCGAAACATGGCAAACTTCAACTTTAAGTAAGCCAATAAATCCCGCATCTGTAATTCTGAGTTTTATCCATGCTTTAAATTGTATTTGAACTAAATCGTTAATATTTGTTCTTATACAGTAAATGGGCACTTATTTAAGTCATTGATAAACTGACGGACTAATAAGGTGATATTTTTCCCAAATGAACTGGATAATATTTTTAGAGATAGGCGGAAGTTAGTGTACATCAGAAATCACATTTTATGAAACGCAAAATCTCTGAGCTGCTGTAGGCAATTAAACTTTTCGTAAGACGATATTGCCAAAAGTAAAGTAAACTTTTTAAATATTAAAACTAACTCCGTACCGGAACATCAATTTCAAATACATTTTATTTTAAAATTTTGTAATTAACAAATGCTGCTTACTGTTTCGTTATTGGGCAATCAAAAGTTTTCTTCTTTTATGAATCAAAAGCAGAACAATGAAGTGTAGTCATAACTTTTTTATGAATATTTAGTATCAAACAACATTTTTATCATTCATTCATTACTTGAATGAAGAAATTAATATTCATCAAAGGTTTCATAAAAAGTTTATCTAGAACAGTCAAATAAACAATAACCTTTCAAATGCTATAAATTATTTATTTAAAAATATTATTATTTATTATTATATTAATTTTAATCTTTTCATATATGATTCTTATTATGTTTCGTGGTTATTATTCATGAAAATTTTAACAAATATAATAAATATAACAATACAAAGTTTAAGGAACTCACTTTATGAACATCTCTTTCTTTTCCTGTAAAAGGAATGATCTCAGACCGTTTTTGAGTTTTTATTTTCTTTACACTTATCAGACCTAATATAAAAAAACAAACATACAACTTGCAATTGTATATTATTTTTGAAAAATAATACATTTTTATATAGCCTATAAACCATGAACAACAGGAAAAACTAAGTAACTAAAATAAAAAATATTAAGGAAAATGTTTTTAATTACAACTCCAGTTTGTAATAAATACAACATATTAAGTTGGAAATTAAATCAATTATTTTGGTCCCATATATAAAGCCATTCCATTTACCTTGCCATTTAATTAGACTTTGAATTCTGGTCTCTTTAATATACAGTGAAGTAACTATTTTCATTTTATTCACGACAAAATGGGACACCTAGTAATAACGTGGAATATTGTTTCATTAGTCTTGCAGATTGCACATGGAACAGGAGTATTTATTGAACGTAATCCATGGTTTATTACATAGGTTAAAAATTTCTGATCTAGCACTAAAATCTCGCGTTATTTATCATATTGCAATATTGTCCTGCAAATAGTGGTTATTCCCAATATCAAGATTAAGAGACTTGCACAGATGTAGTATTTCTATTACCTTGCACGCAGTAAGGATTCATCTCTGAATTTACCTGACTTTGTCTAAAATCAAATCAATTCTTCCAAGTGTAACTGCCTCAAAATTTATTGAATTTATATGTGTTTGTCTAGTTCACCACAGATCTCTCCAATTGACAACAAAAAACAAAGAAATCTCTCCTCTGTGGTAAGTGTGGTAGGAAATCGATAATCGAGAAAACACATTCTACTGAGGGTATAATAAAACTCATTTGCAGCGTCTAAATAAATAAATCATTTTTCTAAATAGGCTTTTCAAATATAACTCGTAATTAGGATTATTTTGAGTTGCAATTAAAATTCGTCTTATAAGCACTGTCAAAATCCCTCCATTGCTGTCATATTCTTGGTAACTCCAAATCGAATCACATTGTAGATATAATATCTACAATAAAATACAGACAATGGTATATTGTTAGAATAAAACATTATTGAATTGTATTGAAACAGTCGTCAGCTTTTTTGTTCTATTATTCTTTATATTGTTAATATCATCATAATCTTGTAAAAAATAAACTTTGCTCAATCAAGTCGTATACATTTTCTATTATTTATTAATGGGCACTACATTTTCGCCAAGACTTAGTTGTCGATGTATACTTTAATTTGCAGATAAACAACTACAACCAATAAAACAAAATTAATTTTCGGAATAAAGTTGATAATTCTTGGTCCTGTATACTTTCAATTGTCAATTTTAAAGCTCGTGTAACGTGCTCTAACAGTATTCGTAATGTTGACATAACATGATGTTTATGTGCTGATTAAGATGGGTGAATAATACTTCCAAAATACAGTGTACTTAACCTACCATATATGCATTTCTATACAAATTTAGGAAAATATTTAATAAGTTAGCCTACTTAAAATGCTACAGAGGTGGATCAGAACTTAGAAGACATGAAGTAAAGAAGCTCTAAAAATATTTAGACTTTTTAAAGGGGTCTTTGATAAGAACATTGATTAGATCGGTGAAGATCTTTTGGGGTTTCTACCTTATGATATTTTCATTAGGGCAGAGTGACACTTGGCTACGCATCGACTATACAGGAAGATCTTTGGAAAGCCTCATGACTGTTTCAATCCGCAATCAATGAAGTAAACTAGTCAGAAAATTTCGAAAATGAGCCTAACAATAATATTTCTAAATACTGTCACGGTAAATTAGTGATTAACGACATCCTCCTTGCCAGATTTAGTGACGAGTAAAGGAAATTAAAGGAAATCATTATTAGTCTATCAACAAGTGTTGTAGTTTTAGAATTTATTGATATACGATACGAGTTCTATATGTAGATTATGTTGACTAAACTGTTGGGCGTTTTATTGGCAAAAGTCTAAGGCTACTTCCCGGTCAATCTCGTCGTGTGGGGAGTTAGTTAATGGAATATTTAAACTCTTTGTTTAGTTAAATCTGCTAAAGAATGTTCTAAGGACTTGAAGATGCATAATAGGCTGATTTAATCCACATCGTCAGTAGTTTGTAAGAGTGAACCAATTTTTCTCATCAACCCTAAGACTTTCTAACCACTCCAACTCTAATCATTTTGCTGTTTAAACAATGTTTATTGATTGTTCATATTTTTATATAGTTCAACAGAAAATTTCCCATCATTTTATTGTAACATGTACGTTTCAAACAAATACAACATTCATGTACTACGAACATATTAAACTAATGGTATTAATTTTTAGATACACCAATGAGGGAAATGTTCAATTTAAATAAATCAGTACCATTAAAAAATTTCGCCTCCGATTTAAGAAGAATTAAATTGATTATAAGTTAATGAGAAGAATAATTGCGTGACATTATTTATTTAAATGAACTGAGGAAAAAGCCAACGGTACATTAGAGCATATACAAAAGAATTTATTAAAAGTCTTTAAAAAAACCATGAAAGTTCACAGGTTTTTGTTGCTTCAGAGTTATTTTTTACGACTCAATAAATTTCGAAATTCTTCAAATAATTGTTTATTTATAAATAATATGAAAAATATTATTACACAGAAAATAATAATAATAATAAACTGAATATATAGAATAACTAAAACAGCCAAAGACAACGACAATTCACAAACATACATGAATCAATGCAATAAATAATTACATTTTGCCATAGTATTATCAAAATTAATAATAACAGAGTTTTGCGTTTTGTTTTACGGCGGCTTCCCTCTCTTCTTTTAAAATGTGAGCTTGATTGGTATTTAATATTGTGTAGAGAATGTTTGTTCAACGTTTTACAGGGGTTGTTATTTTAGAAAAACAAAAATTGTCATTAGCAAGCAAGTTGTAAAGTTCCAATAAAGTTAGATATTCAGAAAATGATTCGTTAATAAGAAAGAGGAATTAAGGAAATAAAACGTTTGTTACAAAGAATCAAGTTTCTTAAAAACTTTGAAAACTCTAAGTTCAATTCCATCAGAGATGTTAAATCAAATTGTATTTATCTGATAAAAATATAAAGTGGAAGATTAATTTTAATAAGTGGGACGCTTAAACATTCTCCTAACTGTGTATTATAATTTAAGTATTGTTTAAGTAAGCATAGAGAATATTATAAATATTTTAACCAATTGAATATTACAAACAACATCACAAATTATTTTCTACCTAAGTATTGAAACTTTTACATTCCAATGAGTACAATGTTTAACAAAACTGATGAAAAATATTTTGCATTTATTGCAGCTTATTTAATATTTTTTCTTCTTTGTAGCCTAATATTTTAATTGTTGAGTAATATGTTATATTCAGAATAAAATGAGTTCTGATGACAATTTAAAATAATAAATACTTCAATTAGAAACCCGATTTGTAAGATGAGGAAAACTCAATCACTAAATGAAAGAAATACAAAATATTCTATAAAAAAGGTCATTTTTTAAAATATTTTTGTTGAAAACATTATATTTTTCTGAGCTCTTAATTCATATGACCGGAATGCATCATATTAATATGTCGATTTGTGGACATCGTTTACCTTGGATTGACATCACCTTGTAAATTTTAAAGTTGTAGATTTAAAATGGTCTTAATCAAGTTAAAAATTAAAAAAAATTAACAAACTATTTCCGTGGAATTAAACCATGTGATGGAGTCTATAAACATCTACAATGTAGAATTTGTGGGATGTGACCAAACTAATGAAACCGTGGCTGATGAAACCTTTCAAAATAAATATATTGGACAGAGATGAATGATTTCAGATCAAAGTCCGTCAACAGAATTCGAAGAAAATGTAACCACAAATGGACTTTTTACAAATAAATTTAGAAATAGAAGCTTTAGATCATTAATCACAGACTTAATTAAAGTTACACCAAATCTAATTAATGCTACTTAATGGTTGGCGTTTGACGTTGATTGATTTCTTCACTTAAAACTTTAACTTTAGTGAATAGTTTCTAACTGCGCTATTCCAGCAAAGCACTTACTCCTTTTTCATTTACGATTATACCGATGTTTGAAGGCACAATATATTAATTTGTATATTTATGAAACACCGCTGCCCACCAAAAAAACAACAACTCAGCTTCTTACTTGGCATGGTATGCGTTTTTGATGCAGTGACTAGTGAGACCTCCACCTGGAAGTATAGTTAGAACTGATTTCGAGTTTGGAGAAGCGAGTAGGTTTTACGTAACTTTGCTTTGGGTGTAAAGTTATAATTATTCTTCCTCTGGGTATCACACCAACGACCTTTCTTGTTTACCCTTCTGTAAACGTTGAATCTTGTCGTGGATTTACTTTAGAAGCAATTACTTCCCTCTCCTTGTGTCTCCATGTCGCACCATTATTCCTAGGCTATATAAAAGAGGCCCAGGTGTAACACAATAACTATAAATTGGAAAAAAGATTTTAATAAATTTATAATGAAATTATAATACATGGTTGATTGTAATATTCAGGTCTCAGACCAACCAAATATAGTCTGCAGTGTTTTGTGTAGATTGCGATAATGCACATATTTAAGTAGAATGATTAAGTATCGGCATATAAATAAGCATCTGTCATAAACTTCTTACTGTAGAGCTCCATTCCATAAAACTTTTTTGTATTCATTACTAATGCATTTCAAACTATTAAACACGAAAGCAGTGTTTCGCCAAATAATGTTATGTACTGTTAAAAGTGTGAAAGTATGTTTTGTAAGTTAAGTAATATTATTACATGTTACGACACACAACGCGTACTTCTAAACTAAGATTTTATACTGAATTTATATTCCTCTGTAAGTATGAAATAAATACATTTTCCTATTTTCTCAATTTAAATTTGTTAGTTCACTTCACAATGTTTCTTCCGTCCGTAATTCTAAAATTTCTCTAAAAATATATTTACTTTATTATAAAATAGATATGCTAAATTTTCTGCAGCATGGATTATATCAAACTAATTTTCTCCTATAATTGCTTTAGTTCTTACCTTCAATTAATCCCTTTATGAGAATAGTTAGGAATTCGAGTACCTGTATCATACTTAATACTATATATGCTTTGTAAAACTCAAATTTGCAACAGATGTAATGAGAGAATAGGAAGGTGAGATCCAAGACATGGTAATAAAGTAAATTAAATGGAAACTATAGACATCCACTTTTCTGTTAGAATACCTCAACATACCGATATGAGAAGTTTGGTTAGACGTCTGATGCAGAGGTTTTCTAAAGTTTATCTAACCGTTCCATACTTTAGTTTAGAGTCCTTAGAGCCCTCCTTCGGCGATACAATATGGAACTCAAGGAAAGACTTTTGATAGAATATTCCACGTCGAAACGTGCACAAAGGAGATACACATTTAGGCAGCAATAAAATACCACACAGTTTATTGTTTAATACAACTACTACTTATTTTTTTGTAGCTTTGCAATTTACGGTATCCTTTACTGGTATATTTATCAACACAGTAAACTTGCTTGTTGCGAGGAATTTATTCTCTTACTTGACTGGTTAAGGGAATCTATGGATGTAACATAAACATTTAAGCAGGATATTAGAAACAAACAGCTGGTGTGGTTTGAATACGATCAGAAGAAACTACAAACCAAGATTTTTAAACTGTTTCTACTATGGAAATCGTAAGGAATGAGATTTAGAAAGAGCAGACGAAGTGACGTAGATTTGAGACACATAGAATTGGAAGTACTAATCCCACATATTGTCTTGTCTTTCATTTCTTCTCACTTTTCAATAACACTCAACCTAGTTTGTAGCAATGCTTGTTGCAATGATTACAAATTTTGTTTTTATTTCATTTTATGCGGTTTTAGTGAATATCACATTATTTAATTTTTGATTTAAGTTTAAGTTTCAATTAAGAAATGATATATTTGTCTTTCTTTTCAAGTGTTTTATACAGGGTGTCAATGAACTCTCTAGACACATGTATTCCTTGGTTTAAGACAAACACATTTTACCATATGAACATGAGTCTTCCGTGCCTATTTGTGTTTTTTACTTTAATGTTCATATTTTAAAGTACTGAACCGAATTCGATCAAACATGAATCAACTGTTATAGTAATAGGATCTAGCATCCCAAAAGGTATGGTGTTATTATGTCTCACAATTTAAAAATGTCCTTCAATTATGTATTTAGTTAAAATATTTCTTAATTACGTCTCATACTTTCAAAAAGTATTCTTGTAGAAATTTTTAATTGCTAGTTTTTTAGCCACTAAAAATTTAAATTTTCAATGTCCGCCATTTTAAAATATTAACACATAATTACACCATAAATTTCTGGATGATAAATCCTACAATCATAAACAAGTTGACTTAAGTTTGATTGAATTCAGTTCAGTACTTTTTAAAATATGAACATTAAATTAAAAAACCACAAACAGACAGACAGACGGACAAATAGGCACAGAATACCCATGTTCAAATTGTAAAATGTGTTTTCCTTAGCCCAAGGAATAATGCAATCTACGTGTGTTCAGAGATTTCCGGAGCACGCTGTATATTAGGTGAAGAATTTTTTTGTTTCATCTGAAAGTTTGTTCAGTACATAAACTTAATATTATTACTAGCAAGTATGCCAGTGAATGATGTCGTTTTGTTTTCGAAAGACGAAGAACGTAGGCCAATGACAAAGATGTTATATCATCGACCTTCAAACACTCGAATACTGAAATTTAAATACTAGTTAACATTGATCCAATTATATCGGTAATCTCACTTTATTGTTATTGCACTCTATTATTATTAGTATTAGATTCTATCATTTGACACCTATACATCAAGTTCCCCTCTCATTATCGCCAAGTCCAAGGTGGGTTTTGTTAATTAGTATACATTTCGTAAGACATAGTTAGCAAATCAGTAAACGTAACATTTAGTCTGTCATATTACTTTCAGCTGTCCAGTACACAAATTTATGTATAGTCAGGCGAGAGTATGAGAGGAAATATTCTACGAAGCACATTAGACAAAATGTTGATATACACCGTCTTAAAACATATAATCAATTAATAAACAAGTCCATAGTTTTACGTTTTCAAGTGACAGTAATGTAGTTATTTTTACTTAAAGTTATAAAAAAATATATGTTTAAAGTTATGATTTATTATATACCGAGTACAACGTGTAGTTTTCCGATAAAATATTGTTTTATGATGACTTACTGACTCTTGGGGTGAAATGTGGGAACACTGAAGGGAAATCGCGAGTCATAAATTCCGGCAAGATATACTGCTTCTTACGCGAGTTATAACAAATCACGTCTTTATATTACAAGAAATATTTTTAGTAGTAAAACGAACAGCTGGAAAATTTGCACATTGAGTGCTCATCAAATTTTACGAAACTTATGTTTCTATCGCATTTACGGAACTATAATCCTCTTTTAGAGTCGTATAATCTGTGAGGTTCAGATATGCATGTGATAGTGGAAAACATATAAACTTTAAAACAGCGTATTTGGTTTCAAGGGCTGCAGAAAGATACAATAAAACAATCATATTCATGTACTCTACTTAATGGTTAAATAAAACTGTAATATGGATTGTGTTTTAGTTAACTAATATTTTACGTTTTTTGTGTTTTAACTTTTTGACCAAGTTTTTTCAACCGTATTTTTCTCCGGTACGTTAATTGATAGCATATTATATTTGATCATGAAATTTTGTTAACAAAATATTCTATATATATAATACCCAACAAATTTGATTAAAACCATTGCAATGGTTTCAGGCAATTGTTTGATCGACAGACAATCATCGTTTTGAAAACTTCTTATTGACGGAAATCAGTTGTTTTATTGATAAACTTATCTTTTAATTATTGATAACTTTATACAATATGGTAAAAAGTAAAAAAATTGTTTGGTATTTATAACAATAAGTCTCAATAAATGACTTTTTCACTTCCAAAATGATTTTATGAACCTTAATTTAAATTTTACAATTGTATTTGTGTAATTATTTATTTCATTTTTTATTTTCAATATTTTTTTATTTTCGATATTTTTTATTTAAGATATTCAAATTAAAAACATATTAAGGGGAAATACTTTTCTTTGTTTTAGAATATTTATTACAATGATGGCAAACATCTAAAATTTACCGTTCATCAAATTTATTATTTAAAGAAAAGTTGTTTAAAAATAATTTCCCCGACTTTACATGCAAATGCGTCTATTTCATATTTTAATATCCGCACCACAAAATCTGTTTTGAAATTTTTTTTACGATTTTATAATGAATGTAAAATATTACATTTTAACCATTCACTATGATAATCTTGTACAAAATTTAATTTAAGATGAACAGAAACAAAAAGAACATAGTTTTATAAAGATTTGGTTAAATAAATGTTTTTTAAAAATAATATTTACATTTATCAAACTGTAACTTATTTTGTTTTATTGGAAAACTGTTTTTAGCAAAATTCAAATTGATTTAAAATTTATAAATTTTTTACGTTTAATGAGAAATAAATTTAAAATTAAATGCAGCCTCCAAGGTTCATTTCATAATCCGGGTTTATCCTATTACACCAACAGCAATAATATAGTCATAGGTTATTTTAAGATTTTCGAAGGTATAATATGGTAGACTGTACATCAAAATGGTCATTTGAAACAGTTTATATGACTGTGTTGCTGATTTATTATTGCCATTATTTATCTTGTCACGTTTAGTTAGCAGTAGGCATCCTATGTATTTAATGCATTGAGGTGAGCAATTATGATCAAGAAAAATATTGTCTGAAACACTTTTTTAAATCAATAGAATCTATTAAACAGTATATTATGAAGGAGAAAAAAAAACTAATAAATACAAAAATTAAATAAATCAAATTAGTGTTAATCTCTGTTCAATTTAACGTATGCTTAGTTGGGGATATTATGTTTCCATTATGGTCATTAATACCACAACTCTTATTTTATTTACGAAACCTATGCATTCCGTACACTGCCAACTTAACTGAAAACAGTGTATAGAGATATGATTACTGATTTCACGTTAAAATGTTTACCTTTTGCTTATAGAACAATACGGTTTTATCTGTAAATCTTTTTGTTTAACCAGGGAATACTCATTTTTATTACATAACTTTCACAAAACGAGTTATTGTATGACCTACAGGTGATACAATATTCTTTTAAAAAAATAGTAAATTAAATTAAAATTCATTTAATTCTTTATCAAATAAATTAAAATTGGTACAACAGGGTTAGAAATTATAGAAACTATATATTCTGAAGAAAAAAAACTCAGGAATGCAACAATAAAATAAAGTAGTATCAATCTCTGGAAAAGTAATACATGTATAAGTAAAGTACATTGCTACATTATGCTTTCATTATTGTTAGTAGTACCGCAACTATTGTTTGATTTACACAGTCAACTTAACGTTATATTACGTTATATATAAAGGGCAACTTAATATTACCGATTTTGCGTTATACCTTTTAGTTTTAGCGAGAGAAAATACGGAATTTAAAAATACGTTTTGTTGTTTTATCAGGGAAAACACAATTTAATGCATACAGTTTAAAGTTTCACAAAACAAGCTATTGTATTACCTACAGGGGAGAAAATATTCTTTAAAAAAATAAAATTAAAAAAAATAAGTTAGACTTATCCATTGCTATGAAATTTTCTATTGATATTTTTATTTACGAGTTTTTATAAATGATACTAAAATCAAAACATAACAAATATCGGTGAAGTAATGATTAACTGATTTAAAAACGTATCAAATTATTTAGTTGTTCACGTTAAAGCTTGAAAAAGCTATTTTATCTATAATGAAAGCTTGCTAATAAGGCTCTTAAAGAAATGCTTTTTATTTAAAATGCATTAGTATGTTAGTAGAAGGATTTTAATGTATGTAATATTAACTCAGGTCTTCAACATGAGTGGTTTAACTATCCATTTGGAACGTGCATTAAGTTTCACTACTAGACAAGATGAGTATAAAATATGCAGTAAAGTTTCAAATGGTGGCTCAACGGAATTACTTGTTTCACATTTAACGTTTTCAAGAGAAATACTGTCTGGATGTATTTTATCAGATTTCTTTTTACTATAAATTTATATTGCATAGTTATATTCTGAGATTTCTTACGACCACCCTTCACTTAAAATAGTTATCACTTTTTTCAAATTTTAGTAAAACATAATTTCATGTTGTTTTTTTACCAAACCTTCGATGGTATTAACTTTTCCAACTCTTTTAAAAAATGATTGATTCTAATGGTGATGCAATTTTCGGGAATTTTCCAAACCGATACCTCTTTAATTACAATTTTATTGGAAATGACAACCAATTCATTTTGTTAGAATCAAAACGTTTCAACTGATTTCTAAAAAAAAAAAAAAAAAAAAAAAAAAAAAAAAAAAAAAAAAAAAAAAAAAATGTTTTTACACTTATGGAAGAGGTTTGTTAATTTTAAGTTACAATTGAATGCACATGCATAGTTAGTAACTCAACTCGGATGAGAAATCATTGCTGAACACGGACAAACAATTAATGACAGACATTCATTTTGTCATAGGTAGCTCCAAAAGTGATATATCCAGTGAATTTCTTAATACAGTTTTTCTCAAAAGAGTACAAAATATCTGTATAAAATAATAAAGTAAAAATCAAACAAGTCAAAATAATACACTACATATAAATATAAATCAACAATATTTAAACACAATTTTCGGTTACCTTTTTTCTGAAATTATGTCTGTCTATTACTTTTTTGTAACACAGGGTTCTCTAAGTATTGACATCTCTCCTCCTCTCTCCAACTCCAAAGGTAAGAATTCGCATTGAATGGATAATTAAAATCCTTTGATCAAAAGGATCAAAGAGGATCTCAAGAGGGTGAGGATTTTGCATCATCCTAGTGACCAAAGTGAATACATAATATAACAAGGAACGTTACAGAGTATAATTAATTGGTACAAGTATCTTTAATAGAGCATTTTTAATATTGTTCACGAGATATCTCTTAAGGTAACAACGACATACGAGACCAGGAAATCTTCCAACACCCACATGGTACTCATTAGAGACTTTTGGCATCATTTTGCACTATATTTTGGAGTATGTATATATATCATAGGGTGACGTTTATATTTAGAGAAGTGAATATCTCAAACACGATCAGCCTTGAATGTACTGTTAAAGATAAAAGTATTTCGTATCAAAGAGCACATAAAACCACATTATTAATTTTTTCTTTTTAATAAGGAAAACAAAGAATCTCCAATTCACGGATATGAAAAACCAATACTAAGAATGTTTTAATAATATATTTATGTTTATTGTACTATCTTGATGTATATTTTGTTGACTTAAATATCATCCTCAGTGAGTTACAAATATGTCATCAAGTCTAGTTGAATGTCAACGTTTTATCATTGTTATTAAAATTTGTATTTTATATATTATTTGTAAAATGATTGAAATAAGTGATTAGCGTAATGTTTTATACCTATACAATATCATTTTAAATTTTCATTTAATGCGACTTAGTTTTCCAAAAAAATTAAACAAAATATTTGGAAATCTGACGTGAATAATTTGTTTATCCCAAAACATCAGCGTCAGATAATAGTTATGAAACGAAAATGAAAAATAAAAGCTTAGAAATCATTTTATACTTTGCTCATTATTTTTTACTGCAAACAATTAGTTCTGAAAAAATCTCTAAGGTTTAACTTCGGAATTAAAAAAAAACTATGGAATTTATAACAGACTAAAAATAAATAATAAATAAATTTATATAGTGCTCTAAAACAATTGAAAATCAAGTTCTCATCTCCACCAAAATGATTCCCTTAAGAGAAATTAAAACTAAGTAAACAGTAATGAAATTTAAGTCGTATAGTTTAAAACATACAATCGTTTCGAGAAAAATATACCGGTAAATTAAATCCTTGATACCAACAGCTCATTGTTGGTCGATCTGCTAAACGAATTCCATCCGTTGAATATCAACCATCGAGTTAACCCATTGTAATTCCATAATTCGTTACCAATCTCAGATGCTTTCTTTCCCTAATGTTACCACTATTTGGTCCCCACTTGGATGGAACCCGGAGCCTCTTGCTTATATATACAAATCACTAACCACCATATCAACTTTGGGGTTAATATTTATCTGTGTTTTTAAAGCAAACATATTTACCAACCTCTATACTCTAGAGTTACATTCATATTATGTTTTTTTTTTTTTATTATATTTACGTGGGTCATTTTTTAAGTAAGAACCGTTTTTAAGTGGAGTAACAGCAATTTTATTTATGAACATAAATTGTATCAAAAAATTTAGTATGAACATATTTTTAATTTTTTTACATAGTCACCAAGAATATCTAAGCATTTGTTAAGCCGTGGCACTAGCTTTTGGATCCCCTCATCATAGAACTCTGCCGCCTGAGCATTTAACCAGTTAGTAACACCTTCTTTCAACGCGTCATAATTTTCAAATCGCTTTCCACCAAGATATACTTTGAGTTAAGGAAACACATGGAGGTCTGATGGTGCTAGGTCAGGGCTGTAGGGGGGATGGTTCAGTAATTCTCATCGAAAGTTGGCTAGTTGCATCTTGGTCATTGCTGCAGCGTGAGGCCGAGCGTTATCGTGAAGCAGTGCGATGCCGCTAGACAGAAGTCCCCGCCGGCAGTTTTGAATAGCGCGCCTAAGCTTGGTTAGTGTTTCGCAATATGTCTCAGCATTTGTGGTCATTCCTCTTGGCAGAAAGTCACAATCAGAGGTGTTTATTGATTAACATCGCGACAAACAAAGCAGTGTTACGATAGAACCAACAGTGGCAGAGACACGAAATCAACTGACAGCATAGTTGGGGACTGGGAAAGAGTGACTAACCTTGTGCGGGCGTCACGTGACTGCATGCGCAAACAGTTCTTACTTTAAAAAATACCTCTCGTATATGATATTTAAAAGTTACTAAATATTAATAATTAAAATACAAATTATGATATTCTAATTCATTTAAAATTTCCAGAAAAGACAGTAAATTTAAAACATTTCATAACTTCTGCATTTTTGTAAATTTAATCGTATATCATTATTTAATGTTTCTTCAAAATAAAAATAAATAGAATTGGAATTTATTAAATTCTAGAAAAAAGCACCGGATTTAAATTAAGTAGCTGAACATATTTAACTAGACGCAAAAACTGACTCGCGTAAAGTTGTATTGTTGAGACGTTGTTTTCCCCCAAGTATTTGATGATAAACTGTACGTAAGTTATTACGAACACATGGCCGTCAGCCGAGTTAAGCCTGTGCTTACAGCTGATAAGTTACATTGATGGAAGACAAATGTATCCACTCACAAACCTCGCTTCCTTTCCTACAATCTTCTTCTGCCCTGATATCCAACTAATCGCTTCATTCACCCTAAACACTAAGTTTTAGACTATATTTATTACAAAGTGGTCGTGCAGGTTTTACTGTGCCCATCTAATGAATATTTATGTTTGATAATAATAATAATATATATATATATATATATATATATATATATATATATATATACAATTAATTTCAAGAAGTTATTAAACTTCGTACCTGTCTTAAGTTTTTCTACTCTGAAAACAGTCGATTCCATTGTTTTTGTTTTTTAACCTTTTATTTAGTTTAGTTTTCTATTTGAATTGACAATTATGTCTTGCGTGCGAGGTAACATAACTGCAAATAATAAAACTGTTTAAAACAACTTAAATAAATTGATCCAGCTATTTAATTTCATTTTTTTTCCAGTTTTACTGATAAATTTGAGTCAAAGTACTTAGTGGATGACTTACCTATTTTACTTTTACGACGGTTTCTGAGGGAAATAGGATCAAATCTGTCATTCTGATTTTAACTAACTGTTCAAGTTAACTAATATGGTAAATATCTTCAACAAATTTACTTTCAAAGAGAATGAAGAAAAAAACTTGGATAAATGTTAGTGGAGAAGATAATATATTGGGAAGAAATGAAGATATACGAAATGTTTTTCAAATTTAGTAAAACATGTGGTTACCGTCAATTTTAGGGACATCAGAAAAACTTAGGTTTGATATTTTCCAGATAACGTATAATTGTAATTCCAAAATTCACCAATTAAACGATAAATTGGTATAGTTTATATATTTTAATGTAAATTAAAATTGGAGGATGTTCAGACTTCCATACATACGTTTTTTTACTCCATAAGCAGAATGGCAGGACTTAATGCCTTGCAGTTATACTCTATTCCTTTGTTGGTGTACTTCTTAGTAAATTGTTTGCTAGAAACAGTGAAATCTTGTTATTGACACGATTTTTAGACTTTGAACAAATATTTACCTCAAAATTTATGTATTTATATTTTCTTCTTGAACATTTAGCCACATCAGCGATTTTAGAATTTTAACATAGATAAATCTAGACATATTAAAATCAAACATTTTTCCAGATAAACTCGTAATGACTTAATAACCGATCAGAATAATTAGTTATTATAAACTATTTTAGCCAAGAAATCATAACTGCAAAATATTAATTGTTATTTTTTTTAAATTTTCACCTTCACTTTAAAATAATTATGGTAATATCATTGTACGATTAGTCAGTATATAGATACATGGAGGAAGATTACTTTTAACTGGTACCGTGTGGCATGCCCGAGGTGTCCTAGCTGTATCTAAAGCTTTCTTCGTGTGGTCTTGGGTTAGATGCTTTTCTTTGATCTTTCTCATCGTGTTTCTCTCTTGACCAACCTCTTGCTCTCTTCTAATCCTGACACTTTAAGAATTTTCGTGGACTAGTGGTTTCCAATTTATGTTATTTTCTTCTTTTTTTTAAAGCAATGATGTATGTTTAAATACAAACATACATATACAAACATATATAAACATACATTCTTATAATTTATAGAATAAGAGGGATTCATCAAACGGTTTAACTGAATTTACAAAACATAAATCATTCACGACTGATATAAAATATTATTTCAACAGTAAAAATCAAATAAAGAATAATTTTAAAGCCAACATTGAGTCGAAATTATAGAGGTGATTGAAACGATTAATTACAGTGGCCTAATGTTCTGTCTAATGCGTCTGACAAACTAGGAAACAAGCCTAAGTTATTTAACTGGTGATTAAAATGTTTGCAAATTGTATTTCTATTTTAATGTTTAATTTGGATGTGACTCAATTTTACATAGAATTAGATAGAGGCAAGAATAATGTAGCTATATAGAGCAGGTGATTTTGCGAGGAGTTGAGCTGTAAAATAAATACTAAAACTTTCGTGAGAACGCAATGGCCCTCTCAAATTTCTAAAATAAAGTCATTTGGTACATGATTTCCTTTATACTTAAATTTTAAATTTAAATAGTATAACTTTAAGTTACCAACATTTGTAAGATTCGTATTAAAAGTAAGTGGACTTGTCATTGTTTCTAACGTCATATTTATTTTACAGTGATTGTTTAAATATAAATATTTGTCTTGAGACATATATAGGCGAGAATTATTGCTACCTAGAATTTTTTTAAGAAGGCTAGTAGTTTTTGTCTTAGGTTTATATTAAAATATCGAAATCGTAGTTTATTAGAATCGCTTTTAATAACGATCATCAGACCCATGTTTATATTGTACACGTTATCCCTGGACATATTTTTTTTAGGGATGGGGAAGGGTTATATTATTTAAGCCCTTAATTTTATTTAATTTTTATCACAAACATTATAATCGATTTGTGAAATATGTATAGGTTTCTTATTAAATAAAATGAAAAAATGGTTTTACTAATAAAATAAAAATAAATCCGTAACTTAAATTTTGATAAAATTTTAGTTTTAGGGTCCACCTCTAATATAAACACAGTTCTGGTATCTATATGAATATGTGTATGTTTTCGGTTGATTTTTCTATCGAACTACTGAAATAATTTCAATCCAACACACACATTGCTGTCCATGCGTCAGACCAGTTAATTAACCGTCAAATTTGTATTCATGCTTTTCAAGATAGAGACCACATAATTTTGTTTCTAAGAAAATAGAAAGTGAGAATTTGACTTAGGAAATAAAAAATATATCATTGTTGCGTAATATATAAAACTTAATATAGTGTAATTTATAAAAAAAGTAATTAATTAAACAATAATGTATAGACATAATACATGAAAAATATAATGAAAAATATAAAAACAGATATAATATGACCCGTTGATGTAAATGTTTGTTTCTTGGTGGACATTAATGATACTGTTCCCTCTTGTTTTAAAATAAACTAAATTTGAATTTCCTAATACTTACAACAATTATCTAGACGCTTAGTTAACTGAACAAAAAGAGAGGTTAGACGGTGTGTGTTTCATCTTTACTAATCATTAATAATTTTTGTCAGCTGTATTATTTTTTGGTTGTTGTATTTTTGAATTGGTTTTAACATATGAACCATGGAATTATTTGATTGGTTAATAATATTTCACGAACTCAAAAATCATCTATTGCTCTTAGTTTTAAATCGGTTTACATTTTCCTGTTGGTGAAGGAATATTTTAAACTGTTATTTCTACGATAGATGTGTAATTTATTTATTTTTACCGCCATGCTATAGAGTGTGACTCATTGAAGTATTCCAGTTATTTTAGTTGCCAAGTATTTGATATTAAAAAAAAAATTGAAATGATAATTTCTCTGAACTTTTAATAATAATGTCTTATTTGGGGTTTTAATATTTTGTAACCATCAACTATTTTTCCAATATGGTGGCCAGCTTTAAAAGTTCTTATAGAAAGGCCCATTTTTAAAAAAAATATTTTTGATTTTACACATAAGTTTAATATTTTTTTTAATTCTTGTGTATTTTTTTTACATCCAACCATTTAGGGGATTCACAGGATAAAAGTAGTGAAAACAAGATTTTTGATTTTTCAGAGGTCCAAAATAGTCACATCAAACGTTTCCCAAAGTAGTAATATCGTTTATCAAATATTAACAATGTTTCACAAAATAGCAACATATTTTTTTTTAAAGTAACATTGATCGAAAAGAGTAACAATATGTCACAAAATAGTAATAACATTTCACAAAATAGTAACATCGTTTCACAAAAGAGTAACATTGTTTGACTTTATAGTAATATTGTTTCATAAAATAGTAACGTCGGTCTACTATATAGTAACATTGTTTCAACAAATATTAAAAATATTACCCAACATAACATTATTTTTATTATTTTCCAAAAAATAACATTGCTTCGCAAAAGCGTATTATTTGTGTCGTAAAATATTAACAGAGATCACCAAGCTTTAAAAATTAGACAAAATTTAAAGAATCGATGGAAAATGTCAAAACTCGGTTAATAAAATTCAAATATATGTTCACTAATGTAATGGTTTCGAGAAATATTACTATTCTGTATTAAAATCGTAACAATTGATAATCTTAAGTCAAGTGTATACACATTCCCTCATTACTACACACTAACACAAGCACCGTAGTATTTAGGTTAAGAAATATTTTTTCACGTGACATTTATCAAAGCGGTAACAGAGATATTTTTCATCTTAAATGAAGCTATTTCAGACGTTAAGTTTAGTATGGCTAGATAACACTATTAACCTCATGATTTCATCAACATCGTTAGCACTAAGTCTAAGAAACAGGATAATTAATGAAAGCGTGGGATAGATTTTCCGTTTTAATGATTTCATGGACGATAAGAACATCTCATTGTACTATTTTATTAGTTTGTCGTGTTCAGAATGTCCATTTATTGTTTTAAATGAAGAACTATTTGAGGGTGGTTTGAGGTTTTCATGGTATTAAAATTGTTTAATTTTTATGATTTTAAGAAATGTGTGTTATTCAGAGTGATTTGAATAGAAACAATGTTTGTTAGTTTCTTCATCCCCCAACTTATTTTGGGCAGAGTAAAAAGCGGTGTTTTAATATAAAATATCTGTATAATTGGGTGTATTTATTGTGTATCTTTATAATTGTCTTTATAATCCATTAACAGAGATTGTCACAAATCCGTAAACAACTTTGACGAAAATTAAATACTGTATATTAAAAGAGGCTACTTGGATCATAATTAATCACAATTTCTATAGCCAAGAGTTCCTGCCACAAAATTTTGTATTGTCCAAATTCATATTATCTACATAATATCAAGTATTATTTTGAATGATATTAAAAAATAATACTATGAATAATAATGTGTATTATTACATTCATATATTATTTACTTCCTAAAGGACAGGCAGACAGGATGAACTGAATGAAAAGAAACACTCAACAAATGAACATGACGCCCAATCACCCACTCCCTTCCCTTCCCCTATAAATTTAATCTTATATTTCTATTATTTGTAAACGCAAATGGATTGACACCGAGAAAATGGGAAAATTAAATTATAAGTAGGAGATGAGCTTCTCTAAAGTTAACAGTATTGAAAATAAAATGTCGGAAATTATTACACTGCGTTTTAAAACAAAAATTGTCTTCTTTAATTAACTAAAATTGGATATTTTAAAATTAAGCAATAATAAAAATATATATTTCTACAACTGATGTATTTCCTAAATAAAATTATGCTGTGGAGAAAAATAACCATCTTTTTGTAGTAGTGATGATTAAATAAAAACAAATTTATTTAAATAATTCTCTACAAATAATAACATTATAACTTAAGCTGCGCTTATTATTTTGTAAAACAAATTAATATGCCAATCATAATTAAACAACATTTTAAACCAATCTAAAAGTAAAAAATACGTTAGATAAAACTAAAATACCAATATTTGAGGGTTTACATAAGTAACTAATTAAGCATACATTAATTACATACATACTACATACATACATACATACATACATACATACATACATACATACATACATACTAATTCAACATACACGTATTTTGTATATTTCTCATAATAAAAACAGAACATCCTGATTCAACGCGACCATTTGTTTTGGTTTTTTGTTTTTGTTTATTATGCAGTTACAGCCAAACGTAGTACAATATAATAACTATTCAATATAATATATTGCTTCAATTTAAATATTGTATTTATTTTGATGTAAATTTTTTTTATATGTATAGGAAGGTTTAGAATAATTTTCCTTTTTAAAAGGACAACCACTCAAATCAATTATTCCATACATTTATAAAAGCAGACTAGTAAAGCAGCAAGTGCTCCAATTCATTAAATATAATGGTATAAATAAGGCATAGTGAGCAGTTGTTCAAAAAAAACACTTTTAATGAAAAATTAATTTGAGCTGTCTTCCGAAATTTCATCACTAGAGTTTTTACCTGATCCAAAAGTAAAAACTTCAACGAAGATTACTTTTTGGATGTTTTCATTTATATGTATAACATTTCAAGTTTCTGTAGGTGAAAAAAGTATCGAATAAATTATCGTTTTCTTAATGGTTGCATTTTTCTATTCTCTAACATTTTCTCAAAAATTTGATAAATTACTTTACTTAGAGTAAAATATAAACACTTGTTGGTTTCTTTATTTTCCCGAAGAAATGAGCCACCAGACATCGAGGCTTATAAGTGGTGGAGATGAAGGATAGTTTTACAGTTAAAGCTTTTACTATTTCAGCGTTTATATAGATTGATACGTTAGGTTAGGTTTGTTAAGGGTAGGTTAGGTTAGATTACAGGATAATATTTACTAGCACTGTGATCCCAATGAATTGTAAATGAAAATCACACTTCAAGGGACACACCACCAGTAAAGCACACAACTTTAATTATTTCTCCCTGAGATTGGTGTTCCTATGACAGTAGCTGTGATATTATTTACTCTTACATATTGCTCCAGGAATATTGTGGCACACTATGCAATAGCTAGAGGTGTGTACTAGAAAGATTTGTTGAATGCTTGAAAACATCCAAACGGGTAAGTCTACTGTTAATAGAACCACTACTAACATATTATAAAGTTACGTAAATACACGGTTTTTCAATTACATTTTCTAATATCCCAGCACAATCAAGCACATTTTGATGATTAAAAATAAATAATTAAAAAATTATCTAACTTACGTGAAGACGACTGAAGTGTTAATTTTAACTTCGCCCTACGATTGCTGAAACGGGAAGTTTATATGGTTTGGTCCAATTAACCTAGACATCATCAAACCTCATTATCGGTAATAATTATAAAGAACACTAATAATTAAGGAGGTCTATTAATAGAGTTTAAGAAAGTGTGGAAGCATATTTAGCATCAAGTTGTTTTCCTAATTCTAGAGATTTGTATACCAAACAAACAAATCGGATGTTTAAGTATAATCCAAGGGAATTTTCAATCCTTAACTTGTTTTTAATTGTGCTTAGTCTGAACGATAGAGCTTTGTGATTTATCACAAAAGTATAACAATTAATATCATTTCAGCACACTTTGTATATTTAATCGAGTATTTGCTAGTATAATAGACCTATATATTTATTTAATAATTATCTATGCGACTAACTACAAAACGTTTATATATGTGTTGAGGGAGCTAGATCCATCATATGAAGTACATAACATTGTATAAAGCGAACTTGTACTTTATTTTCGGTTTTGTACTTTATTATTACAGACTTCCTTCACTTAACCTGAGAGATGTATTAAGTACCGACTATATTTGTACGTTGGAAACCTAATTACACTTCTCATAGATTGAGCAAACCATATTTATTTCTTAGACATTTAGTTCCTCGATCTTAGAATCGTGAATTATCGTATTTCTTAAAATTTGCGCGATAAGATTGATGGAAATGTGTAGTTTGAACAGTTTTAAAATAAATAAAAAATTCTACTAGTCGCCTTCCTGTTTGTCTATAAGTAAAAAAATCTTTTGTCCTAAAAAAACGTGTTTCGTGTTTGTATATGAGAATATATCTTAAACGACAAAATGTACAAGCTTTCTATCTATTACTTGTATTATTTATCGAGACATTTCCCATCATTTATTAAATATTAAAACTTGTGGTTTATTTAATTTTGCATTTAATTTTTAATACAGAAATGATAGCAAATGTATCTATCAATAACAGAAATAATCCCATTTATCTGATAAGACCAGTATATCTGTTTCTATTTTAGAACGATTATATTTTATTTCAGTGATTAACTTTTTTTTGCGAATAATGATACAAGACACTGCGTCTAACTTCCCGTTGTTGTATTTCAGATACTGTCAATGTTAGCAACTTTCATTTCACCCCTTTCCAATATACTTTCACCTTTTTCCCGATGTCAATGCTTTTACATTTAGAATAGAAATACAAGATTAAATTTGTTGAGAGGGGGCAGCGGAGGGGGGGGTTGAATAGGCAGCATCACGTTCATTCATTGAGAATTTCTTTGCATTCAGTTCGTTCTGTTTGTCCCTCCTTTTCTACTCATTTCTTCAGCTAAATTATGATATCTAGATGTAACGTAATTTAATTTCAATCAATGTTGAGATAGTTATGCAGGAGGTGCACTATTTGGGATAAATTAAATAAAATTAATTAGTTAAAGGAATAATGTATGTTGATAAAATACAGTAATGTTATTTTAATTAATCATATATTAATACACAATATGTAATACGCTATATATATAATAGTTTCACGTTGATTGATCAATGTTGCCAACTTTACAACAGCTTACTACACATCATTCGCAACTATTATATAAACTACATCCTATAGCTTGTTTATAACTTAACTCCTAAGCTAATAAGTGGTTTTTGTTGCCATATGTACAAATATTGTATTTATATAAAAATTAAATAATTTATCCTTCGTAATGGTGAATTGAAAACAAAATTGACGTCTATTCGATTTTACTGTCCTTACATTATGTTTGGAAGAAATGGAAATCAATGAAAATGCAATCCGTGTTTTAAATATGACTATTGAAATGTTGTCACACTTTACAAAATTTTGTTTAAATCTTATATGGTATGCATTTGTTATTTTTGAGTCTAATTAGTTTGTATTCTTCATGCGGGTACCTATAATATATGGATTTGCACCGAAATTTCATTTAAAACACAAATAAATTAATACTATCAAAGAGATGACACAACATTTTATACGGGTGTTATTTCCAAGATGTTTTGAATAAATAATAACTGTAAACAAAATTAGAGAATGTATGGTTACGATATGGCAACAACTCAAAGTAGAATGGGGAGGCATAGATTAGCCACAAGCTGGTCTACACGGGTATTTTGATAACTTTATTAATAGTACTAACTATTGTGTTAATTGTAATTTATTTTCTCGTACACTATTTATATATAGTTTGGTTATAAAATAAGGTGGTGGTATAAGAAATATTTCTGCTTCCGTGTTGGAAATCTGTCGCAACTTGGCAACTCATCTCTAGTAAACCGCTTACTAGTTCATATTTAAAGAGATACTCCTCGTGCATTATTGCTATCGTGAACTTCTTTTAGTCTTCATAGAGATTGTAATTATAGTAGACTAACTCCATTTAATATATATATATATATATATATATATATATATATATATATATATATATATTAATTGTCACTGAACCGTAATTTACTTTTTCTTATAAATTAGAATAATGAATTTGTGAATTATTTGAATTAAATAATAATAGAACTAATTAAAAAAAAGCTTTTTAAATGATTTTATGATTTCTACTGATAATTTCAGAACTAATATGACTAATACTTTTTGATCAGTATCTTAAAAAAGTCGGGACGCCGAAATCTAGATTGTTTTTCCCGTACGATTGTATTTTACGTATCTAATTAAAATCTGATAATTTATAGTCAGGACCAATACTTTGTAAAAGAATATTTTTCAGAGAGGAGGGGGAAATATATATATCCAAGTAAATGTCATCATAAAAACTTTCCTTTCACAAGATTTTCTCACTCCATCAAGAACATGGACAACTACGAACTAGACCCAAGTGAAAGGTAGACTTTATATAAACAAAAAAACAATTAATCACGCTGTAGTAAGCTGCACAGAATTAATGGAATAAAAATATTATGTCTTCTAGGGAAGAAATATTTTAAGACCTTTATTTAAAGCTAGCGGGTAGAACCAGATAAAATTAACTAAATATTAATATATTAACAATTTTATATTAGAACATTCTTTTACAATTTTTAGCTAGTAAATAAATTAATTAAATGTTGGCGCAGATATCTGTGAGACAATTTCTGTCTTCTTGGAAAAAATATCTTTGCAATTTTCCACCTAATTCGTTCCATGCCAACAATGTAGAGAGCAATGGTTTCCATTACAGTTGTTTACCAAAGTTTGTATTAACTTAAACAAGTTTTGATAAATCTTTATATTGAGGATGTTGATTGTCGAAAAAGTTTGATAGCTCAGAACTTCCGGACTTATCGCCAAGATCAGCGTCCAACTTTCTTCTAGGAAAAAACTAATAAAGTTTTGTCTTTTGTGCAGTTATTCTCTTTTTTTTATATTATGTTATTCTATCTTCGTTTTATAATAAAGGGAGATTTTAGCTCATAGGCATACGTGTAAAATCTGCATGAGGAAAAAAAAATCGAAATTTGTACTTTGAAAAGAGCAATTATTTTCATATCACAGCTCAGAAAACAGTCACTTATATTTAATTTCATTAAAAATGATTTTTTTGTATAGCAGACAAATCAATAAAATCGGTAAAAATTATTTCTTGTAAATTGACCAACAAGTTTTCTATTTTTACTTACAAAATGTAATAAAACTATTTAAAATTCAACTTATGATCCAATATTTCAAAATTTTTATTTTTAAAAAGACTGGATAAGTCAGTGTTAAAATTTGAATTGTTCATGACAATGTTAAGCGAGCTTTGCGTCTACACCAAATTGTGTAATGCGTTACAATTGGCGGGGCGACTAATTACTTATTTGTAAACTGGAAGAGGTTTTAATTACAAATATTATAAATAGCCAAATTACAAAGGTCTCTATAAACCCCTGTCTAACACACATAAATACAGAAGCATTAGTTTATATTCTTAATCCTAAATATATCAAATCAAAACACTTTATGACGCAACTAATAAAAATTTTGAACGCAAAATATTATAACAGTTTTGACTGAAAATTCAAATTTATTTTTTTAAGTTGTGTTTTTTAAAACTATAACAGCAAAATAACAACTCATGTGATATTATACTTCATTACATAAAAGAACTAATTAATTTATCTCACATAGTTTCTATTCAAATTTCTTCTAATCAAGGTCAAATCCTCGTCAAGTTTCAGGTATCCTACCTTGATCAGAACCACTTTAACACCCTCGCCTGGCTGAACAAAGCCGTGATAACACTTCTACAACCCAAGCTAACAAACGTCTCTGACGATATCTCTAGGTCTGGTCTACAGAAAACGCCGAATTTAGTTTCTCACGCGCATTTAAAGTTCATGACACCTTAACAATTACATGAAATCAGAATCAATAAAACAAGAAGTCATTATCTTCTGTTCCTCAACATATATACTCCGTGTCTTAACAAGCTTTAAATCTACAACATACAGACATCCATTTTTCACTTTACTTTTAGTTTAGTTTTAAACCTAAAAAGCAATTAATATCAAATATTCACATCAAAACATATAAACCAACTTGCTTTATTCTTGACGCAATTCAGATAAAGTTAAATTTGTAAAGCAGTCGTCAATCTTTTGAAAACTACGTAATAAATAACCTTCAAAACATGTAATTTAGCGTCAAATATATTCATCCTCAAATAAAAAACAAATATAATTTATCATTTTATGAAATGCTATAGTTTCTGGTGAATATATCAATTCTGACAGTTGGAGAATTGTGCTAGCTAAATATCTTGATACTTAAGGTAGTCTTTTCATATTTATCACGTACTACAATTGGTTGATTATTATTGATATTTATGTATTATCGTTCTGCAGATGATAATAATGTTGTTTTGCCGTTAGATTACTAACATAAGACTCTTTCTGTATTTTATTTTATTTTTTTCATTTCGAAAGATTTTATTGAAAACGAAATTTTGTTTGAAATATATAAGGAATCATGACAAATACAATTTACAGCAGCAAGTAGAGACTGTAGCTAAATATCGAACAAGTTAGGCGACCAAAGAGAGTAATAATCTCATGAAAAAACATACGAGGCTGTGTTGTGAGATTAGATACCGACACAAGCAAAGAGCAATTGTGAGACGAAATAAGGGATAGAGAGAGGAGAAACCAAAATAATTAAAAAATTTTATTTTATTTTACAAATGAGAGCTTATCACAACAGATATTAGTACTTAAAAACATATTTTGACGCATATTCCCGAACAGTAATTGTTCTGTGCTTACCAATTTGAATTCGGTGCTCAATATATATATATATATATATATATATATATATATATGTTTTGTTGATCCTTACCACAAACTCTATTGATATACTGCTAAAATTTTACCATGGAGCCACATTCGCATATCTACAACCTCTAAACCGAGTCTTCTACGCGCGACGTACTTTTAGTTGGCGATAAATGACTACGAATTATATTATCATTCGTAGTGGAACTCTAATTAGATAAAGTTGATCAATGCGACTTGGAAGGTAGGAATTCATGAAATTTAATCAGCAATATATTATGTTGTTTGATTTTCACTAATAATTGTAAAAGGTGTTAGTGTCCTGCTCGCAGTTTTAGTTGTATTTATGTTCCCAGTTAATGAAAATATACTAAAATTTTATAGATAAAATAAATTTTTACAATGTAAGAATACGAAATTTTAATAAAAGAGTATTGCAGTCAGATTTCATTTGTAACCACAGTTTATACTGTATATCTTGTATTAGTAACACTGAATTACACTGTACTATTGTCATTCATCGACAAGTTAAAAATTTGAAAATTATGATAGTTCAAACACATAAAACCTAATATTGTTTTCTTATATTTTATCAATTTAAAAAAATATATATATATTTTATATTGTAACTTGTTTACTACTGAAATTTACAGAATAACAAAGTAATATTATTTGTACAGATAAGACGTTGGTTTGACACTTTAACAAACACACCCCTCCCCAGGGCTCACTTTAGTAAGTATGGGCTTGGCAATCCCTAAGGAACCTAATCCCTTTTCTTATGTCTTAGGTTAGATCCCCTATTTCATATATCTTAATAGGTCTCTCATAATCAACTCTTTTTCTTTTTCGACCTTGAGACTATTATAGTATTTTTGGGCTAGGGCTATGGCTAGGGCCTTTATATTATGATTTTTTTCTTCCTTTTCTTATAAAACTCATCATGACCGAGAGGTCATAAAACTCTAACAAAAACTAAAATTTTACATCGACGTGGAGATCTCGCAATTAGATATCGCTTATGATTAGTAAGTAAATTTGTTTTGATAAGCATTGAATTCACAAATATAAGACTTTGCATGTTAAGAAGAATTAGTGTCTTTAAACAGTTTATTCCCGTAATTTTTAAACTTGTTACACTAAAAGTTTTAAAATGTAATATATTTATTATATGTAAATATTCAAAACAAAACAAAAATAAATAACTCGTCTAACACTGGAGAATAAAGTGTGATCCATTTTAATGATGTTTATCTGATATCATGTGTCGTATGAAATCTTATAAAATATAATATTTTTTATGACATTGGCTTAAAACAAATGAAAATTCTAAAATATTTGCCATCATTTAAAAAAAGGATTCAAACTTCCTGTGATAAATTATGTATTTTAGACATCTCTTCTCAATTTCCAAATATCTATCTTTTTTGTTCAATACATCTCTCTTTCCTGAACCATCATTATGTTGTGTATAAAGAGAATTAATTAAACATAACCACTAAACAGAAAGTGGTCCAGGATATTACTCTGGATAATTTACACTCGCTTCCATCAGCTAACCCTTAAGTTTATACCCAAAGTTTACACAGCTACCCCCACATCGCACCCTCGAAGCCTACTTACTGTATATAAGACGTGGTTTCTCACTCCTTCATGGTATTCAGGCAAAGGGGATATCACTCCTCTGTTATTTGTGGGTTTACTTAATATTAGAAGACTAACCGCTTCAACTACTAAATATTTACTAACAATTGTGTTATTATTATATTTATATAGGTACATTTTAAATTTGTTGTACAACTAAAAAAAGTAAACCCTAATAATTAAATTTAAAACTCTACTCAATTGGGTGCAAAGGAGGAATTTGAGAGGTTAATTGATAAGTTGTTACCTTCACTGTTAAATAATTATAGGTGAGGACTCTTTTTTTGGGGGGGGAGGGATCCTAAATGTTTAAGAAGTTACATTATTTATTTTTGGTCAGTAATGTTTTTTGTTCCATTATGAATATTCGTAATAAAAAAATATCTTCACACTGTATAAAAAATGTAATAAATAATTAATTAAATAAATTATAAAAGTGTTGTTAAATAAATATTGTTATCTGAAATATAAAGCTAAGTAATTCGTACATGGTAATTCGCTCTAATGGTTATTACTTTTTATGGCCGTTTTCATTGTTATCTTTAATTTGTATTTTTAAAAGTTAAAAAAAATGGTGGAAGAAAAAACAAGTGGATATAAAATAAACATATGTAACATTCCTCTTTATCTCTCTAGTTGTCATTGTCAGTATTAAACAAAGCTTCACGTTGTCCACAGCG
This sequence comes from Aphrophora alni, assembly GCA_963513935.1. Classification (NCBI taxonomy): domain Eukaryota; kingdom Metazoa; phylum Arthropoda; class Insecta; order Hemiptera; family Aphrophoridae; genus Aphrophora; species Aphrophora alni. Next base: position 129,556,926 of record OY740767.1, read on the forward strand.
CGGTTTATAACACCTTCACGACAATACAAATCTACTTTTTGACAAATTATAATAAGTTATTATTCTGTAAATAATATCATATACGAGCGTTACAAAATCGTTTTCTTTTTTTAAATTCATTTCAATAAGGTAATAAATAAATGTTTAACAAATGTGAATTTCAGTATATTGAATATCACTGTGTATGAAAATATAATTTAAATAACGTGTGTATTTGACAAATTAGTAATAAAAATGAAAATATTTTTTATTAGACTGAAAAAAAGAAAGAATGTCATCAACAATTAATTGTATTGGAGGGAAAATAGTTAATTCATGAAATACCAAAATTGTCTGAAGAAAACGAGGTACAAAATCGCATGAGATGAATTATTCACTTTGAATTCGATTAAAATTTGATTCGGTTAAAAATCCTATTTAACACATACTTTCTGTAATAATGTTTTTTTAAACCTTTTTAAATTTTATGATATCATTAACATGCAACACAATAAAAGTGACTACGCTAAGAAAACATTATAAAACTGTGACTTGCCTCAAGAAATAAATATTCATATGTTACGATAAAAATATTATTTGAAGTCTCCAGATTACAATTTAGAATTAATAATATATAAATTAAAACAGATAAATTCTTCTTATTTATTTTTAAATATATTTATAAATAATTTTATATTTGTTTAAAATAATGGGAAAATTTTTAGTAAAACAACTTTTTCTTTATTAGAAATGTGTACAATATATTCCAAGAGAAAATCTTGACAGACAAAGCCAAAGTTTAATTTCTAAGAGAAGAAAAAAAAGTTAAATCCGTTACATGTTACATGTGTAGTTAATTTGTTCTATGGTTTCTGTCTCTGTAAATCATTTGTCAAGATCCACTTATTATTTACAAGAAATAAAGGTTGCAGAGAAATTGTTCAAGATCTAAAAATAAATTTGAAATGATGTTGGGAATTTCGGTTAAAGGGATTAACTGTTGAGATTGTGAAAATTAGTTACAAAAAGGAGATAGTGTAATACTTAAATAAATTAACATTTAATTATTATCAGAAAATTTATTTAAAAAATAAATTATTCAAACGAAATTAAAGTTTGAATGTTAACTTGTATTTTCAAATTTTCATGACCTTAACATCGACTGAAAAACAATTTTATGCTTTATCGTGTGTTTAGAAAGTTCTATGATTCAAATCTATTTATATTAGTATCTTGTGATTAATCAAAATGGGAGCTGTTTAAAACAAACCATAGTTTTGGGCTATTGGATTAACTTCTTTTTATTAACAACTGATATTTGAATTTTAAAAACGACTGTTACGTTTATTATGGTGCATTGTCGTGTATTTTTTAGTTGCACTGTATGAAACAGATGTGTTTATTGTTTAACCTCTTTTTGTCGTTTTAATCGTAGCTTTTTCAATATTCAATAAAGTAATGTGAAATCACTTTAATAATTATCGGAAACGATTCCAAGCAACGAACCACCATTACACACATCAATCACAAAGGGAAAAACACTACTACTGAGGACTGGAAGTTTACAGTCGACAGTCTGACGTGGATGTGTAAGAAACGTTTTGTGCTGCCTTGCTAATATTTCCCGTTAATCCTATGGAATGGAACTAGTTATCATGGTGTATTAAATAAACACGTGGTACCACACCTTACAATTACAGAAATGGAGTCTTGCATTGCACAATCATTCTCTCACACCTACAGTACCTTCAAACCCAAATGAAATCGTCACCAAAATTGACTGTAAAAAAAGTAAAATAAACTATGAGCACCGTCTTTGAAAAATAATATTGATAATTAGGGCCTAATTTTGCTTTGCTTTTGTTATAAACGTGTTTTTAAGCGTAAACCGTATTAATCTAAAATCAAGCTGCAGTCAAGTTGAAGGGTTTCTGTTGAACTTCCTATTGAATCACGTGTTTCTGTTTGTGAAAATACTATTAAAAAACGTGTTTCTGTTAATGAATCACGTGTTTTTGTTTGTAAAAATACTATTAAAAAACGTGTTTCTGTCATTCAATCACGTGTTTCTGTTTGTGAAAATACTATTAAAAAAAGTGTTTCTGTCATTGAATCACGTGTTTCTGTTTGTGAAAATACTATTAAAAAACGTGTTTCTGTCATTGAATCACGTGTTTCTGTTTGTGAAAATACTATTAAAAAACGTGTTTCTGTTAATGAATCACGTGTTTTTGTTTCTAAAAATATTATTAAAAAACGTGTTTCTGTCATTCAATCACGTGTTTCTGTTTGTGAAAATACTATTGAAAAAAGTGTTTCTGTCATTGAATCACGTGTTTCTGTTTGTGAAAATACTATTAAAAAACGTGTTTCTGTCATTGAATCACGTGTTTCTGTTTGTGAAAATACTATTAAAAAACGTGTTTCTGTCATTGAATCACGTGTTTATGTTTGTGAAAATACTATTAAAAAACGTGTTTCTGTCATTGAATCACGTGTTTCTGTTTGTGAAAATACTATTAAAAAACGTGTTTCAGTTTTTGAACCTCATATTGAACCACATGTTTCTGTTTGTGAAAATACTATTAAAAAACATGTTTCAGTTTTTGAACCTCATATTGAACCACATGTTTCTGTTAATTGACCTCATATTTAACCATGTGTTTCTGTTTGTTAAACACAATTGAAAAAACTTCTATTAATATTAACGTGTTTCTATTTGAGAAATTACTATTGAAGAAAGTGTCGTTTCTATCGTATTTTTTCTAACAGAAACACGTTTTTTAAACACTCTAACACAAGATCTCACAAAAGTTATGTTGCTTAATCAAACTATAACAGTGATAGTTTAGGTATAGTATTAGGTTCACGTGTTGTAGATAATGGCGACTTTGTCGTTGAAACGCGTTTGATTAAGAAAAGTAATCTTGTGTTCGAGTTTTATTGTATCTAATATAATCTCGCAAGTCAAGCTCAACATTTATTTACATGTTTTTTTATTAAACATTTCATTTAACTAACTTTTTCTGTTTAAAAAAATACTATTGAACAAAATGTTGCTGTTAATGAACTACGTGTTTCTGAGAAAAAAGTAGTGAAAAAACTATTAAAAATACTATTGAAACAAGTTTTTGTTTCTGTTAATGAACCTCATATTGAACCACTTGTTTCTGTTTGTGAAAATACTATTTAAGAATATTTCTGCTATCGAAACACTCAGAAATTATTATTGAAAAAGTTTTGTTTTTGTATTGAACATTACATTGAATAATCTGTTTCTGTTTGTAAAAATACAATTTTAAAAAAATTAAAAAATCAAAAAAAAAAAATCAAAAAAAAAAAATCTGTTAATTATCCTTGAATTGAACCATGTATTTGTCTTTGTGAAATTACTAATAAAGGCATTACCCTACTTGTGTTACTAAACATCACTTGAACCAAATACTTCAAAAAAAAATGCGTTATGCCAAAAGAATAAAACCAGTCCAATATTATGAGCTGTTATCTGAGGAAAGTGACTTGACCAGTTCTCATATATGAAATATTGGTGTCCTTGAGTATTTTCGCAACTCCTTTACGTGAGAATGAGATAAATAATGAAAATAATTCTTATGAATGGACCAGTAATTTTAACATTTCTGATAGATTTAATTTACTTGGAGAAAACTGCAACTTAAATTTAAATAGCTAAGGATTTTTAAATATTATTATTATTATTAGAGACTATTCATTCTCACTCTATACTCATACCTATTTATCTTATCGCTAAATGTTGTCAATTATTTTACTTTTAGAAGTAGAAATACAAAATTAAATATGTGTAGAGAGGCGGGGAGGTTGTTGAACACAAAAACATTCATCGAGAGCGTCGTCACATTCCGTTCTGTTCATCCTCTCCCATTCCTTTGTTTATGTAAATAATATTTGATATATTTTTTTCGTCCCAATCACGATTAAGCAATATACGGTAACTTACCCCCGTTCTCTTATATCTTTGAAGAGCCTTCGCCTTTTCTAGCCTATTCTTTTAGTTTTTTGTTTATGGATCTGTTTCTCCATGCTCTGACACCCTGATGTAATCTCTCCACACTTCATCCAGACACTTATTCCTCAAATGTCCTGACCTTCTGCTCCCCCTGAAACTTTATATTCCATCCATTCTCCTTACGTAGTCCTACCATTGAATTCGTCTTCCCTTTATCTCTGTTGTTATATCTGCTTGTTCAAACAATTCCTGGAAAGAAGTACTTAGTATTTGGCAATTAAATAATCATCACTGTAGAAACGATTAATTTGTGTTGATTAAATTAATGGAAAATGGAAGCTATAAGCTTGTTTTTGATATTTAGATTTTTACTAATTATTCCAGAGCCATAATTCCTTTTATTTGTGTCACCAGCATTTCGGTATCTGTACACATACTCCGTAAATACCTAAACTAGACGTTCAGTAATAAGGCAAGTGTCGGAGTGATGAGAACACAGTGGCCGTTTCCGGAGGCCCTAGCGGAGGAACTAGCCAACGAGTCTGTAACAGTCAAAGTTTAATTTATTAGTGTCACATGATAATTATAGAAGTTCACGTGTTGAGATACGTTGAAACAAAGTCAAAAACTTGTCAGATAGCATATCCGCGATACTGACTTCCATCATTAAATTGAATCGGATTTTCAACTCTCAAAGTCTGTCTGCCCGAGGTTATTGGTTTGTCTTAAATTTCCGCGTGTTTTTTGGTTTTAGTCTCAACACAGTTGGCTTAGTGTCTGGATTTGGGTATGTGTGTTGAGTTGGATTGGCTCAGACTCAAATTTAGTTAACTTTAATGTAATAACAGATATTTCTTGTTGAAACTCCATATTCAAGGATAAATAAAGCAAAAGCTTAAAGTTTCAAATATTTTAATAGTATGAATGAGCTACAATTGTTTCGCCTTGCGGCATCTACGGGCAACTGATAATTTACAAGTATAGACAACTATATAAACATAAGTAACAGGAAACTGAAATACAATAGAGAAATCGGGGAAGGTAGGGGGATGACCTAGCAGATAGGTAAAGATTAGGTAAAGGTAGGTAATAGTTCATTAACCTTTACCTACCTGCTAGGACCTTCCCCGATTTCTCTATTGTATTTCAGTTTCCTGTTACTTATGTTTATATAGTTGTCTATACTTGTAAATTATCAGTTGCCCGTAGATGCCGCAAGGCGAAACAATTGTAGCTCATTCATACTATTAAAATATTTGAAACTTTAAGATTTTGCTTTATTTATCCTCAAATTTAGTTGGTTAATCTTCACCAGCTAACCTCTGGGTGGTAATAATTCAGAAACAGGCAGAAGCACAAAATTTCAGATCGCCTAGTTTCCTTAACTCAATAATAAAAATTAATAGATAGATATAACTCGGTATATTGAGAGCAAGGTGCCAAAGAAAAAATTATAAAATTTGAAGATATCATATAATTTGCATAGACAGACAATTTTATTTTAGTCACACATTTTGAAAAAAAAAATTGCCAAACTAAGAAATTACTGTTGATTTAGAGACAAGCAAAGATTCATACAGTCGGAGCGAAATTTTGATTTAAAAAAGTTGTTTTGGTAGTGAGTTGGAGTGGATTTAGGGAAAAACGATAAATTTTAACATACAGAGTGACTAAGAAAACGTACTAAGGTCCTAAGTGTTCTAAAATTTTGCATAAAGACGAACAATGCCTCTCATAAGTGAGTGCATAGTCAAAATGTTTATCAAAAGTTTAAATACATTACAATTTTGAGTTTTATCGTGGAGATTGTATTCAACTTGGATGAAATACTGTTGCAATTTGCCACTTACTTAGTAAAATGTCAACACAAAGTAGAAAGCAGCGTTTGCTATCATGGTTGTTTACCAAAGTTTGTATCGACTTGAACGAGTTTTGATATTTTTTTTTTATATTGAGGATGTTGACTGGCGGGAAAGTTTGATAGTTTAAAACTTCCGGACTTATCGCGTAGATCAATGTCCAACTTTCTATTTGGAAAACTAATAACATTTTGTCTTTTTGTTGAGTTATTCTTTTCTTATTACAATATTTGTCTTATAGTCAAGCAAAATAGGTTGTATAATAATAAGTATAGGATAGGTAATAAGGTGAATAACTTGTTCGAAAAACTTTCGAAATATGTAATTTGCAACATTTAAATCATTTTCGTATATCACATCTCAAAAAAGCTATTTATATTTAATATAATTAGAAATGATAATTGTATGTAGTAAAAAATTCTATAAATTCATAGAAAATATATTTCTCACTTTATCAGAAAAATTACACCTTTACTTCAAACCCGAGTGAGCGGTGAATGTTTAAAAAAAAGTTAATATCAAATAACTACGTTTCTCTTAAGTCACAAAGAATTAATGAATTGAGAATATATTTAAAGCAACCCAGGTAGAAGTAATTAAAATTAACTAACAACTATTCTATTGACAATTTATATTAGAACTATGTCCTACAGTTTGTAGCTTGTAATTAATTCAATTTTGGCTCAGATACCGTTGAGATAATTTATATCTTCTTGAATAAAATACTTTTGCAATATGCCACCTACTTTGTTCCATGCCAACAAAGTAGAGAGAAATATTTTCGACTTCAATTGTTTACCAAAGTTTGTATCGACTTAAACAAGTTTTGATAAATCTTTATAATGAGGATGTTGACTAGCGGAAAAGTTGTATAACTCTGAACTTCTGGGGTTCTTTCTCTTTCTCTTTGATACAATATAATAAAATTTCGTCTTTCTGTCCTGTCAGTCATTTGTTTTTATACATGTCGAGTAAGTTATACAGTTAGAGAATACGGATTTGTATACTACAGCCGCTGGTTCTTTGCATTTGGATTTTTGGTGACGCAACGGGATAGGCAGTGGAAATGGCAACGTCGTCGTCCCGCACTGCCCCTCTACAGCTGCATATCTTAGATCACACCCTAACTGCACGCGTATTTATCGCATCCAAACAACAAAACAGTTACGTATTGTTCAGTTTGTGTTAAGCTTCGTTCCATTAGGTGAAAGAGTGAACCTTTTAAACTGTAAATATAAAAATTATATTTAATCCAACCAATTAAAAAAATCCCTAATGTTTTTGGTGAATAAACATATTATTTAATTCAAACTAACGAACAATCTGTTGCACACTCTATGGTTTATTTCAGTGTGCATAAAATTATATTATTTGATATACAGAATTAATCTTGCTCAAATGATAACTCGAAAACCGATACTTTATTGTTAGACTCTTCTTTGAACGGAGCCAACCAAGCAACGTTGCCAGATTGTGATATTTGCGAAGAACGGACGGCTGAACTATAAATAACAAAATTGAATATAGCTTAAATATTGTATACCAAATCATATTACGTTGTATGTGTATATATGAAGAAACGACGGATTGTTTTGTCGTTTATAATTCATTTCATATACAGCAAATTAGCGACAAATTCTGTGTGTAACTAATCAATAAAATTTTCGAAAATGGGTCGAAAACTCATGAAATATTCAATTTTTCTGTCTAGAAATTTGCAAAATAACTCAAAATGTTAGGATTTTTTGCTTTTATTTTATGATCTTTTAAAACTCAACTATGCTTTTACAATTTTTCTGGCAAGTTAAATCTCAAAATCGGTTATTATTCTAGCTAATCAATTCTGAGAATCATTACTAATGTTATAATGGGAACATTTTTGATTATTGCACATAAGATACACATAAGGCAGTAGTGAAAATCTGTAAAATTTTACTAAAAAGCATACGTAAATAACCCCCTCGTTCTCGCTATTATATAAGATAGTTTTTGTTTTCAACTTTGTGTTAATGATATAAAAAATAGTGTTTTATTTTATATAATACACATACTCTATCACACTCACATGTATTTATCAGAGACTTATTTGCATCCTACCAAACGTGTTTCTATTACAACGTTTTTAATTCGTCGAACATCTGAGGTGATTTCAAATATTTATACATAAAATATGTGAATATTTATTTGAAATTAGTGAATACATCATGTATATAAATTAAATTTGTATTTAAAATTTGTCAATTCTAATTGATTTCATGCTTTGAAGTCTTAAAGAAGCCGGAAGATCATTTCTTTCAATTTCCATCGTTTATTTGTTTCTTTAAAAAACGAAAAAGAGCGCAGCCTTAACAAAAACGGTTCATACAATACACTTTAATATTTTTTTTTAAAAAACACAAAAACAAACCGAGCAACAATACACAAACTCTAAATTCACCGACCATAAATTAACAATCTTTTTGCAATTTAAATTATAGATTTACAAATTGTAAAGATAAGGTGTAAGAAAGAAGCACGTAGCTTTTGATTACTCAAATAGCGTCAGTATCAGAAAAAAAAGAGTTGATGAAATAACACCTAATAAGAAAAATGAAAGGGAGGGAGGGAGCTAAACCAATGCTAAATGGAAAAATTTGTAGATCCAGCAAATATACATCTGCATAACCACACCCATACTCAATACAAGTGAACCCACTATAACAGTATCCAATTAGTGATACAAACATAAGAATATTACTCCATTAAAGTATATATCTGTAATAATTGTGTGCACACTAATCCATGTGTAATCTCCATTACAACCATGTTCTAAATTTATTTTATTTTAAGAAGACTGGGTAAAGTCAGATCGTATTCTTATTACGTCCATTAAAAATGTAGTAATGAAACTGGTGTAAATTTGGCTAAACGCCGCGTAATAAATTATCTATAAAGGATGCCATTGAGATTGACTTAAATTTGAAATTTACTTAAATTTACTAGTATGTTAAATTTATTAATTTATACAATTCTGTAATTTCGGTTGAAGGTATCAACTATGACAGCTGGAGAATTCCGTTTTACATTTCTTTTCAATCGAAATGTAATAAATGTACGTCTTCTTTTGTTATTTATAAGCAGAGAAACGGCATATTGAATCATCCTCCTTTCATTTCGCTTTAACGTATTTATTGGTAGTCTAATAATTTTATTTATAAAGAATGAATAAGATGTCTTTCTTTTATCTCTTTTATACAACATAGAACTTCTTTCGTCTAGTAATCTCGCATTAATTTTAAACACTAAAAAAGTGCAACAGGTTCGAAATGACAAAATATTTATGAAAAGTGTTTCTTGTGAAATTAAATAACGTATTATATCATAATTTTTCTCTTGGTTCTGAAACTGAATCCTTTATATAGCAGAATTACAATAAAATGCTTGTTCTCAGTATCATACCTACGTATGAATCGTAATTAAATGTCTTTTAGGCAAAGTGACGTATTAAAAACAATAGTTACATGATTATTTGAGTAAAAATAAATAAAATCAATGAATAGTTTTGTTGGCGTAACAGGTGATGTTTAAAATAAAATTGGTTCACTTTAAACAATTTAAGTCGAAGTGTGTTATTAAGAAAATAGTACAAATCAAGATATTTTTTGAGCTATATATAAAATAAATAATATTTAAACAATAAAAAACAATACGAAATGCGTATTCTGAGTTCTTTTTTTATTCCGTAGATACAAATTACATGTTTCATAATTTATTAAACTTTTGGTATAGAAAAGAAAATAATATTGTATTTAGAAATTGTGTCTAGTATTAATATACGATGCATTCATGAACAATAATTATTGTTAAAAGTCATGTTTGCACTGTTGAAAAATCCAAACCTAAATATCACCTTATCTGAGGATATACTGGTTCAACGTTGGACGATATAATATTTTCGTTTTTAGTATTTATCCACTCGAAAGAAACCTCTTAATTTAAACGAATAAACTTCTGGAATAATTTAGTTTTCAAAGATATATCCTAAAAGTATAAGAACGTAGACTGTTGTGGAAGGATGTAATAAGATTATTTTAAGAAAATACTCAATAACGTTTACGTTTGACCTCATTATATTTATTGTCTCTAAAGATAAATAAAATAAAAATATTTACCAAAAAAGTCATAAATTAATTTAATAATACACAATTCTTACGTGGATGTTAATTAACTATCGGCAATTCGAGCGCTTCGTATGCGTGCATCTGGAATCTTTATTTTAATTTGTTTATATTTTTGTAAATATAAAAATCATAGATTAAAGTACTGACGTAGGATCAAGACAGTTACCACAAACTGTGATGAGATCAGAATTAGTTATTTGTTGATATTAGTAAAGACTTGGTGTTGAAATCGGAATTTGTTGTTTGTAGAGCATATGTGAAAACTCGTTTAAAAATTACGAGCATTTTGCCTAAATTTATCGTTGTGTTTGTAATAATATATATCTATAAAAAAATAAAAATATCTTTATGGTAAAAACTTGGTACAATATTTGTACTACATACCTATACAGGTTTTTTTTTTTAAATATATGTGAATCTAACGTTAGGATGTGATTTTATAATTTCAAAAATTTTAACATTTCGAGTTGTAATAAGTAAAATTCAGTTTGATTAAAATGGAACCTGTAATAATTATTCAGTTTTTCTTTTGTCTATTATTCCTGAAAGTTTTTTTTTTTTTTTTACTTTCTACAATGCACTTTTTTGGGAGTCTTTAGTGTTCACATTTTAGTAAAATTTAAATGAAACAATGGTTTCAAATTTGAGAAATTACGACTTGTATAACATAGCCGTGGTCGAGTTTTTCGGTTTTTAACGATAAATTATTAACATTAACGATAATTTTTAAGTGGTAGCGCACCCAATACATTTTGTATAGGTAACGTTACTCTTGAGCAAAATATGATGAGCTGATTTTTTGAAAATTAAAATCTTGTTTTATTTTATTTTTGAAATTTACATGAATTATGAATTTTAAGTTATTAACAACATAATAGTCTTGAGAATTGGTGTAAATATTCCAACTTAACGAATGATATGATTAAAATCGGTTTACACGTTTGGGATTCTAGAGCACTGCACAGACGACAAATGGCAGATGATAGACAGACAAACGGACATCATTCGATAAACCGACTTCTGATAAATGCGCAAAAAAATTCACCATGGAATTGTGGGTCGAATCGTAACTTTTTGTTTACTTTGCAATGTGAGATAGTATTAGACCAAGAGCATATTAAAAAAAAATAGTGTATAAACAGTAAACCAAATATGTTGTGAAAATAGTCTAATTGGTAGTATCGGTGGACTGTGGCACTGACGTTTCAAAGGTAAATTCATTATTATTGTATATTCAAATACTTTGCCTATATTACACACTGTTTCTTCTATATAGAGTCCGATAATTTACAACTGTGGAATGTTTGGAACAACTTCATGCTGGAGGAGTGTTTTATTTTGTGTCGACAATTAACAGAATAAAGTACTTCCTTCCGTATGACTGACTAGCAGAGGGAGTCGGCAGGAAACACATGACTTACTGATCAGTTAACTGTTTCATTCAATTGTGTTGAGCATCGAATAGTTGTGATTCCACAGAACTTGTCTACATAGGTTAGCCTATGTATGGTATTCGATGCTGCACACTCAATCCTTAAACAATACAGAATTGGTTTATTTGCATGTGTAACTTATTTGATGGGGGGGGGGGGAAATTTAAACAATATAAATTATTTATAAACTTTAATAATATCCTTTCTGTGTGTAAAATTCATACACGAATTTTTTATAGCTTTAGTGTTTTCAATTTAATATCATTAAAAAGTTTTAATTTATAACATTAAAAGGGGCTTTAACAGACTATATTGGGTAGTATATTGGGAAAAAAAATAACCTAAAATAAAAAATAAAATTGTGCTAAAATTGTAATTCGGTTCAAATAACAAAACTGTACAAAAATGATTACAAAAAAAATGATAAGATTAAAAAACCACAAGACAACAAAACTACAAACTAAGACAAGAAATGATAACTCCCAAGTTTGCACAAAGACCATATACACAGATCAACAAAAAAGAAAATATTCAGTACCAATCTCTTACACAGTTACTTAATAATTTTATCAGAGTGAACACCTTTATTTTATAGTCTTCTTATACATTAGTTTATCGCGTGACTTTGTAGTCATCCCTTGTGGCGAATTAACCGGAGTTGTTTTTAACCTGTTTATAATTCGTAAGTTGTTATTTTTAGATTTGGTTTTCAAAAATAGTCATGGGCTGATAGGCTATCTTGACCTTTATCATTATCTAAGTTTTCCACTTGTTACAAGTTTAATACTCTATTATGTCAATACATTTTGATTTTACAAAGAAACGAAGAAACTTTCAAAGCGAATTCTTCTAGCTAAAATAAAGAACAAAGTGCATATAACATTGTTTGAAAACCTTTTATAACTTTTGAAATAACTAACATATTTAATACAGATTTGGTAAACACATTTTTTATGTCATGTTTCACACGTGTACCAAATACAGACAATTTCTTTTGATATTTTCAAAATGGCAGCAGTTTAAAATTTTTAAATTTGAATTACTCGAAAACTGTTGAATTTATCAATATATAAAAGAGAAGAAATATTTTCCTCTTTTAATAACAAAAAACGGATATTTAGCTTTATTGTAGTTAAATTATAACCGAGATATCAACAAAAAACTACACAACAAATTTCTTGGTCAGAGTAAAATTATTTCCCCTAGTATTAAAACGTTTTTTAGGTTGGTTTGACATTTACGAATTTTGAATCTTCACTCTAATACAATTAGTTTCTTCATAATTTAGAACAATATTAACGGAGATTAAATTATCATATTTAATTTGATTTCTTTTGTTTTTAGATAATTTGAGTACAAAATTTCAACTCAATATCTATCTATTTTATTGCCGGTATTTAGTAACTTTAAAAAAAGAATTAAAAATACTTGTTTGGTTAGAAATTAAGTAAATTAAATTAAGTATGGTATTTGTTGAACATGTCATTGCTCATGATGTATTTTCGTGTTTTAACTATATTTTCAGTCTTTTAATGTTTTACTGATTACATTATGGTAACAACAAAGCCAATCCTACCTCATTTTGTTTTTGTTTTTAAACACTTTTGTTCGTGCGTTTAAAGTAAAGAATGCGTTATATTGTTGCCGTATGGTCGTCATTGACGTTAACATATTGGTGATTACAAAATCAATATATTGACTTAAAATTACATAAATTAATTCGTGACATAACATGCAGTATCCCATAGTACTTCATAAAAATTTGTTGGAAATGTAATATTTTATTTCATTTTAAGAGTTTTCCCATTTCTCTCTTTCTCCGCTTTTAAATCTATAGATACTTTTCAATAAGAATAAATCTAGTTTGTACCTATGTTTGATAAAATGTTGAATATTTTTGTTCTTATATTTAATGTAGATTTAGTTCATACAATATATTTGTATTTATTTTAAGTTTAAGCTTTAAGTAGGATTTTTTTTTGTTTCAACCTGATTATTAAGTAGAGAATAAAAAAATAATAATAGCAATTTGTAATAAATAAATATTATTACTATTCTGTCCTGTTATTCTGTCCTGTTAGAACCAAGTTATTTTGAATGTTTATTATAATTATTTGGAACAATTTACTTCTAAAGGAAACCTGAATATGGATTACAATAGTGACATGAAATTATTAACTTAAATATAACAACATAAAAACTGACAAATTATCTCATTAAATTCAGACTTTTTATATAATAAGTACAATAGTCAAACAAACTTTGAGTAACTAGTAAGAGTCTAGAGCTACATAATGTTAAATTATATATCACTTATTTGTTCTATATAAAAATAGTAAAGAACTTTAAAATGTTTTAAAGGGTATTTAAGGAAGTTTTATTTTGTTGTATTGGTGGGCTTATGCTTAATTATGGTATTTAAAAGATAAAAACTTGCCCAAATGCGAATATTACAAATAAATATTTATAGGTCGTCCTAAACTCTTCTGTGTTTTTTATGTTATTTTGTAACTTGTCAGAATATTCAATTTTAATTAGAAGACTTCTCAGTCTACTACCGAGTCACAAGTCAAAGAAACCAATCCAAACTCATTGTTGCCCTTTCATTTCCTCCTTTCTGTTCTCCTTTAAAATACACTAATTTTTCTTCTATATTATCAGCTCCTATTTCAGTTTATAATTATTTATTTACTACTTTTACATATCTTATTTACGTTACAATTTTTCTATCTACAGAATGAAATGAGCAAGATTGTTTAATTCTTTTTGCAGATGATTATCGGACGATGCAAATATATACACATATTTGAATATCAATTATTATTCAATAATATAAAAATACAATTTCGGGCTAAGAACATATAATGTGTGAATGGTTGATGAATGATGTAATCTTCAGATGATCGTTATTGAAACTTCATATAGTTACACACAACAAATATGATGGCTTTTTTAAAAGTAAGTATTAAATAAAAAATGGTAAATATTATTGTCATTTACCACTTATAGACACTTGACATATTATATGCATGTTAAAAATTCGGAGGTAATATTTTTTAATATTTTTATTATGTTTAATAATTTTAAGTTCCTTACATAAAATTAGAAGGAGAATATTACAAAATTTTCTTTGAAACACAGAAAAAACACACATATATTATTATGACGTAACACACATATTCAAAATAATTTTAAAAAATTCTATCGCGCCAAAGTTTACTGCACACAAACATCATTTTCGGTAACTCAATGTGTTTTACTATGATTTTCCTGTTATTGGGTTATAGTCCAGTAAGGGCAGTCGGACAATAAAAATCGACAAAAATTCGATTTTCTGTTTTTGAGCAATCTTTGTTTAGTGGTTATTTAGATTTATATTAAAACCTATTTTACATTTATAGGATGAATATTTTTAAAGTTATGACTCTTTTTGTAAAACTATGCACAGCTGAATTTAGGTTGCGTGAGCGCTCTGCGGCGGCGGTCGCTTGGTGTAAGTATGTCAAGGCTGCCAATAATGGTGAAACTTATGACCACACCAAACATTTCCATCTCCCCAGATACGTTATGGAGGCCTTAAAACCCATTTTCAGAGATCTTTCACAAACGGAGTTGCTAAAAATATGCCTACACGGAGGCACTCAAAATGCCTGCGAGTCTCTCAATAGCGTCATCTGGTCTAGGCTATCCAAAACAACTTTCATAATGAAAAATACTCTGGAATTTTGAATCTATTAAGCCATAGCAACCTACAATGAAGGGAACATCTGTAAATGTAAAGTTATGAAAAAGCTAGGCATAGATCCAGGTATTCATTTCGTTGAAAGAATGAAAATGGTCGACGAGCGACGAATCGCAAAAGCGGAAAACGACATGCAAGAAGTTGAGAAAAAGTGCCGGCAGAAAATAACTTTGGCTACGAGAACACTAGAGGATCTGTATGAGGCCCAGGAAGACCCAGACAACCCTTCTTACTGGGCTGGAATGCATTAAAGGTATATGAAGTCATAATCACATTATATTTTTAACTCTATCTCTCGTTTTCACACAAAAGGTACATTATCTCAGGAACTAGTAGAGATATCTGGATAATTTTGTTTTGTTTTATTAAGCTTTTTTATGGGCATGTTTTAAGCAACGGGAATTTAATATAAACAGCCTACTTTAGATTTTATAATGGTTTCTGGCTGATAAAAAATAATTTTTAGTAAACATATATTTGAAAAATCTTTAAAAGAAAACTAGGAAATATATCTGCATTCCCATTGCTTAAAGTGTTCACAATCAGATGCGCTTTAAATCAAAAAATAATTAGGTTGATGTCTTGTCCGGATCCTGAGAAAATGTTCCTCAAAAATGTCCAAATTAACATGAGCGGGATAGGACGTTCCGACTGTCTGTAAAACCTACATTTTAAAATTTTCTTATTTCGTATTATTGAAAACATGTTTGGACATGATCAGATGCAGATCTTGACTCTCTTTTGGATATCGTAAGAAATAAGATGATGTGTTATTTTCTTAAATCTGTTAACATTTATTCCAAACCGTTGTTTTGGCGAAACAGTCAAAACTATTATAAAAATTGTATATTTTTACCATAAAAATCAAATAAAAATTTCTACCGACAAACACACATTCACACTTTTACGCATGAATATGAATGAACACTTAAAACGTGTTCTAGAGGTTATGATCGTTTCTCATTTTACAACCCATGGCTATACTTTGTCATGAGATTGGAGGTAGTAGCTATATTTTCAAAATTGTACAAAAAAATGTGAAAATAAATTTTTAGCAACATAAAAAACAATTAAAACCATTAGGATCCTAACCAACATCCAATAAATTACTTTGGTTTGAGACATTTAGTGAAACCCATCTTTGAGTGTATCGATTGATTCAGAGATCCATCAAAGCCTTTTCTAAGTTCAAACAAAGTTTTATTTCTCTCTATCGCATCATTGAAGTGGAATGAACGGTGAATCAATCACAAATTCACCGGCCTTAATGTTCCGTGGTCTTAGTTTACAGGAAATGATTCAGTCAAGTGAAAATTCAATGATTCAACGAAAATCCAGCGGCTCTATCAATGTGTTGAGTTTAGCGACATACCCGTGTTACCTTTGTAAGCTTGTTTTATAAGCATCACTTTTCCTGCTTTAGAGAAATGCAGAACTGTAGTAACTAATTCATGTCAAAATCAAAATGAATTTAGTTTAGTTTTTTCTTCTGGTTCATCAGAGGAATCATGTGTTTGTGTCCCGCTATCTGAGGGAATTAAAGAGGTTTCAGGATTAAACACTTACTCTTTCTTGTTGTTTTAATGCTCAACTAAAAGCCAAACTCTCTTTTACATATCATTCTGAATTTAAATTATAGTTTATTTTGTTTACAATTTTCGTGGGGGCAGGAGACTTATATTTGAAGTTACTAAAATAGTGACGAATTGTGTTAACAAATTTTTATCCTCTTCTTTGATGTGTAGAATAGTATGGAAGGTGAAAAATCGATATTGATTATTGTTTGATTCCTTTAACTTCAAATAAGTATTTATTTTACAATATTTTCCTCCGCTGTATTTCCGTCTGCACTGATTTCCGAAACTATTTTATGTAAAATTGATTCGCAGTTTTGAAACTACGATTATACACGTAAACATTTAATTTTACAATTAATTATAAAACAGCAATTAAATTTTCTAAAAATAGGCTTAATAGAGGAACGTGTTGGTGTAACATTACCCGAAAAATGCCATTTCGATAGTTATCAGGAATATATATATAACGTTTAAAATAGTAAAACACAATTTTTCTTTTGTAAAAATTGTGTTTTATTTGTTAAAATGGAATTCTATCAAGTACCGTCGGTCATCAGTGTAAACAATTTAAAATAGTATTAATTTCGTTATACCGATTATTATGAAATTTTGTCACATATAGAATCCAATTACTTAAAATAAATTACCAAACCGTAAATCAAAGAAGAAAGGTATTCTACTGTTTGACAGCAATTACTGAAAACTATGCGATACTAATGTGTACATTTTTGTTGTTATACATGTTTTGTGTATTTGTGCATAGTAAATAATAGAAAGTTTGTAGAAGTTAAACTTGAACTCAATTATGTTTTATGTGTATTTTAAACATCAAATTTTTGTTCTTCGATTTATCGTAGATGAATCATAATAAAGCTTTGGAATTTAAATATATATAACCACATTCAAATTTGAAATAAATAGAATAATGTAATATAACAACTAAAAGACGTGTTTCACTAAATATTTTTTGTACATATATAAATACAAGGTAATGCATAATTAATAATTAATATGTTAATAAGTAAGGGTAATAAGTAATTATTAAATGCCAGTATTATTTGATCAATTTATTTTTGTATATATAGTGATTCACTTACTGATGCATGAATACAAACTTAAAAATAAAACGGTGACGTACGTCTGGACGTTGTCACAAATATACGGATGTGTGTACAGTTAAAACAAATTAACAGAATTCATGTTCATAAATTATCTTTTTCATCGATGGTTTAGTGAAACCCGGTTTGTAAATTAAGGATATAAATTAATTAGACTATTTTGTTCACTATTCAGTTTGTTTTCGTTTCTCTTAATTTGTAACTTACCAGCAATGCACCTTTAGTATACTGGCGATTAAAATAATCAATTATAAATTTTTCAGTTTATATCTGTTAAAAGCTCAAACATAAAACAGACTGTAAAAAAACCAAATTTAACGTTTCATAATGGTTCCACTATTAGGTCAAGAAATAAACTAATTTCTTCCCCTTAAATATATATTTCATAGCTATAGGAGTTCATTACTCATATATTTCGTATTGTTCACTTGGGCGAATTCTTTACGATTCATATTCAGGTTCAATATTTTGATCTAATATAAGGCTGTTGTATTTCTTGTTCTTGTATAATTGTATATTCTAATCATTGACTAAAACAGGGTCCTCACTTGCATTCAGCAGAGCAAGATGGGGTGGATATGGGATGTGGTTTATGAGTTGATATCTCATTGTACTACACAAAATAATTATCACAATTCATTGTTATTTCAAAATTAATATTCGTAAAACTAATTATAGCAGAAACTTTTTAGGAAATATATTGACTTTGTGGGAGGTGAGGAAGTTGTGATAATACTGTACAAAACGAGTGTTATAATAGTAAAAATTGTAACTAAGATTATCGTCAAATTTAGATTTCATTAGTGTAATAATGTTAGGTTATAAGAACCTTCGCCTGATACCGAACACAAAGTCCATTCGCCGGTCAAGCTAGCTTCTCTAATACCCGGTCCACAGTCTAGATGTGATAACAACATGGTCTACATTCTGCATCACTCATCTAACAAAAGTTTTTTTTCTCTCTAACCTTACAAGTCTCATACAACATCATGTTAATTTACAGTTCGTGCGTTTTAGTTTAAATAACCTAGTTCAAAATGTTAAAATAACCATCATTTTTCTCGGTACATGCTCACGTGAACTGCGACAGGATTAACCAGGTACTTCAACCTTACAGATTTTGTCATATTATATATTTTGTTAATTTTTAAAATAATTTGTTAATTATCATGTATTCTTTAAAATATGTATTTCATGTTTTATTTAATAGTCTATTTTCTTTTGAAACTAAATGATTATAAAAATTTTCTTTTCTTAAAACATCATTTACAAAACCTTGTAAAGGCACATTTTAAGTTTTGAACAATTTTGTGAAATAAGTGCAGACTAATGTTGAACATTAAATGATCAGAATATCCTATTGAACATGTCAAATATAAAACAATTAGAGAAATTTCTTCTAAATTAGAAAATTTCGTTTTATAGACTTTTGAAGAATCTTACAAGTCTTATACAAGCTTTCTTTTAAAACAAAACTATATATATAAATAAATTTATAATCATCTAAGAAGCTTTTAATTACTATCTTAACGAATTTCTGTGATGCAATTAATTTACTTTAATTTTGACAAATAACCAGATATTTTCTTCAATAAAGAACATTAATGCTACAACATGTCTGATCTTGCACAGACGCTAAAAGAAACGTGTTTTTTGTTTGCCACAGCCAATATGCTGGTAGGAGAAATAGAGAAATTCTTGTCTCATATTGCGCAAACCAGTGAATCATCCTAGCAAGTTTCGTCCTGTTGGCAAAACACGTTTTTGCATCACATAACTTCAGATTTTCAAGTGCATAAAAGTGATGTCCTTTTTTTTACAGCTGACTTTACTGAACTTTAACTAACTCATATGATTTATGTGCCTAAATTTACTTCCGCAAATATGTGTTCCTTCAAACTATTTTCTAGATGTAGACTTTTGTAATTATTTATAAATTATATAACAATTTATTGGGTGGAGCCTGCATGCAATTTTCGGTCCTAACAACCTCCAAGAGGTTAGTTTCTAAATTAAAATAATTGACGTCAATTAACAAAATTTCAAAATTCTAAATTATTTTTCCTTTTTTTTTTTTTTTATTTAAATATAAATTTATTGGCCAATACAGTTTCTTTTTTTTTTTAAGAAATTTTCAAACCAATTATATTATGTTACTTTAGTTTAGTGATAAACATGTTAACTATAGATATGATCTTTCTTGAACTTAAAATATCAAGCTCTTTTATATTTTGTTAATTTCTGTTACTGTTTAAAAGGAAACTATCATCTTATAAACTAAACTAAAAAGGGGGGGGATAAGTTTTTTTTTGAAAATCTTGATTAATTTTTTTTTTAAATTATTATACTTTTACCTTAAGGGCGTTTAATCTTTTTTTGATTAATCATAATTCTGTGAATTATTAAGCTGTGCTCATTGTCTTTTTTTTTATTGTTAAATTTTTGTAACTATAAACATATATATATAAACTAAAAGGGGGGGGGATAAATTTTTAGAATCTGTTGATTAATTTTTTTTTTATCTAAATTATTATATGTTACAATTAAGGGCTTATAACTTTTATAATTTATGATCTTGTTAATCATAAGTTTTTTTTTTACTGATGATTTGTGTCAGGATGTTTTTGTTGTAAATGACAAAGTCTGAACCGTCGAAATTTCTTTTCTGTTTTCAATAAACTTGAGCCTTGTTAATTATTAAACTTGTCTTTGTCTTTTTTTTATTTTTCATTTCTAAACATTGTTACCATTTTGGTTCCGCCTTTATTAAATTTAAGTCCCCTGGTAACATGTTTTTGGTAGCAGAGCGTGGTTAATTTTAAATTCTGGAACCCTAGTTAATTTTCAAAATTTTGCATTGGAACCATCTAAATTTAAATTCAAAATTATCTTGTTAAACAAGGCTCATTTTTATGTTTTGCAGCTTTTCAAATACTGCACAACTGTTGCTGACGAAATTTTTTTTATTTTAGTTTAAATATTTAAAGCTCTATAAATCTATAGTCTCTTTTTTTTATTATTTATTTATTTTTATAAACACTTACACAAAAACTTCTAAACCAATTTTGATAAAATTTTTTTTATTATTATTTTGTCTGCTTAAATATTTTTTTTTATATATATATATATATTTACATACACTGCACACTAGTCATTCACTGAATTTGATCCAGACAGCGGGCTCATTCGGGAATCCAAAAAAAAAATTTAAATAAATAATAAAATCCAAAAATAGTTAAAAACAAAAAAAAAACAAAAAAAATTCAAAATCTCCTTCAAAAATTTTCTCGAGTTTTCTTTCGCTTGTCTGTATTAATTCATACTTACACACACACATATACACAACAACTACACTACATATAATTCTTGAGTCATTCTCTGGCTCTTTCACCTTTTTGCATCATCTTAAAAGAAATTTTTTTTTTAAATTACTTGGTTTATTTTTTTTTATTTTATCAGCAATAGTTAAAATGGCAGTAAACTTGCTGGGTTTGGTAAATGACCTAAAAAGAACTGAACTCACCTTCGAAGTCGTGGCTAGAGGTGGTGAGCAAGACACAATAGCAGAAATGCGAACCTCTCTTAGGTCCCTTTTACAGAATAGCGTTGAGCCCGAATTCGGAAATTTCACCGAAGAGATCCTTTTGCAGCAGATATCGCTAGCGCAAAACTCCTTATTTATCTTACAGGATGACCTGGAGAACTTAGATCCAGAAAAGGGTTACAGAATACATCGTTTTCGCGCGCGGATGAATGCGTTCGGAAGACGACTAGATTTCCTAACTCGGGTGCAAACTGAGCAACTAAAAGTTGCAGATAACAACGTGCCACGGGATCTGGCCGAACTACAGAACAATTTTGCAACACTCGAAGAAAAATTTAAAGCTTTCGATCCTCAGCAAACCACTCCTAGCAGTTCGAAAGGCTGTCCATACATTTCCTTATACGGAAAATTAAGTCATCCTGCCGAACAAATAATTAAGACAATTCCTCAGACAGATGGGTTCGACCTTGACAAATTATTAAATTTTTTTAAAATTTCTTTAAAAATAGTCAAAACTTACCCGGACGTAGCTTTAAACATTAATAATGTTCTGATGCCCTATGCTCAGGGCCCTTTAAATTCATGTCTGATTAGACACCAGACATTTAAGACTTTTCACAAAGAGGCCTTAAGTCTCTTCATACCTTCGAAAAGGTTGGCTTCTCTAGTGCAGGAGTTATTTTATAGGCCCCAGAAGACTAATGAGGCGGTGCACATTTTTGTTAATCAAATTAAAGAGGCTGCAGAAACTTTAAATTTAGATAAGTCCGAATTGGAGGTCACGGACGTCATTCTGGAGGGACTGTCTCCGGAAGTCCGCAACTGCTTAGTTTTTGTTGCCAAACCTAAAAATTTTGCAGACTTAGATCGGCTCTGTGCACATGTCAATAATGTCATGTATACTGACAGGCAAAGGGCTCCATTAGTGAGACCCGAAGCTAGAAGTACTGATTTTAGACCTACAAGACCAGTGGTCTGTTACAGTTGCGGTCAGCCGGGACATAGAAGCCCAGAATGTCGAAACCGGCCTCCAACAAGGCAATATCCTCCAAAAAACAGGCGCAGGCCAGTTTCCCATTTTAAAACCAACCACATCGGATTTAAACATAACACGAAACCACATTTCTTTAATAAACCATCTTTTCAAAATTTAAACTCAATTTCCTATTTAAGAAGAAACAATTTCGGCAATAAAATTCAAAATTACGTTACTCCCATCTGTTATCATTGTGGCATACCCGGTCACTATATCTGGGGCTGTAAATTCTTCTCTCTACGGAATAGGTCCAGGCAAACCTATTCCGGCTCTAAGCTTTCCAACTACAAACTTCAAAAAAAAAATAACATTTCTCTTAAATCTAGGGGTCTGAACGATCAGTTTTTGCCTTTGGTGGAAGTAGCTTTTGGGCAAGTTAAAGTTAAAGCTCTGCTGGACTCCGGTTCAGTAAGATGCGTCATTTCTAAAGCCCTTTTTAAAAAATTAAAGAACACCAAGGCTTTTAAATCCATAACCAGGGTGAAGGCTGATTGTGTCACGGCTTCTGGAAAAAGGTTGCCCATTTCCTACTCTTGTCGTCTTCATCTTAAAATGGAACATTGTAGTTGGAATGTGGATTTTCTGGTGGCGCATAAGTTGTCGTGTCCTCTGATCCTCGGATCAGATTTCATATCTAAAACGGGACTGGTACTTGATCTTTCAGCAAAAAACTTCTATTTCAAATTTTCAAGGTCTATTGTTTTTCCTCTATGTAATTTTAGTAATTCTGCGTATAAACCTATAGTGTCCACAACATCTGAATCTACTGCTCCTGATCCTTTAGGTCATCTTCAAAAGAACGATAAAAACACCATTCAAAAAATAATTAATGATTTTCCTCAGGTACTCACAAAAAGGTTAGGTCTAACACATCTAGTTGAATACGATATTCAACTGAAGGACAACACTCCGGTCAAGTGTTCTCCATACCAATTGGCACCTCCCAAAATGGAATACCTCCGCGAACACATCAACGAATTGTTAGATTCAGGAGTAGTAGAACCCAGCCGGTCGGCATATGCATCCCCTGTTTTTCTGGTTCAACATCCCGAAAAGAAAACAAGGATGGTGATTGATTATCGGAGGCTCAATCAAAACATCGTCGTCGAAGCGGTGCCGCTACCTAACTTACATCAAAGTTTTAACTGGTTTGTCGGTGCCAAATATTTCACAGTATTCGATCTAAATTCAGCTTATCATCAAATCCCTTTGTCTCAAAAGTCCAAACAAATTACCAGCTTTTGTACTCCTTGGATGCTTTATCAGTTTACTCGAGTCCCTTTTGGACTCTGTACTGGTGCCCAAGTGCTTACCAGACTCTTGGATCAGGTCTTCCATGACATCAAATTTAAATTCATTTTTAATTATCTGGATGACCTAGTCATCTACTCCAAAACTTGGGAAGAGCATCAAAAACATCTTCGCGAAGTCCTTACTCGTTTGCGGCGGGCTGGCTTGACTGTTAACCCAGATAAGGTCCGTTTCGCTGTGAATGAGATAAGCTTTTTAGGACACCTAGTTTCTTCTCGTGGCGTGCAAATCGACCCATCTAGAACAAAGGCAATTAGAAATTTTCCGCAACCCAAGAACCCTAAGGCCGTTTCCAGATTCATTGGAATGGTCAATTTCTTTGCTAAATTCATTCCAAATTTCGCGGAGCACGCTGCGCCTTTAAATCTGCTTCGGAGGAAGGGCCAAAAATTCTCTTGGCAAGCTGAACAAGAGAAAGCTTTCAAACATCTTCGAGAGGCAATAACACAGCCTCCGGTTCTCCGGATGGCCGATTTCGCCAAACCATTCATCCTGCAAACGGATGCGAGCTCAGTGGCCCTTGGAGCAGTTCTACTCCAAGAAATTGACGGCTCACGACAGCCCATAGCGTACGCTTCACGTA
The DNA here is from genome assembly GCA_963513935.1 of Aphrophora alni. Taxonomy (NCBI): domain Eukaryota; kingdom Metazoa; phylum Arthropoda; class Insecta; order Hemiptera; family Aphrophoridae; genus Aphrophora; species Aphrophora alni. Next base: position 129,581,253 of record OY740767.1, read on the forward strand.
CTTTAACACCTGCAGAAAGAAAAGCCTCATCTGCATATGAAGCCGAATGCCTAGCAGTAGTTTTTGGAGTGGAGAAATTTAGGCAATATCTAGAACATCGGGAATTCCTATTAGAAACCGACAACCAAGCCCTTTCTTGGCTTTTAGCACGTCCTCGTCAACTTGGTAAATTAGGCCGATGGATTGCCAAGTTGACTTCATTGAAATTTAAGGTAGCGCACATAAGAGGAACTCAGAACATCATAGCAGACTCCCTCTCGCGCATGTTTGAACCGGAAAATTTCAACGAAGAAAATGTCACCTTTTCGTGTACCAGTCTCCTCACAAATTTTCCTCTAGCTTTTCATGACATCCAGACTCATCAAAAGGCCGATCCCATTTTGAAAAATATCATTGCCGACCTCGAACAGAACATCTCTTCGGAGAAGTACTGTTTAAGTAAAGGTGTTCTTTGCCTGAAAAATCATCTGGAAAAGCCCACCAGAATTTATTTACCTCAGTCCTTAGTCGACCTGGTGATTAATTATCATCACGACTCCGTTGTGGGTGGTCATCTTGGAGTACTTAAAACTTTGTTTAAGGTAAAGGAGAATTTTTATTGGCCAACTTTAAAACAGGATGTCACGTCTAAAGTGCGAGCTTGTTCGGTGTGCGCTGTAAGCAAACCCGCTCACAACTCCAAATTAGGATACCTTGCCTCAACGGTTCCCAATCGTCCCATGGAAAAATTACATATCGACTACGTCGGACAGCTACCTAGGACAAAACAGGGCTACAACATGATACTGGTCGCAGTTGACCAGTTCTCAAAATTCACCTGGCTCATGCCTGTCAGAGATGCAACTTCCCACAGTACAATTAAGGCCTTAAGCCAAAACATTTTTCAAAATTTCGGTTTTCCAAAGATAATAATCTCTGACAATGCACAATGTTTTGTATCACATGTCTTCCGCAACTTTTGTTTTTCTCGCGGTATTAAGCATGCAACTTTATCTCCTTATCACCCCCAACCTAATAATGCGGAAAGACTTAACCGAAACCTTAAGGCAGCCCTTATCGCCTATCACTCCAAAAATCAATCCTCTTGGGACGATTCCCTTTGCTGGCTTCAGCTGGCTTTCAATTTCGCACATCATGAGACTCTTAAAGCAACACCTTTTAGCATTCTTTTTAATTTTCTCCCCAATACACCACTGAGTCTCAGCTGGAACATACACGATCTCCTTCCAAAACCTAATACTAATCCATCACAAGTTTGGCGCCAGGCCAAAGACAATATAATGAAAGCGCACCAAAAGGCCGAAAAGACCTATAACAAATTCAGGAAGCCTCATCTGTATAAAATCAACGATCTTGTCTGGTGTAAAACACACCCTCTTAGCTCTGCCATAGACAAGCGAGCTGCTAAATTGATGCCTCGATGGTCAGGTCCCTTCCGGATCATTGATTTTCTTACTCCCGTTACCGTTGCGCTTTCTTTCGCCAATTCACCTCGTTTTATTAAAAAAGCACACGTCGAGCAACTCAAACCTCATCATATAAATTAAATATTAACAAATTTCTAGAACCTTCTCCTTTACGATTTAATTTTCTTTCTGATCTTTCTTGACCCGCACAAATTGTCATCTGGTAGTCTTCTTTCCATGCACTGCAGAACATAATAAAATACGGAACCAAGCCGTATTTCCTCTAAGCCAAATGCACATCTGTATGTTTGGGCATCGGTGGGCTGAGCTCTCCTAGAGCCCCTCCGTGCCGTAATCTGTATAGATGTTTGCAGGCGAAGAGATATTGATTTTCCTTGTCCAGTGATACATCTCACTGTTTCCCGGACTTGACGCTTTTCAACCCATAGTCTGATCAACTATGAGGTTCCACTTTACGGCAATGGCCGCTACATGTACCTGACATGTTACCCTATCTAGACATATCTTAACATCGAGCACTTCGCGGGTGTAATCGATGCGACGAGAATATAGAGAGCGTCATGAACTCTTCTATTTCTTCGTCACCATAACGTCTTCGGACGAGGACATAGTGAGTCCATCTTCTTAATAGTTAAGTTTGGTGCATTTGTTCTTTGTTGTTTATCTTGGTGAAGGTATACTGACCGGTTCTGTCGAACTACATATAGTTAATGTGGCACTCGCTATGCATGTTAGTCTTAGTTTGTCTTTTGTTTATCTCGAGGTCTAAAACACCTGTCTGAGAGGAAATTTTTTTTTACCCCTTCAAGCACACTCTCTCTCTCCTTTTCTAAATTTTGTGGGAGGCCCTTCTGGCCCCCTTTCTTTTCTACACTAACTCCGTCTTTCGGGGGGGGAGAGCTGTAGCATTTAAATTCAAAAAAAAACACTTCCGCAATATAACTTCATAAACTCTCTCCCACATCCAATTTCCGTCCCTTGACAGATGCTGGCACCTGGCGGCCCGCTCCAAAACCAAGCATCGCCTGATACCGAACACAAAGTCCATTCGCCGGTCAAGCTAGCTTCTCTAATACCCGGTCCACAGTCTAGATGTGATAACAACATGGTCTACATTCTGCATCACTCATCTAACAAAAGTTTTTTTTCTCTCTAACCTTACAAGTCTCATACAACATCATGTTAATTTACAGTTCGTGCGTTTTAGTTTAAATAACCTAGTTCAAAATGTTAAAATAACCATCATTTTTCTCGGTACATGCTCACGTGAACTGCGACAGGATTAACCAGGTACTTCAACCTTACAGATTTTGTCATATTATATATTTTGTTAATTTTTAAAATAATTTGTTAATTATCATGTATTCTTTAAAATATGTATTTCATGTTTTATTTAATAGTCTATTTTCTTTTGAAACTAAATGATTATAAAAATTTTCTTTTCTTAAAACATCATTTACAAAACCTTGTAAAGGCACATTTTAAGTTTTGAACAATTTTGTGAAATAAGTGCAGACTAATGTTGAACATTAAATGATCAGAATATCCTATTGAACATGTCAAATATAAAACAATTAGAGAAATTTCTTCTAAATTAGAAAATTTCGTTTTATAGACTTTTGAAGAATCTTACAAGTCTTATACAAGCTTTCTTTTAAAACAAAACTATATATATAAATAAATTTATAATCATCTAAGAAGCTTTTAATTACTATCTTAACGAATTTCTGTGATGCAATTAATTTACTTTAATTTTGACAAATAACCAGATATTTTCTTCAATAAAGAACATTAATGCTACAACATGTCTGATCTTGCACAGACGCTAAAAGAAACGTGTTTTTTGTTTGCCACAGCCAATATGCTGGTAGGAGAAATAGAGAAATTCTTGTCTCATATTGCGCAAACCAGTGAATCATCCTAGCAAGTTTCGTCCTGTTGGCAAAACACGTTTTTGCATCACATAACTTCAGATTTTCAAGTGCATAAAAGTGATGTCCTTTTTTTTACAGCTGACTTTACTGAACTTTAACTAACTCATATGATTTATGTGCCTAAATTTACTTCCGCAAATATGTGTTCCTTCAAACTATTTTCTAGATGTAGACTTTTGTAATTATTTATAAATTATATAACAATTTATTGGGTGGAGCCTGCATGCAATTTTCGGTCCTAACAACCTCCAAGAGGTTAGTTTCTAAATTAAAATAATTGACGTCAATTAACAAAATTTCAAAATTCTAAATTATTTTTCCTTTTTTTTTTTTTTTATTTAAATATAAATTTATTGGCCAATACAGTTTCTTTTTTTTTTTAAGAAATTTTCAAACCAATTATATTATGTTACTTTAGTTTAGTGATAAACATGTTAACTATAGATATGATCTTTCTTGAACTTAAAATATCAAGCTCTTTTATATTTTGTTAATTTCTGTTACTGTTTAAAAGGAAACTATCATCTTATAAACTAAACTAAAAAGGGGGGGGATAAGTTTTTTTTTGAAAATCTTGATTAATTTTTTTTTTAAATTATTATACTTTTACCTTAAGGGCGTTTAATCTTTTTTTGATTAATCATAATTCTGTGAATTATTAAGCTGTGCTCATTGTCTTTTTTTTTATTGTTAAATTTTTGTAACTATAAACATATATATATAAACTAAAAGGGGGGGGGATAAATTTTTAGAATCTGTTGATTAATTTTTTTTTTATCTAAATTATTATATGTTACAATTAAGGGCTTATAACTTTTATAATTTATGATCTTGTTAATCATAAGTTTTTTTTTTACTGATGATTTGTGTCAGGATGTTTTTGTTGTAAATGACAAAGTCTGAACCGTCGAAATTTCTTTTCTGTTTTCAATAAACTTGAGCCTTGTTAATTATTAAACTTGTCTTTGTCTTTTTTTTATTTTTCATTTCTAAACATTGTTACCATTTTGGTTCCGCCTTTATTAAATTTAAGTCCCCTGGTAACAATATATTGACTTTGTAGGAGGTGAGGAAGTGTACAAACAAACTGTAAAAAATGTTTGTTATAATAGTAAAAATTATAGGTAAAAATGTTGTCAACTTTAGATTTAATTAACGTAAAAATGTTAGGTTATAAGAATAGTTATATGGATTTCAAAAAATAGTTTTACATTATAAATGAGATAAGATTACGGCTTAGTATTTTCTGCAACGATTTTTGTTTAAAAATTTCAAAATTATGAAAATAAACATAGTAGAAATAATGTTAAAGTATTATTTGGGGAACCATCGAGAGAACAAATTCTATTAATTTAACTAACAATAAACAAGTTTTATATTATTTAATAACACACGACGATATATTGTAAAGCTTATTTTCTCATTTTAACTTTAATTATTTAGTAAAGGGAACTGTATTTCTATATTGCGTCACCTTGTTCTGTTGTGTCATTTTAAAATGTTTTTCAAAAACTATTTGGCTTCAGTCTAGTGTTATACATTTGTTTTATAATAATCCCATCTGTAGATAATGGTGTAACTTATTTGAATAACTAAAATTTACAAATTACAAACCTATTTTGAAGGTGAATAGACACAATAATTCTACATTAGTGATTAAATACAATTCGTCTTAATGACAAGCGGTACGATTAATTAAGCAATACAAATTAAACACGTATTTGTCTTTTTAAATTAATAATAGTTGATTAAAATTACTAACTTTTTTGTCGAATCACAGGTTGGATGCAAATTATTAAATGAATATTTCCAACCATCAGTTTTTATTACATAGCAATGATTATGTTGTTTAGACCTTAGTTCTGATTGTTCATTTTATATTTTCCTTCTTGGCGTTAATATGCTTTCACCTATCTGCTTACAAGAAGAAAAATACAAATGGATATTTTAATTGCAGGGTTAAAACAGGAACAAAACCGTGATAGCCGTCGTTCTGAGTTTGTTTAAACTATTAATAAATAACCAAATTTACAATCAACTAAATATTTCTTTTAAATTTAATACTTTTTAATAATATAAACTTTTTATACTATATACTTTTTTTTATAATATACGGATTTATTAAATATTTCTAATTATGTAATAAACATATAATAATGACTTTAACTCTGATAATAATTGTGTTCTTTATACATATAAATTGTATAAAGGGACGATAGTATAAGGGACCGAGTATTATAAACTTATCAATTCAAAGTAGACATACTTTGAGAGTGACAACTCTAGCGTTAAATTATTCTCTTGAAATGTAGTTATTCACAGAGGGTATTTATTTTCTGTAATGTTGGTATTATATTCAGTATTTTACGTCAATCGCTACTTCCACAGAACAGATTCGTTTGAAGATATGAATTATATCTGTAAATAAAATAATATTTTAGTATGATTTAACGATATATAAATTAATGTATTCAATTTAAATCACTGAATATATAAAGGTATTTAAACATAAAACAATACAATTTCAATTACTGTATCAACATTTGTAATGACCTCATGAAAAAAAGCACTTTTTTCATTTAAAAAAATTGTAATTCAAGATGATGTTTCAACAACTAAACAATTCACTATTTCAAAGGAACTAACGTCATAGGTTACTCAAAACAGTAAATGATGATGTATTTTTCAAGAGAGTAGGAATTGATTATAATCAATTTTTTTTTAATGTAAAGATCTACCCCTAATTCATTATTTACAGTACTTGTTAATATAAAAAGTTTCCTACGCATCTCATTGTGTTTATTTAGTGACATTTTTCAACAACACAGAGTTTTATATTTAGAAATATTGTTTTTCCTCTAAACAGCCATAGCTGATTTATATGGCCTATTTTGTTTTAAATGGGGAAAGTGTTCTTTTGCTCTTATCCTGATAATTTAGTTTTGTTTGGCCTATATAACCACTTCTGTATTATGTTTCATAACAATAAGATTTGAATTGGCTTATCTTTCATTCTGTTTTGAAGGGCTTACAAAAAAGGTATAAAATTCAACTTTAGCTTTCATAGCCTGTGTAAACGTTTGTTACGTAATGAGATGTTAATAGGTATGTAAAATTACGTTTTTATCCATTTTGTTGAATCTTTGCAATGAAGAATCAAAACAACTGATTTAAACAAAAAATACAATTACTCAAAAATGATTTCGAAATGTATTTATGTATATTAGCCTGTTTAATGGGGCACATTAGAGACGATATCAACAATTTTATTAGCATGATTATTTATGGGAATTATTTGAATCTATTTTTGTTTAAATACTATTTTACAAAGTTCTCCGCTTATCAAAAGTTAAAGAAGTAATTAAAAAAATGATAGTTTACAATTTAAGAGCGAGAATAGTATTTAGTTAAATTAAAATGACTTCACAACAGTCTGCCTTTTTTTGCAAATACAATTTGTTTTTGAATCCGAGGGATTGAAAATATACTAATTAAATTACGTTACCAGTTAAACTATTTGACAGTGCTTGTCACTTTGTATTGTTGGAACTCTTGTGTGCAAGTTTGTACAAACGTATTCTGAACGTTTGTAGAGAACAATCTAATCCGATACTCTAACTTTAGTTGCCGGCAACGATTGTAATTTACAACTTTTAACACTGTGTTCATAGTTCATAATACGAAGAATGTTGTAAGGGATAATCATATTTGGATGCCAGACTAAAGGAACTGCAATAGAAGGACATGCCTTGAGAAGAGAGTCAAGGCATGACTATAAAATACCATATTTTTAAATTTCAGCTGCTGAAATACTTCCAAACTCAATTGATTTCTGACGTCAAACATTTATGTTTGGTCGAAGCTTTTTCCAAACTGTTCCACAACTGTTTGTTGCTGTTTTCTATCCAAGCTGTTTTCACAAAACGAAAGTAATTATTCATTTCTAGAACAAGTATTAACATCAAGTAGAGGATTCGTCTAACATTTGCCTTAAAATTGATAGAAGTTGTAAATAAAATAGAATCCTCAAGAATTATTCACTTATTTTTGCGTGTCTTTATTGTTTTATTTATAAAGTAGTTTTATTATATTATGAAGAATGTTTAAACTTTTTGTGTTTTGTAGAGATTTAACATTGTTAGTTTTATTTATATATCTTTGGTAGTGAAATTCAACTGTGGGGCTGTAAATATCTAAGATAACATGAAGTTTATTAATACTGTATTGCCAGTTTTCTTATATTTTAGATACTAAAGGTTTTTATAGCATACTAGCTTTAAAAGAATAAACATTTATTTGGATTAAGGTTGGCTATTATTCAAAAAAACGTTTAGAGTGAATGAAATAAGTTGATTCATTTACAAAAAATAACATTGTTTTATCTTTTAAAAATTAACAGTTTCTATTTGTGTAACAAGTATGGAAAATTGGTCATCCAACGCGACGCGGAGTGCGCCAATCTATTGAGGGCTAGAATTACATTTTGTTACAAAAATAATAAGTTCCTGCATCTGCACTAAATAGAAAGAAAAAATACATCACCATATTGACACTCTTTATTGACATTTAATAACATATAAAGAAGATTAATGGGCATTCGTCTTTAAGTTTAAATTACTTTAGTTGTTAGCCTATGGCACAAAATGGGACTAAAATATTATTAGCCCATTAAAGACAGATTACTAATTATAAAAAAAAACTAGTTTTGCGGCACATTAAATTTGAGAATAATTGTGTAGGAAATAATAACTGTTATATACCGAACATCCAGTAATTTTTGTAACGGATATAACATAATACAAGATATAAAATTAATAGGTTTTTACTAATAACTAATTGGTCCTCAATTGTCATTGTGAAACTGGTCTTTGTGGGAATGTTTTAGTCTGTCAAAACGGGCGTGTACAAAGTAAGTTTATGTAAAGAAACTATGTTCTACAATTTGCCAACTTCTTAAATCTATGGCAACGAAGAAAAGAGAAATGTTTTCTATAACAGTTGTTTACTAAAATTTATATTGACTTAAACAAGTGTTGATAAATCTTCATACTGAGCAATGTAGACTGGCGGGAAAGTTTGATAGCTTAGAACTTCCGGACGTATCGCGTAGATCAATGTCAAACTTTCTCCCTTATAAAAACTAATAAAAAAATCTACTTTCTGTCCTGTCATTCATTTATTTTATACATTTAATCCAAGTTGTTTAGAAAGAGGAAATGGGTTCTTTGTAAAAAAAATAAATAGAATATAGTTTAAATTTTGTACACTTAGGAAAATATGATGTTTAGTATAGACAGATATTTTACGTAAACCCCCGCAGTTTATAATTTATATCATTTACAGTCAATGAATGACATTTGCGTATTGAAATAATTCAATAACATTTGAGTAAATTGACAAAACATAACACAAATATTTAGTTTTTGTGCATAGAACATTTGCTAAAACTCCTTAAAAATCAATAAAAATTTTATGATTTTTCTGCCTATAAACTCAGGAACAATTCATTTTTATATATGAGTATTGTTTAGGACATACCATCGACAAAAAAATGTTTAAAATTCAGCTAACGTTTACTCGAGTTTTCTACCTAAAATATCAATAACAATGAGTTTAAAGGGACTTCTGATTCTTTTACTAACAAAATCCAACGAATCATTTAAAATATACATTCCGATTTTTCTGCCTTTACGATTGGTTAAAAATAAACTACATTTTACGATTTTTCTAGGAAGTTAAAATTAAAAAATCAGTAAAACCTAAACTCTGATTTCCTATTATTCTGGCAAATGAATTGTTTGGATCATTACAATTATCATAATTGGTTTTAAAGTATTTAAAGTGATTTAAAGTATTTATATATAAATGATGTTTATTTTATAATGATTTTTAGAGTAATAATTTTCATTTCTTAAAGTAACCAAAAGTTCATTTCTTGGAATATCATCTTTTGTGTGTTTGTTATTTTGTTTTGTTGTTTAAAGGGGGGGACCATCGAGGTCATCAACGCGTTAAGTACAACAAAGTAGACAATCCACCTTAACATAAAAACATCAATTCGAACCCAACATCAACACACAAACTTTAACTTCTCCGACCGTAGTCAAGTTAACCTCCCTTTCATCATGCATATGTTACGTCTGCAAATTGAAAAGATAACCTATAAGAAATGAGATTACTAGTTCATGATTACTTCATTAGCGTTAGTGTCAGAAAAGAACAATAGTTTGCAACAAGATGCCTAATTGGAAAGAAGAAAGAGATAAGAAGCTAACCTAAGTCTTTATAAATAAAAGTCTGTAATAATAGTGTGTAGAGTAATACATGTTTAATATTAATCCATAGCTTCAATAATACGCCAACCCGTATCCAAATTTCTATTTTAAGTGGACCGGCTAGGTGACGTCAGATCTTGAAGTGTTATCAGGTACATTGACAAAGTAGTAATGAACCTGGTGTTAATTTGGTTGTATGGCGCTTAATAAATTATTTGAAACATGCAATTATTTGTGAATTAGAACCATTCATTAATATTTTTGATTTATAAATTTGACGTTTCGTTGACTATATCAACTTCAACTTTCTTTTATATTTCCTTTCAATCGAAATGTAATAAAGGTTACTCTATTGTTATTTTGAAGGAGAGAAATGGGACACTGAATCTATGTGATTTTATCACTTTTACAGTATTTAAATTGTGTTCTAAGAATTTATTTATAAAGAATGAATGACAAAGATATCGTTCTTATATCTCAGAGTGCAACTATGAAATTATGTCCTCTATAAGACTCCTATTAATTTTAAACACACAGAAAATACTACATGCTTGAAATAACAAAAAAACTCTTCGAAAAGTGCTTCTTTTCAATTTAAATCTAGCGTTTGTAAAATTTTCCCTTTATTCTGAAACCGACTGTAACATGTCGGTTTCAGATGGATGACTTGTAATATGATGTCTGTTAGAAAAATTGAGATATTTGAACATCCGTTTTTCGTTCGATCGGCAAAAACAGAGATAAAGAGGGTACAAAATCAATGTAATGTTTAGTTGATGTAACAATGGATAGATGCATAAAATACGATCACTTAAACCAGTTGGATCAAAGTGTGTTGGCTCATTTTAATGTATATATTCTCATTTTGCAGATATTCTTTGCTACCAAGACTTTTTACAGATGAGCCACTACGTTGCCGTTTATAATTCTTTACTTCTACATTGCTGTATTATCTTGCAAATATTTTTCAGGTTTTTCTGTTTAATTCTCAATGGTTCAGCTATCGTAACCTGTTTCAGTCGTTAATAACTAAACTATAAATGCATTGAATTTTTTCTTAACATTCCACTTGCCATTGATAAATATAGTACTGATTGAATAGCCTAATTCAATTATTTTAATTATGGCACTAATACTTTTATCGTAACGTGATTGTTTTTATCATTACTCCAGATATGCCAGAACGATATTTATCTGTGGAAAAAATATATATCACTTTTTAAAATCTAAATATCTGAAATATTGGTTCTTATCTATTTTGATCAAATTTTGTTATAAAATGTAAACGATACCACAAACATTATTACTAAATCGCAAGTCAAAGACAAAACTATATCACTTATTTGACAGCAATCACTGAAAACTATGTATGATACAAATGTGTACATTTTTTGTAATATATGTTTTACGTATTTGTGAATAATAAATGTTAGAAAGTTTGTAAAAATTTACTTCAACAAAACTGTATTTAAAATATCATATTTTTGTACTTCGATGTATTGTAGGTAGAACTGATTCAGCTGTAGAATATTTCAAAAATATAACTAGCTCCAAATTTGAAGAAGTCTGCATCTCAATACAATAGCTAAGAAACTTTTCTTTTTTTTTTAACGTGAAAATTTCAAGATGTAATTAGCAGGAAAATGCAGAATTAATAATTAATATGTAGTGTTGACTAAGAATAATAGCATTTATTGTTTGATCCATTTATTTATTTTACGTATGATTCATTCGTAAATGATTGAATACAAACTTTATAACTCAAAACACAACTTAAAAATAAACCGATGTCAGACGTCAGGATGTTAGTACATGTTACAAATATGTACAGTTAAAACAGTTTAACAGAAATTCGTGATCTTTAGATTTATCTTTTTATTTAGTGGTTTAGTTGACCCGATTTGTAAATTTACAATTTAAATTAATTTTGACTATTATGATTTAAAAAACAAACATGTATAAATGAAGTTTTGTATAAATCAAGTCCAGAGTAGAGTTTTGTTTAACTTGACATTTAATATAACAGCGAGGTAACTTTAGTACACTGGTGATAAAAATGATCAATTATAAAAATTTCAATTTACATCTCTTAAAAGTTCAAATAGATTGACTTAATGTTCGACTGTAGAAACTAAAATAAAAATTTCACAATGTTGCTAAATACGTTGAAGATATAAACCACTTCCTCTCTGTTAAATTAATATTTCCTAACTGCAGGGCTTATTAACGTAACTCATATTTGATAATGTGCACTTGTGCGAATTCTTTCGGCTACTTAAGCATTTTCAATATTTCCACGTAATTTAAGCATTTTTTTAATTTCCTGCTCATGCGTAGTTGTTCTTCCTAAGCAGTGTAATATATGGATGTGTTAAAACAGTGAGCTCAATGTACATCAAGCAAACTGGTTATTCATGGTTTGACACTACTTTGTATTATGAGGTATATAACAATTCCACAATTCATATTCACAAAATCAATATTTACGATAAAATATTTCATGAAACCAATCACGGAAGAAACTTTTAAGGAGATATATTGATTTTTCTGGAGGTGAAAAAGAAATAATGAAAGTTACAATTTGAATATATTATAATAATAAACCTTATTGGTATAAGTCCCGTCAACTTTAGATTTCATTAACGTAATAATAATAGGTTATAAGAAGCGTTATATTAGTTTTTTGTTTAAATTATAAAGAAGCTAGGATCACGCCTTGTATAACGAATTTCGTTTGAAAATTTGATTGTATACAAAATTGTGAAATCTAATATAGTAGAAATAATGTTGGAGATATGATTTGGGGCAGGTAACAGGACCAGTGAGTTTATAAATTCGACTATATTTAAGTAACAATAAAACTGTTTCATATTCTTTAGTAGAAAATTTGGAATATATTGTAAAACTTAGTTTATAATTTTACCTTAATTATTTAATATATAGATCTGAATTTCTATATTGTGTCATCTTATTCTGTTGTGTACTTTAGAAATGTCTTTTTTAATCGGACGACGGTTCGGTTTTAGACAAATTTTATACATTTGAATTATAATAATCTCATCTATAGATAATGATATAACTTATTTGAATAACTAGAATTTTCAAATTTCAAATTAATTTTCAAGGTACACAAATTTCTATTACAATTTATCCCAAGAAGTACGATTGATTACACAATTTAAATTTACTAATTATGTGTCTTGTGAAATTATTAGTTGTTGATTAAAATTACTAATTTGAAGAGTAAGGAGTGGATCGTAATAATTATATGAATAGTTTCAACCATCTGTTTGTATTACATGTACAATGATAATGTTGTTTAAACCTGAATTATATGGAGACCTGATCTAAGATTCCAAATTAACCTAAATTTATAGAACTTATAGTTTACATAGTCAGCCCATGTAGTTTACAATAATCAAATCAAGTTTTGAACTTGCATTTGTTATATATTATCGGTTTTACAGGCATTAATCTCAACACCATATAATCTACAATTTTTACTCGGATTCAGAAACGTTAATTCCATATTGTATACAGTATATATTACCACATCGTCTTTTCATTACAATATTGAGCGGATTCCAAAAACAAAACAAAAAAAATCAACTTTTAAAAAATTGAGTATGTTATATTAAAAATATATATATAACTTTTTTCTAATAACTTTTAACTGTTTTTACGTTAAAACGATTTCACTTTCGTATATTTTAAAGATTTGGTTGTTACTGAGTAGATATATTTCCAGTTATTTCGTAATCAGAATGGTAAAGAGATATGTTACAAATTAGTGAAGTTATAGTTGTCTTAACAAGGTACTGTATCTTGGATGTATCGTCATTTCAGTTTACCATTATTTAATTACATTTTTTATTATGTATTAGAATTTCTTACTAGGAAAACTAATCGGTTATATTTTGTTTACAGGTAAAAATCCCAGCGCAGAGCTACTACTTTACGGTAATTTTATATTCTTTAAGATATATTCCTTTATAAACAAATTTTTTCCTTAAAATCCTCCTACAAATGTAATACCTTTCCTACGTTCCTTTAAATCCATGTCAATTTAAAAAATAATTTGTCGTTAGTTTGGGAACTTTTGACATATTATGACACTAATTAACTGATTAAATTGTGTAACGTTCCTACAAAAATTGACAAATTTATATATAGTAAACAATTAATTGAGAACAATTTATGTAATCAAACTTTGTTTATATATTGTAAAAAATTACAGAAATGAACTTCAGATTGTTCATTTTACAGTGTTATGTTCCTTTTTGACGTTGATATGCTTACAAGATGAAAAAACGTACCAAAAAAGTCTATTAGTTTTAATTGGAGGGTTAAACTATAAAATCGTACAATTGACTATATATATTTTATTCTAACAATCTTTACAAAAACTATTAATACATACATAAAATCACAACCAACTAAATATTTCTCTTGAATTAGATACTTTAATACTTTATAATTATATCAATTTTACATACTCTGTATGTTATCTGCTAAGGTTTATTAAATGTGTCTAATACTTATATTATTACAGAGAAAACTGGAATGACATTAACTCTGATAATAATCGTGCCCTTTGTACCTATTAATTGTATCAAAGCGTTTTTTTACCAATTTACACGACCCCGAATAGTATGAACTTATCAATTAAATTAATGTAGACATACTTTGAGAGTGTTAACTGAAGCGATAAATTATTCTCTTGAAATGTATGTAATCACTAGAGACGGTGCTTACTTTCTGTAATGTTGGTATCACATTCAGTATTTCACGTAAATCGCTATGTCCATTAAATATATTCCGTTTGAAGATCCAAATATATCTGTAAATAACATTATAAAATGTTTGTATAGATATTTAAATTCATTTCGTCATTTTGAATCAGTTAACATATAAATGTATTTAAACAAATACGCTACATTTTCATCAACTTACATAGAGCAACTTTTGTGAACAATCATAAAAATACACACTTAAAATTTATAACTGAAGATGATGTTTCAACGACTTAACAGTTCACAATTTGAAAAGAAGGACAAAAAAGCAACAATTATAGGAAACTCTAATCACCCGTGGCAAACTAATAGGAGGCAGACCACCCGTGCAGTATTTATATCTGTCTTACTAACTTACTTTAACGCTTTTCCCTTCTCATTTCCCCCTAATTTGGCCCCACAGAATCTAATAAAATTATTTTCAATTTTGAAAAATGCCCCAAAAGGACCCAATGATTTTTTCGGTTGTATTTTAAAACAGTAAGAGATAGAAAAAAGATCAAATACAAAAAATGTTAGTTTTGAAAAGACCTTTTATTTTATATAATATTTTTTTAAAGTTGCTATTTAAGAATTTTGAGTTTTAGGCTTTTTGTATTCCTAAAGTGTGAGCATTTTTAAAATTTACAAAATCCAGTGAATACCCCTAACACACGTTTCCTTAATTAATAGCTCAATAATAAGTTTAAAAAAAAATCTGATGCTGTTCCGTATTGTAGGTAGGGTAACACGGTACTTTATTTTAAAGTCCTATTTCAAAACGTTTTGGTACAATCTGTACATACGGTTAAAGATAATTAACTTTTGTTTGCGGCAAAATGTTCAGAGTAAATATACCTTTAAATTGGTGTACCACACAACCCATGTTTACATTTGAAAATTCCTCAAAAAGCACCCCTACCCCCCAAATTGGGCCCTTTTGGGACATTTTTCAAAATTGAAAATAATTTTATTGGATTCTGTAAGGCCAAATTATAGGGAAATGAGAAAGAAAATTTTTTTAAAGTAAGTTAGTAAGACAGCTATAAATACTGCACGGGTGGTCTGCCTCACTCTGTATAGTGAGGTACATATAATCTCAATATATTTTCCTCTAATTCTACAAAATGAAGCATTGTTATTAAACATCTAAAATATTTAACGTAGAAACATCTCAAACTCAATAGTAATAATTCATTATCAGTTTCTTTAAGTTATTTTGAAAGTTCCATAAACTTTTATTTAATTTATCTCGGAAAACACGTAGCAGATTCTATCCTATCACATATAATCGATTTTCCATACGGTTCTTTAATACAAACATTTCAATTTCTAGTTCCAAATTTATGTCCATACCTACACTTGGTCATAAAATGTGAATTAATTAATTTATGATACAGTTGAAAGTTTGCTATTCGTAAATACATAAAATTATAATATACAATAATTTAAATATTAAGTGGGAATTCATTAACAATGTTGGTAGTTTTTTGTAAAATAGGTTTCTAAATTGAATTTATGGACTAATCACAATTTTCACTTTGATAAATTATTCATAAGGTGGTTTCAATTTACATCGTTTTAATTCTTTTCGTCAGCAACAACCAATTGTCTTTTATTTAAACAAGGAAACAAACTCGAGAAATGATGACATCAATCTCAAAAAGTATTACGTTTATTATTTATATGCATATTAACACACATATATGTAACAGTATATTTAGACAATAACTTTACAAATGTCTTAAAGGTGAATAATTGAAGAAATATACAAATTTTCTACATATTTAAAGTCTTTTAATAATAATTAACTATAATGAATAATGAATTTTATTATATTCCCATTTGTGATTTTTTTTTTTTTAATGACAAGTCCTCGGTTTGATGTTCTTTTCTTTAAAAATAATTTGCAATCGAAATAATATTTTATACCCCATTTAACATATTAATTTAAGTTTTTAACGTTCATATTTCAATACAAGATAATCGATATTGGGAGTAACGATTATATATTGTCTTTAATCACGCCACTAAAATTTGTTTACCTACAGTACTTATAACTACAACCGTAAATCTTTATTCAGTAATTTTTCTTGTGACAGGTTTCCAAAGTTTTGAGTTATGAAACTGGATTGGTAACTATCTTCACAACTTCCCAAATTCCTCTTTATAGAATAAAGAATCTGTAAATCCTTCGTTGATTTATTTTATATTTTTAAATAGGAAATTGATTATACCGAATTTTTGTAAAACGTGAAGATTTGTCAGTTAAATGAAGAAGATGTTATATAATTATTAAAAGATAATGTTATTGTTGAAAAGGATTGTCAAATAATAAAATTGTTTTCCCTAATCATAACAGTTTGAAATATTTTTTATCAAAAAGATTAGACAATCATCTTTCTCTACTCGTGCATAAGATAACGTTTTATTAATATTTAATAAAATATATAAAATGTTTTTAATTATTTCTAAAATTTATTGATAACAACTTACTGTATAATAGTATAATCCCTAATAATAGCATTTTTATTGACTTATATTTCGTTTTTTATTGAATGGCTTAAAAAAGGTGGATTGGAACCAGCATAGCGTGCGTTAACACGTTTGGAAAATTATAAATCGTTTTAAACATTTCGTTGAATTTAAGTTTTTCAATAAAGAAAATACACCTACGGATTTAAATGAAAAATACAAAATTTAAAATTGATATTTAGTTTTCTAAACATGTTATTGTTAGCGTGTCAACAATTTTGTTATCAGCAATTTTGTTGTAATTATTTGGATTACTTTTTCTAAATGCTATTTTATATGCGCTGTGCTTTTCATAATTGAACGAAATATTAAATAAATAGTGCTTGTTTACAATTTACGGAGTGAGAAAATTATTCAGTTAAATTAACATGAATTCAAAACAGTGTAACTTTATTTGACAACACAATTTGATATTGAATTCGAAGGATTGAAAAAGTACTAATTAACATTACCAGGCAAACTATTTGACAGTGCTTATCACTTTGTTTCGTTGCAACTATTGTGTGCAACTATGTACAAACGCATTTCTGAACGTTTGAAGAGAACAATCTAACCTAATACTCTAGCTTTAGTTGCCAGCAACGATTGTAATTTACAACTTTTAGCACTGTGTTTATAGTTGATAAACCAAAGGATGTTATCGGACACATTTACACTTATATACACTATTACAGGAACTGCAATAGATGACATGACTTGAGAAGAGAATTATGATTATAAACTACAATCTTTTTTAGTTTCGTGCTGCTGAAATACTTATAAAATTAATTTATATTCAAAGTCAAATAATTCTGGTTAGTCGAAAATTTGTCCAAACTGAAGACCAAACGAAGATGTTCTCTATCCTAGCTCTTTATGAGACGTTTAATCAGTTAAATTCCAGAAAAAAAATAACATCAACTGAAGAAAGAATTTGTAGTCCATACTTTGCCTTATAAAGAGGAATCGAAATGATAAATAATAGCGTCTATCAATAAAATAGAATCCACAATTTTCTTTTCATATTATGTGTAGCTTTCTTGTTTATTTATTGTATTATTTGGAATATTGAAACCTTTTGTGTTTTGTACTGGTTTAACATTGGTAATTTTATTTATACGTATCTGTTGGCTCAATTAAACTGTAGAGTTTTAAATTTCTCAGATAACATACAATAATCATTTAGAAAGTTTAACCGTGCGTGTAGTTTATTAGTAGTGTATCAAAGTCGTGTTTTAACATTACTGCCAGTTTTCTTATGTTTTCATAAACAAATTAAGGATTTACAGTTACTAGTTTAACAGGAAATAAGTTTATTTGTAGTACGGTTAGTTGTTATTCATAAAAAGTTTAGATTGAATAATATTGACTACTGAAAAGTTTGATGTCTTGGAGCGTCCGGAAAAATAAGGGGATTACATTTAGTAATCAGGGGATTCTCTTAAATAATATGTGTTTCTGTACATTTATTAAGTGTTCAGTTCTTTGCCACGGTCCTGCCAGAAATTCATCTTCGCTGCAACATTACTACATTGTTTATATATAAATAGAATTAATTAAACATAACCACTATACCACAAGGTGGGCAAGATTGAACTCTTGATAATTTATACCTCTTTTCCATCAGTTACACCTTAAGTATAGACAAACCGCAATGCGCTCCAATATAAGGCTACTTGCCGTTTAGAAGGAGATGTGGTTCTTCACACCGTCAAGGTAATCAGCCAGAATGGATACCTCTTCTCTGTCTCTGTCTACTTGATATTACATGACTAACCGCTTCCACTACTATGCTATATACTTCAAACACATATATAATTTAAAAGCCTGCACAATTGGGGAGAAGATATAATTTTAGAATATCGTCCTCACTCACATTTTATAAACTAACATTTATTGCTTGAATATTAAACTTTCTTTAATGGTGTATAAAACAACCGTGGACAAATCACACATACCATTGTGTGTGTTTAATTATTTTTATTTATATTTTGATTATTTTTAATTCGATGGATTTAGGCATAACTTACGTGTACTCTATTTCCCCACGTTCCGTATTCAAAATAGGAAGAAGAAGAAGAAGAAGAAGAAGAAGAAGAAGAAGAAGAAGAAGAAGAAGAAGAAGAAGAAGAAGAAGAAAATAATAATAAAATAAATATTTTTTCACGTTTTAAAAAAAGTATTAAAAAAATAAATAGAAAGAATTAGTATAAGCCTTAAAATCTCTAAAAAAAATTTAAAACTGTCATTTAAATATTTTGGTGGCGTGTAATATTTAGTACGGAGTTATTTATTGTCATTTTTACACTTCATTGCGTATGTAAGAAAGATTCAAGAGAAAACCAGCGCACCTAAAATAAATATACGAACCCATTTGTCATTGTTAGTATTAAACAAAACATCACTTTTATTTCCAACCAACAACTCACAGTATGTATATCTTCGTGACAATTTTAAACCATTTTTTCACACATTTTATTACCAATGATTATTAAGCAGGGCAAGAAACATATCACAAGAACGTCACAAAACCCCACTTCAATTTTGGCTATTAAATTATAATAAATATCTGAGACTTTTCGTTATTTATTGCGAAAAATTCAGCAATTTTCGTTATTTGAAAATTGCGGAACAAATTCAATTCCGTAGGCAATTGCGTTCATTCCAAGCCATTACTAAAATTTTGAACAACAAAAATAAATTTCACCGTTACATGTCATATTCTATTGCGTGTTAAAAAATCCTCATTTCATTCAAATTAATATAAGTAAAATACATTTGTTATACATTAAACACCTGATTCAAGACTTGCTTGTTAGGTTGTATACAAGTAGTGAAAATGGTGGAAGAAAAAAACAAACATTAGTAGTTTTCAAGCAAAAAGTTATTATTTTATTGAATTCCTAAATTTTTAACAGTTATAACCCATGCACATTCACATGAATTGAGTAGAATTTCACTTTTAGTCCCTATTGAGATGACTTGTATTCTACGTTGAGCATATTTAAAATAATTATTAAAATGGAATGGAAATAAAGTTTTTTGTACGAAACGTTTACTTTCGTAATACATTACATTATTTTCTACTTTCTTATAATGAAACTTATTTAAAGCCAAAATTATTTTAAAAACAAACCAAAGTTAAACGACTACAATAAAACTACAAGTAAATAACTTTTACAAAACAGTAACAATGAAACATTATACCAACAATCAGAAAATATACCTTTAATAGAAAAAAAATTCTACTGTTTAATAACTTATTTGTAGCCATAATTACGTGCTTTATAGGTAGTTTTATTTTCACAGTTAAAATTAACA
Organism: Aphrophora alni; assembly: GCA_963513935.1. NCBI lineage: Eukaryota > Metazoa > Arthropoda > Insecta > Hemiptera > Aphrophoridae > Aphrophora > Aphrophora alni. The sequence continues at coordinate 129,601,496 of OY740767.1, forward strand.
GTTTGGATAATAATAAATTAATATTATTTATGCTTATATTGAATTTTTAAATGGCCATTATTAACGATTTTTAATAACGTTTTTGTATTTTTCGCGATTGTTACGTGTTTGAATTGTTTGTTTACTTTTGTAGTTTAAATTATTACTTCTTTATTTGAGTGTGTGTTATTGTACCAAACTTGTGGTAGGGGTTTCGGTGTTTTATTTTGTTTAATTACCAGTTTAACATTAAATATTAATATATATTAAATGGAAAGAATAGTCATTGTATGATTTTTCATATAATTTATTTGTGTACTTTATTACGTGGTTTTATAGTTGGTTTTCACATTTATAGTTCAATTTATTTCTTTGAGCGTTAAATCCATACGATCTTTTATGATGGTAATCTATTTAATATATAAATATATTCCAAGTTTATGTAACTTTAACCATTTTAAAAGTTGCAAATATTTAATGTCGTGAGGGTTTTGATAAGAATTTTAAATGTAGTTTGTGAAAATGCATACATAGTTTATGTTTATATTTTTTATATTTGGTCATATACAATGCATAATAATAAAGTCATGATACAATTGAAACTGTACAAATTGTAAATGTAATATATAGGATTTGTGATCTCATGAATAACGTCGGTATTTTCGGATAATAGGTTTCTAAAATGAATTTATGGACTGAACACTATTTTCACTGTGATAAATTATTCATAAGATGGTTTCAGTTTACATTCTTTTTGGCGGCAACACCTGAATTGTGCTTTATTAAAACAACAAAACAACCCGGAGAGATAAAGGTATGCATCTCAAAAATTTCCATTTTATTTTAAATAAATAATGTAAAAACGTAGACAAAAAAGTAAAGTAAGTATAACAGAAACCTGCAAATGTGATAACTAATAAATAAATATTTGATTAATAATAAAAAATATACAATGTTATCCTTCAATTTTTAATGAAGATTCTCAGGTTAAATTTTAAAAAAATTATAATTAATCTTTTTTCGAAATAGCTTTCGTTTTAACATATTAGTTTCTGATTTAAAATGTAATATTAGGTTACAATTTCATAGAAAATCGGTTTATAATTCTTTCTTTATTCCAGATTCTATTTTGTAAAAACTGCTTATTTGTCAACTGATACCAAAATACCGTACATAAGTTTATGTTACGTCATACTTATTTACGCCACAGCGCTACTGTCCTTGGAGAATTGTGGCCTCCCACAACAGCTATCCATCTTCATCTATAATCCGTTTGTCCTTTCCAATTTCTTACCACCATCATCCACAAAACCTTCACCACATCGTCCATCCACCTTTACCTAGGTCGTCCTCTTCACCTCTGAGGTTTCAAAAAAACCCTTTTTAGTAAATCTATTATTTTCATTCGGACTAAGGTGACCCAACCACTTCTAACGTGCTATTTTAATTTCCGTCAGTAGATCTGGTGACAGGAAAAGGTCCTTAATCTCATTGTTTGTTCTTGTCCTCAAATTTATGTTACTTTATGCGAATTTAATACTTTCGTAAACGATTTTACCGATTTTATATCAATTTCAGTCTGTGAAAAGACTGTAAAAAAACATGAATATTTAAAATATAATTAAATATATAAAACGGAATTGTCTTTTATTTAGTTGTATACGTGTTTTGTAATGACAGCAAATTGAGAACGTCTCAACAAATTTATTAACAGCATTATGTGTTGGATCTAATTTTATATTAATTTCTTTTACTCCACAATATGTGAACAAGTTGGGATTAAAATACTTGAAAATGCTGGTTTAACATTTGCAAGTAAAAAAAATAATTGTATAGTTAATTGGAAAATAATTTGTTCTTAAAACAGTGTAACTTTGCGTATTAGGGATTAGAAATTAACTAATACAATTTCATTAGCAGCAAAACTATTTGAGAGTGCTTGTCACTTGGTGTTTTTGCAACTACTGTATGCAACTTTGAAGAAACGTATTTTTTTAACTTTTGTAGAGAATGATCGGATTTTCTAACTTTGTGGACATTAACGTTGTAATTAACCTATAATTGCATTCATAGTTCTCAAGCTAAAGGATTTTATAAGACACAATTATAATATGTGGTTGTTGGGATAACAATAGGCGACATGGATTGAAAAGAGAATCCCGACATAACTAAAAACCACCCTCTTTAATTTCGCCTTCCAAAACACTTTCAAACTCAATTTATTTTCGACATCATCAATCACTTTATTTTGGTCCAAACTTTTTTAACTGAAGTCCATTGGAAGGTCATTACCGCTGTTTGTCCAAGAGAAGCTGTTTCCGTAGGAAGTAAGAAATAATTTCTGGAAAATATATTAACAACAATTCAGGGAATAACACATCGTCTTGTCATGAACGAGAAACCCCCCAGAAACTACTCTGTTTCCGTGTTAATACGTACCTTCTCTTTATAAATATACTGATACACAAACACCAGAACTAAGTTTATAGCAGAATAAAGCATATGCGCATGTGATCTATTGTGACAAAGTGGAACTCTACAAACGTTAAGTGGTAAATGATCGGCGTCTTCTCAAAATATCTTCTTTTGTATGTATCTTTCTCGTTGTTATTTACAATACAGTATTATTATTTTATTAGAAACATGTAAACTTTGTATGTTTGGTACATTTAGTTTTATTTTTATATATCTGTTACGAAATTCAATTGTATATTTTCAAATAAAACAGATAAAAATAATTTATAAAGTTAGTACCACTCATGTACTTAGTTAATATTGATGCAAGTCTTATTTCATATTACATATATCGACATTACTGTCATTTTTCTTATATGGTAGGTATAGTCGAAAGGAATTATCATTACTATTTTAAGCCTCCAGCGAACTCAATATTATGATTTTGTTTTTATAGTTAAAAAGTTTTTTTGTTGCAATACAGTTAGTTGTAAACTACAAGAAAGTTTAGATCATACTTTAGATTGGGAAATGTTGACTGCTGAAAAGTTTGATAGCTTCGAGCGTCCGGGAAATGAAGGGGATTAATTTAAAAAACACATTATTTTATCTTCTAGGAATAACAAAATAATTTTATGTAACAATGCTAAGACTTTTGTTTGATATTTGAAATAGCTTTAGCAAATTTACCTTTTCATGAAAATATTATTTTAAATAAGCACAATGATGCACCTTAAAAAGATGCCATTTTAAGTAGTCACAACGAAGCCTAGTTAATATGATTGTTTCAAAGAACGGGTACTTTGAAAAATATATCCCTTAATAACTAGTTGAAAATAACTAGTTTAATACTAAAAGTAAATAAATCATTATTTTTAAAACTATTTTTCTGAAGTCATGTATTGTTGATAAATGTATAAATTAGCTAATTTTTTATATCCTTGATTTAAAACTTCTATTTTACGACATTTTGCAAATATTTTTTATAGGTCCTGTAAACCTTTTTAGTTAAATATAATGTATTCTTCGAAATATTTTTCTACCAATTTTCCCCCTTTTCTTACCTTGTTTGTGCTAAAAGAGAACTAATTAATTTAACTACTGTACACAAGATGGCTAAGATGTTACTTTTGGTAAGATACGCTACTCTCCAATCAACTATCATTCGCCTCTTAAGTCTATAAAACCCACAATGGTTCTTAAACCATTCTCTTACTTACTGCATACCACTTCTCTGTCTGCTTATGTATACCTCAGGTCTATTACGTAAATACTGATCCTCAGGTTATTCTTATTAACTGAAAACGTTGATCTTTTCATACTAAATTTATGTTTTAAAGATAGACACCCTAGCCTTGGTACTGTTGCAAGATAACAATTAAACCTAAGGAAGCCCTTTTTTTAAATGGTCATATTGCCTCAGCGAATATCATCATTCAGAAAGCAGCATTGTATAGTAGAATAGTTTCCCTAAACAACCCGTATCTCAGTTTTTCATATTTTTTTGTTTAAAGGTCCCAAGAAATGAATCAAAACAACCTAACTTAACCGTGATCCTATTACTAGTAATGCTTGCGAACTATAATATGTAGATTATGTGCCTTAAAAGTCGAAAAGACTTCAATAGCTAAGAGTCCATCTTTAGAGCATAAATTGGATATAAAAAGATCTACGTTTTCAATTAATAAAAAAGTTTTACCAATACAGTTAAAAAAAATTATAAACAATAAAGGAATTTTGTTTGTCTTCTTTTCTTTATTTAATTTTTAAACTTTTGTTTATTTACATTTTTCTATTGTAAATGAACTTAATATATCCCATTTTGTAGGTTTTTTTAATTCTCTGCACAATTCTCCATAGTAACAAACACGGTTTTACAGGTAGATTTCATTTAACGTGCAATAATAAAGAATTAAATTTTAAGTGACTTTTTGGGATTTTGTTGTCCAAAAAATGCATTGATAAAAAATGTTGAATTTTATGCTAATCAATTATATTTTATCCGTAGAACACGATGGTATTGGTTTTGTTCTACCACTAATTATGTTGCCAAAAAGCCGTTTTTTCTCTACATCGCCTGGGTTAGTAATATTGCATAACTAACCGCTTCCGCTATTAAAATGTTTGCTTTAAAATAATATATATATATATATTCATATCTTATACATTTAAAAAAATACACTGTTGTGCACAGATAGGTTAAAATATATAACGTTGTCGCTATAATTTTATACACAACTATAATTCATTTTCTTATACATTTAAGGCGAAATATATGAATTACTATTTTCATTCTATTGGGAATTCAAAACTATGATAGATGTAACGGATAAAAAGTTAATTTGGTTTGCACTTTGTCTTTATATAGATAGATTCAAGAAAAGTTTAGATAATACTTAGATTGGAAGATGTTGACTGCGGAAAAGTTTGATATTCTGAAGCGATCAAGAACTCTTATTATATTATTCTGATAAGACGCTGACTCTTGAAATAAATTTTAGCAAATTGACTTATACATGATAATGTAGTTTTATATAAATAGTAGTATTTTTGTCTTTTTACGTAATGCACAAACTGTAAGAACCTGGTTGTTACAAAGGACTGGTATCTTTAAACACGTTATGTTGTGTAAAACCTTATCTTGAAAATTTTCGGTTATAGAAATTCATAACTTTCAGTTTGTTTCAAATAGATAACAGAAATAACTTGTCTAATCATATGAAATACCAAGCGATTGTTTAAAGTCCATTTATCTGACGTCACGAGTCTAATATAAATTTTTAACCTATCCAATTTCGAAATAATTTGTCAACATTTAAACAAGTTATATAAACTTCCTATGTAATAGACGTTTGTTGGCACATTTTTTCAGTTTTGTTTCTCGCTATTTTCTCGCCAGAAATTCAACTTTCTTGTACCATTTCTATAACGTTTTAAAGAGAATTAATTAAACACAACCACAATACACCACGTGGGCAAGATTTTACTCTCAATAATTTACACCTCTCTTCCATCAACTGATCAACCCTTACATTTCTGCAGCCCACAATATTCCCTTGAGTGGAAGCCTACTTACTGTTAGAAGGAGATATGGTTTCTCTCTCCGTCACGGTATATAGGCAAAGTGGTTATCTCTTCCCTGTACTCTGTCTGTTAATATTATTTGAATAACATCTTCAACTGCCAAGATGTTTACTTCTAAATAATATAATGACAGAAATACATTTTCAAAATACACTATTAGGGGAAAGGGGTAGATTTCTCGCAAGCGTCAATATTTTTGAAATATAGATATAGATAAGAACAATAAACGTTTTTTAATGGCTGTGAAGTAAAACGTAAATATATTGGTTATTTTTATTCCATAAAATTAGGGATGTGTACTCCATTTCCCCCTCAATATTTTAAATTGGAATCAATACAATAAATATCATTTTTAGCGTCTAATAAATAAGTAGAACAAAAAATTCCAACAATTTTTTTTTATCCACGCTCTACGTTTTATTTGTGACGGTATAGAAGAAAGGTGGAAGAGAAATCAAGCTCAGATAAAATAATCCTATTAACCATCTATCACGTTCTGGTTGTCATTGTCATTATTAAACAAAGCATCACCTTTATCCACACCCTTTAGTATATTGTCACAATCTTCCTGCACAATTTAAATATATTTTTATCATAAATCTTAGTAATAGATAACATATCACGTCTGAACGCTACAGAGTCCCACTTTTAACTCTTTTACAATAAATTATATAAAATGTCTGCCACGTTTTGTTGTTTTCCGAGGATTAAGATGAATTGCAAAAGCGAATGAATTCCTTTACGTTATTATTATATACATAAATTTTTAATGTCAAATATGTTATCTGTCAATTTATTGAAACGAAAAATAAATCACAGCGTTTTAGATACTACTGCGTGTAAAACGTTTAATTTTTTCAAAATTAATATAAATAAAATATATTTATTAAACATTTAACTTCTAAAATAAGATATCCTTGTTAGATCGGATTCAAAGACTGGAAATGAAACAAATCTAACTAACAAAGTACTTTTATAAAAATAAATACTAATTTAGGATTACTTAAAACTCATTATCATTAACATGAATTGAGGAAAATTTCAATTTTATTCCCATTTGAGACAACAGTTTGTGCCAAATGTTGATGATATTTAAATAAAATTTATTGTGTATAACATTTACGCTCGTGATATTGCAATGTGTAGTTGTGTATTTTATTTGTTCGTTATTTATTTATTATTTTTTAAAGGAAACAGTTACCATTCAGAATATCCATTATGTAAATTTAGGTGCCATGCATTTTATTTACAATAACATTTCAAAAACTTGTTCGTGCATGACAGAAAATTTAAAACTAAATATATATTTTTTCTTGTCCTTTCTTATAAACAAATAACCTAATACAATAATTCAATTTTGCATTATATTTTTCGACGATAGCGAAAACAAAAGATGAGACAAAGAATTACGTAAAAATAATTATAAAAACATTTACTTTCCCCCTCAAGATATAAACGACAAAAATATTACGTTGTATCTTCATATTAATAAGAATAAATAACAATTCTACTAAGACTTATCAGAAGTACTAGTATAATATTTTATGTAGATGATTATTTTGAATACTTCTTTTTATCTATAATCTCTAGTTAAATTTGTTTATAAGTACTGGCGTGGATAAATAATAGTTATTTTAACAATATATATTTTTTAAAATAATTACAATTCTTATAGTAAATTTCCTTTTCAGGTGATTTTTGTATTACTTAAATATTTTTGTTGTCTTAGCACTGATTTGACCTCAAAATTAGAACAGTTCTTATTAGATTATGAACAATTAAAGTCATGACTGTCTTTAAGCCTAAAGAATTATATACATTTTAAAAATAATTACCTTGAATTAAAATCGTGAAAAAAGTAGCAATTAATTTATCGACTAGGCCTAAATCGAAAATTGCAGAACATATATGGTCCGAAAATCACAAATTTAATTGGGAAGAGGCAAAAATCATTCACCGGGAAAGGAACTTATACAAACGTAAAATAATTGAAGCCTCATATATAAAACTAACGCACAATCCTATCAGCCAATCAAGTATATAAGTAAGGCCATTATGGCTCCCATTATTAAAAAAAGAACTAAAATTTTATTATAATCCCCTACAAAAAAAACAAGCTGAAATTTTACCTGTTAAATCGCCACAAGGGGTTGTAACCCGCTCTCGGGCTAGGAAGCTTAATACAACTAACAATAGGCCACTCCCCTAGTAGTTTGTCACGCCTTCTGGACCACGTCACTTGTTGCTGTATCTTTGATACAACAACACGTATTTGACGTTAGTTGTGTGTTACCGTGATTGTGTTTTTTGACTTCTCAGTTTTAGCTCTGAGATGCATGCTTAGATATTAAGGTTGGTGGTATTCTTATTTAATTTTACTTCTTACATAGGCTTAGTCTCTAGTTTCACGTTTCTTGAGTTTTTAGTCACTTGATAACGGGAATTGATTCTTATTCCTGAAACGTCGTGTTTTGATTTTTAACAACCAAATGTTGGCAAATGTCCGAAAAATGTATAATAATGAAATTGAACTTCCATCATTAACAAATAACTTCAAACACATAATAATGTCACATACCAAAATTACAAGACGTGGAATAAAAACAACAAGAGAAACATAAGAATGAAAAAATATTTAATAATCAGAAATTAACCCCTAAAAAAACAACTATTAAAGTTTAAACGCTAATAGTTTTATGCGAGATTCGATGATACTGCAACAGGATGAAATATTAGGCATACCAAATACCTTTCTCTTGTTGTCTCTGGGACAATCTACAGTCCTAAAGATCTGTCCTGTTATTTTCCATAATATAGTCAAAATACCTGTGCTATTATTTTTACCCATATATCTTTTCTTTTTTTTTAACTTCCAGTTTTAATTTCAATTTAATTATTACCACCTTCTCGTACTTTATATTTCCTGAAAACTGACGTTTCCAATTATATTTCATTTATCTAATGGATGATAGTTGAGTGGAGATAATTGTATATTACATGGCAAAGAATGAAAATAACAGAATACTTCGTCAATTATTATATCTTTTTATATTATAATATAAAATAATACATTAAAGTTAAATGGAAAAATATTACGCGTGATAAAGAGTAAAACATCCATTTCAGTTATATAAAATATTCAACTGTGCCACAGACAAACGTCCGAATTTATGAATTCACGAACATAATTTTCTTAAACATTAAAAGGGTTTAATCTATTAAATATAACAGCTGGTGTATTTATCATGTTGTATTTTTTCCGTCTCAGCAAAACGAGTGACAGAATTCTAAGTAATTATTCTTTTACACAAGAATATGAGAGCATGTTAGGATTTTTGTTA